>CM062063.1:10000000-10362500 GCA_030954485.1 Citrullus mucosospermus
TTGATAGGAAAACTTGCGTTTAACTGAACAAATTTCTTTACATCATAAACACAACATAAGGCTAAATTAACACTTATTTTAAATTGAACAAAATACACAACAATACACATGTAAAAATTGACTGCATAGACAATTTTCAAAGGTAATAATAAGAAATGGTCTAAGTCACTTCATTTATAAAAATTTAGAAGTTATAATTGAAGCAATTATATGTTTTGCACGATATTTTTCAACATATATTTTGTGGACGGTGTTAATTGATATAGGAAATTGATGGTTTAAATTGATATACCCCAAAATTTAGGTGTGTAAATGGAAAAATCTTCCAAAAGTTTATAGCCCAACCTTTAAATTTTGAAGACTTCTTTTAAAAGAAAATTTTTATGTGTTTATTATTATAACTTCATTTGGCCAATGTAATTACTATCTTTAAAACGGCATAGTTATACAAAGAGTAATAGGGGAGAGGAGGAGCTTATTAAGCACTCCCAATTTTCAAGAGCTAACCTGAATATAACTCAACTGATTTAAATATATACTTTCAATGACTAAGAAGTTATAAGTTTGAATTCTTCCCTTGAAATGTCATTGAACTCGGAAAAAAAAAAAAATCCAAGGAGTTAAAAGCTACCATACTTATAATGGCCAAGGAGCTTGTCCAATGTCTGGTTATTTTATTTGTTTAATCAATTTTCAAATCACCTCCCATCACCTTCAACACCAACATTTTTACCTCCAATATCACTTCTTCTATCAGGAGAAGTTGAACATGAATATGAACAACTTAATTCCGATTCAGATACCGACTCCGAATCTGATTCGTCATCTACGTCTTCATCGACATTCTTGTCACTCACAGCTAAATATTGAAGCGCTGTAACCACGTCGCTAATCAATGGCCGAGTATTTGCTTCCTCTTGCAAACACATGGCTACCACTGCTAGAGCTTGATAAAGAGCCTTCACTGGGTAATTTCCTTCTAGCTTTGGATCTGCCATTAGTGTGAATTTCCTTCTGTCTTTGAAAAGTGGTTGTGCCTACAATCAAAGACACACAAAATAGTTTAGAATCAACAAATAATATCATTACAGAGGTTTGAAAACCTCCCGAAGCTAAATCACTGATCGACTCAAAAGTTTAAGTTGATAGTTGAAAACAAATTTAATATTATAATATTATCTAACACTTCCCCTCACTTGTAGGCTTGAAATATTAGAAGGCCGAACAAGTAGAAATTAAAATATAAATTGGGAAGAAAATATTATTTTTTTTGTAGGACTTTGAACTTGGATCTCCTAGACCACTCTACTTTGATACCATGTTAAATTATCAAGGTTAAGCTGATGTGTGAAGATAAATTTAATATTCTATAATCTTATAAGGCACTCAAAATCTCTCCTAATTGAGTTTTAACAATATTGATATTAATGGAAATATTAACGTATTGAAAAATGTTTAGAAACTAAAGATATCAACCTCTACATTATCATGAATTCAAATACGTATTTACTAAGATTATCAAGATGAAATAATATGGAAGAAATGTCGATAAAAACATGGATGAAGTTATAAAAAAACATACCCAAGAAATTAAATTTTTTTGTCCAGTTGGTTTTGTGTTGTCAATAACTCGTCTTCCTGTGATTATCTCCAAGAAGACGACGCCGAAACCGTAGACATCGGATTTGGTGGACAATTGTCCTGTAAGTGCATATTCAGGAGCACAATAACCATAAGTTCCCATCACTCTTGTGGAAACATGAGATTGATCTCCAATGGGACCTATCTTTGCAAGACCAAAATCAGAGAGCTTTGCATTGAATTCTTCATCCAACAATATGTTTGAAGCTTTAAAGTCGCGGTATATCACGGGAAGACTGACGGTTTCGTGTAAGTATTCGAGTCCTCTTGCGATTCCTTTGACGATTTTCATCCTTGTGTTCCAATCTAGAGGTGGCTTATTTGAAGCTGTATCTGAAAATAATAAGATGCTCCAACTTATTCAAAAATGTAATATATATAGAGATTAATTCATTTGCCTTAGACACCCAAATGTTGTAGGGTTAGGCTGGTTGTCCCGTGAGATTAGTCGAGGTTCACGTAAGCTGGCCCGGACACTCATGGATATATTAAAAAAAATAGTCCTACCAAGGTAAAGCTTAAGATTTTAATAATCATTAGTTCTTTTTCTTTTTCTTTTGGAAAATGAAATGCCATCTTCAAACATGTACCTTACTAATAAATATAAGTAAAGGGTATTGTAAAATTAAATGTTTGGAGATCACCTGAAATGCCATCTTCTGAAATAAAACATTGTTGAAGTGTTGATGGGCCTACAATAATGTTCAAGTACTCTAAATCTTATAATCTTGAAGAGAGAGAAACTTATAACACACCATAGAAGAGAGCTGTTTCTATATTGAAACTTTTTTATTTGTTTTACTTGAATTATTAGAATTTCTTAGGTCCCATTTGGCAACTATTCGGTTTTTAGTTTTTGAAAATTAAGCCTATAAATACCCTATGCAAACTATTGTAAGAAATTGAAAGGAAATAGACTTAATTTTCAAAAAAACCAAATGGTTACCAAACGAGGGCCTAGGATTTTTTTTTTCCTCATCATATTTAATTTCAACTTATTGAGTTGTTGTTGTGCAAGTTTTTCCTCAAATTCATAGTGATGTAGTGAGTTAGCTTCATAGTTTGGTTAAGTTTTTTTAGTTTTTTTTTAACATAGTTTTCTATTTGTTAAATCCTTTGTAAATAGAAGTTTTTCTCTCTTTGTTTGATACACTTTGTATCATACTAAGATGTTTGAGTTAAATTTGATGGAGAATTCTCTCTTTTGTTACTTATAAGATACACCTACATATTTGCTTTACTATATTAGCTTCAATGTACTTGGGAATTCTTGCATCTAGATTTATTCTATGCAATTAAATACAATCTATATTTATAAAGAAATATCAATAATAATATAATTTGATAATATTAAGTGATATTTGGAGCCATTACTAGGTTAAATTGCAAGTTTGGTCCCTATAGTTCGAGAAAGTTAGAATAATTTAGTCCCTATGGTTTATGAATAGATCGAAATTTAGTCCTAATGGTTTGATAAAATCATCATAAATAGTCCCTACAATAAAGACTATATTGATGAGGTTTTTATCAAAGCATAGGGACTATTTATGACATTTTATCAAACCATGAGGACTAAATTCTAACTTTCTCAAATTTATAGTGACTAGATTTACAATTTAACCTAGATTTTGGAATGAATTATCAAAACTTACCAAGAAGATGATCCTCCAAGGAACCATTAGCCATATACTCATAAACCAAAATCCTTTGATTTGCATCAGCACAATACCCAACCAAATTGACTAGATTGGGATGGTGAAGAAGGCTCAACATCAAAACCTCTACAAGAAATTCTCTGTTCCCTTGAAATCCATTTGGATCAAGTCGCTTCACGGCCGTTACCTAATGACGACGAAAAATGAAAAACAAATCAATAGGAAAACTCGAAAACACTTGGGCTTCATTTGATAACAATTTTATTTTTAGTTCTAATCGAAATTCCAAAAAGAAGCTTAATTTTTCAAAACTCAACAAATGGTTATTAAATAGGCGTACATGAAGATTGCTAAGTAGTAATTGACATATACTCATTTTTTTGAGGTCGAAGGTTAAAAAATCTCCATTGTTCACGTTTGTTGTACTAAAAAAGAAAAATAATGGTTATTGAATGAGACAACCTGAGATAGTAATTGACATATACTCATTTCTTTGATGTTATGTTGGAGGTTAAAAAATCTCCATCCTTTACATGTTTTGTAGTAAAAAAAATAATGGTTATTAAACAAACTTGCATTTCAAATAGATTGCATAAATAAAAAGTATATTAAATTGCAAATTTGGTCCCTATGATTTGGAGAAATTTAGAATTTGGTCCATATGGTTTGATAAATTCTTCATAAATAGCCCCTACGATAGGGACTACGTAGGAGGATTTTGTCAAACCATAGAGACTATTTATGATGTTTGATCGAACCGAACCATAAGGACTACATTTTAACATTTAAAACCACATAAACTAAATTGTAACTTTTTCTAAATTATAGTGACCAAATTTGTAACGAAACCTAAAAAAGTAAAGATGGATATGGTACTTGTTTTGTGCTTTCAATGAGGGCTTTGTAAACCCTTCCAAAACCACCTTCCCCCAATAGATTTTTGTTGTTGAAGTTATTTGTTGCAACACATAGCTCACGGAATGTAAAGGTTTGAGCTAAAATGTTCCCTTTTCGTAACCTCTTTAACTCCTTATTTGTGTACCTTCCTCTATTGTTACCTGCAAGTTTACACTCAAGTTTGAAGCCATGAAATAGAGATTCATGCCATAAGATATATGGAGAATTGTATGTGTATCAGTGATTAAGAAATGTAAATTTGTTGAGAAAAATAAACTACGACGAAATGCTTCTACCATACATACAATGATTCGAACCTTAAATAACATAAAGATTCAAACTTGGAAACACACGACTTTGCTTTTGGCTTCACCCTAAAGATCACGTACCAATAGAAATAATAGTTGTCATCACTTGTATATCATGGAACTTCACATATACTAATTAAGTTTGATGTGAGAATTACTTTCTCCTTATATATAGTAGTTGATAAGGACAATGGGACCTCCCTCTATCTCTACAATGATATAATATTGTCCATTTTCGGTATAAATCCTCGTGATTTTACTTTTGGTATCAGCCAAAAGGCCTCACACCAATGAAGATTGTCCTTAGTTATATAACTAAGATCACTTCATTCCTTAACCAATGTGGAACTTTGTTGGCATTCCTTAACAGTTATACAACTGTACCTCTCCTCAAATCTATCTATATCTACTCTTATCTAAATCAACTCCTCTTCTTTAGCCAAAGTGATCATATATCTTGGCGGTAATTGACATGTTATTACCTCCTTTGTTGGAGGCTCAAATTCTATACCCCACTTGTTATACTTAAAAAAAAAACTCCTTGTCGGCCTGTTGGATATCTAGGTCATCTTCTTTTTGTTTGAAGCACATCAAATTCGATAGAACTAGATCATGGTTCGCATTGTGGGGTAACTATATGTCTCTAAGGTTCACCACTTTTTTTTTTTTTTTTTTTGTCACTCGAGGATTCTATTGATGCAACACTAAGTTTGAGGCATGACTATAGTACTCTAATATTTAATAGCACTTATTAGGGACTACAATCTCCAAAATTTTATTTATATGATATTGTTCACTTTGAGCATAAGTCTTGATGGTTTTGTCTTCTATTTCATGCCAAAGACCACCTACCAAATGAACATCTATAGTTGCCACCAAGACTTTAATTCAACCAAAAATACCATGTTGGTAGAATATTTACACACAAAGATGCATTCCAATTTTTAATAATGAATTATTAAAAATTAGATAGAGAACTATGAGGCCATATTTGATATCTATTTGGTTTTTTAAAATTGACCTTATCATGTTTTCATCTTCCCTAATTTTGCTCACTAGCCAAATTTTAAAAACCAAACAAATTTTTGGAAACTAGTTTTTTTTTTTTTTTTTTTTTTTTCAAAACTTGACTTGGATTTTGAAAACACTAAGAAAAATGTAAACAACAAAACAAAGAGACCAATAATAATAGGTGGAACTAGTATTTGTAGACTTAATTTTCAAGAAAACAAAAACAAAAGACCAAATGATTATCAAATAGAGCCTTAAAAAATTATAAATTCATCACGAGAAAGAAACTACGAAAATACGGCTACTATACAGTGATTCGCTCCAATATAAAGGGAGTAATTCAGAAAAAGGTGCAAAAAAAATTGATGATTGTACCAAAACAAATCATATGCAAACAATGGGCAAGAAGTGTAAAGGGGGAGAGCCTACCAGACTTGAAGGAAAGATTGGCAAATGAGGCTAAAGTTTTTGTGTCATGGTATTCCATAATGCTCTTTTTCAAAGCATTTCTATTAACTCTCTCCTCTGACATGCAACATTGAAACCAACTCATCTTCTTCCTTTTCTTTTTTCACAAACTCAAAATAATATAAATTTCACTCTCACAAATGGCACTCTATGATGAATGATTACTTGAAAAGCAAACAATTAAATAACAGAAGAAGAAACAACCATAGGAGATTGAAAAAGACAAAAAATAGAATACATAAAAAAGGAATGTTGGATCCTACACATTAACTAATTAATAGCTGTTTGTTTAAAGAAAACCAAATTTTTTCTTTTCTGGTCTTTTAGGGAAAAAGGAAAGTTGTACCATGATGTTTGTTTTTAATTTCTTGTCTTCCTGTCCTAAACCACCAAAGTTTGGATTTGAGAGAGACTTGGAGTCAAGTTTGCTAATTTTGGGAGATGACTACCTGGCCTCGGGTAACAAGATGAGGATCGTGCTCACGATGAAATTTAGGTTTAGTGATGATTTAACAGGGTATCAAAGTAGGAGGTTCTATGTTTACCGTGTGCAATGATAACTGCCCATTAGATTTTTTTGTACAAATTTTACAGTTGGAAGTGTTATATAATGAGATTAAATTTTAGAGAAAATATCCCTTTTGCACCCTAGGTTTTGGGTTTAAATTTTTATTTGGTGCCAAAGTTTTAAAATTTTACACTTTTAGTCCTTAAGTTTTGAGTTTGGTTTCAATTTAGTCATTAAAGTTTCAAAATATTACAATTTTGTCCTTGAAATTTGAGTTTGTTTGAGTCCTTAAGTTTCAAGATTTAACTCACTTAACCTAGATTTTTCGTTATATACTCACTCTCTGTCTTTAGTGTAATGTCTATTAATTAATTATTAAAATAATTATAATTAATTAACGTTTCACTATTTTTTCATCATTATTATAATTAAATTTAAAATTTCACTTCATAATTATTTTAAATTAATTAACAGACATTTACATAACGCAAAGATTGAAAGTGAGTATTTAGTAAAAAATCGAGGTTAAAAATATGAAATTTGAAACTTAAGAACAAAATTGAAACAAAACTCAAATCTTCAAGGGTAGAGTTGTAACGTTTTGAAACCTTAGGACTAAATTGAAATCAAACTCAAAAAATGAAGGACTGAAAGTAAAACATTTTGATACCTAAAGACTTATTTAATTAGAAATCAGACCAAAAAAGTTATTTTCTCCTTAAATATACCATAAATCATAAGTCATTTGAATTTATTGGTGGTTTAAAGATTGAACCATATTGCCATAACACCCATTTTTGGAACCTTGTTGAGCCAAAGTAGCTGGCTCCTCTTTGACCTCTCCCATGTTCTTATGTTTGAAGATTTCAAATGTTGATTGTTGTAGCAATGCAAATTTTGACCCACTCTAAAAATAGTCCCAATGGGATGTGAGGTTGAACAACATTATTGAGGTGGATAATCTTCTAATGGATAGATTTATTAATATTTATAAGGCTTCTTCAGGTTTTGAATTTTCATACTATAGTTCTACATTCTTTAAAAGAAATATATTTGAATTTCATCCTCAAATTTCAAAAATAAATTTCTAATAACTATCTTTTCTAGCTCTCAAAACTTGTCTTGTTTTTTTTGAAACATGATAGAAAGTAATAACAAAATAAATAAACTTATATGGTGAAAAAACATTATTTATAAGCATAATTTTTTAAACACAAAATCCAAAAAGACAAATAGAAAATTATAAAATGGGACCTACATTATTCACTTATTATTGATATTTTTTTTATATAAAAAAAAATTTAATTAGAATAATGAGGATTCAAAACTCTTTTGTTAAAGACATAAAACTTTAACTACTTGAGTTACACTCAATTTGATATTGATAGTTAATCGTTAATAACATATTTGAAAATTTTAAGAATTTGAGAAAGGACATAATATTCTAAAAATGTTATAGATAACTTCCATACATATTTGTCAATTTGAGCATAACTCAACTAGTTAAAAACATACATTCTTAATCAAAATGTCAGAGATTTAATCTCCACCCCAACATGTTGTTGAACTTAAAAAATGAAAATAACAACTGATCTGTTTGTTACATATTTTCGTATTTATTGTGCATGTATGGTCAAATATATAGCAAAATACATGGTTTGTCCTTTATATTTAAGGTTGTGTCTATTTGATCTCTAAAGTTTTAAAAGTCAAAATTTTAGTTTATGAAGTTTGAAAAGTATGTAACATACACTTCTATATTATATTAAAAAAGGTTATAATAGGAGAATTTTAACTTATCTCCTTGCCCTTAATTTTTTTACCAGGCATATTTTGCTCTCAAAATCATATTCCTTGTGTTTTGTATGTATCTTTTGTGTTTTTTCTCCGTTTAATTTTATTTTCCCTTTTTGTTATTAGACATTTCTAAAAAATTCCTATATTGTGCTCATATCCTTTCATATATTTTTTTTTCTGTATCCTTATGACACGTGCCCCGACTCCTATGTAGATCCACGGTTGCATAGAGCTGCCACCAAAAACACCATTAACCAAGTTGGTTGTTTCAAACTTACTTTTAGTGTAAATATAAGGCATTTCATTACTCACAACCCTAAAAAAATTCGAGATAATTGATTAAAAATATCCATTTTTTTCGTTTCAAAATAATTTCTGCTGTGCTTTTTAAAATTCAAGTTTTTTACCTTTGGATAATATCATTCTCTGAGTAATTTTACAAAATTACTCTTACTTACCACATGATTAGCTCCGGCAAGACCACGTGACCACCTTCGGCCGATTTCTTCTTCTCTCTCTCGTTTTTAGTGTGTGTTGCAGAATGAGACCAAGTGGTAGAGAATGAGATAGAGCACGAGTAAAGGTCAAAGAGCGAAATTGGAGAGGAAAGGAAAGAGAAGAGCAAAGACCAATTCAGTGGTAGAGTTTAATTTTAGTAATTTCACCAAAATTTAACATTAACTAAAGAGTAAAATAACCTCATTTTTAAAACAGGACAAATCTAAGGTTTTTTCCCCCACATTGAGGTCATAATCCGGCGAACCCAAAAAATTGGTCCTCGCTAACCAACATAGCAGCCGCAAATGGTCCATAGACCGCTGGCAATTTGGTTGCAACTGAAGAAGCCTAACCACTACTCACCGCGGCCAAAAAAGGTGCTCCTCTTTGCCGAAGAAGTCTGAACAGTCCATGAAATCAGTTCGCCGCAATAAAATTCTAGTCGCACTATCATACTTTTTGTACAATCTTTATGCCAATAGAGTCGTGTTCTTGGATAAAGGTAAGAATTTGAATGTTCATGGATAAATCTGAAATATGATCCCGTCCTACCACTTCAAGATGAGGTTCAAATTCCCATGGTTGAGGAACATCACAGCCGATGATTTCCATGGAAAATTCAAATTAGGGTTTCAAAATTTAAACTGTCATGAAAGAACTTTGGTTTCGAACTCTGTTGCTGTCTCAGATGAATCCACCACCGTTCATCGAGATGATCAATCTGCTGTTTATATTCAAAACGTCCTCAAATTTAGAAGGGACAAACCAGTGGAGGAGATCGAAAGGGCTCTTAATCGATGCGACCTTGTGCTAACCGATGATTTTGTTCTCAATGTGCTGCGAAGACATCGATCGGATTGGAAACCCGCCTTCATTTTCTTCAATTGGGTTACGAAAATAGGTACTAGAGAAGGTTCCTTCTCCCCTGGTTCTGTTATTTACAATGAAATTCTTGATATTCTCGGGAAATCCCGCCGCTTCGAGGAAGTAGACAATGTGTTTGTGGAAATGTCTAAGAGAAAAGAACTTGTTAATGAGGAAACGTATTCAGTTCTTCTTAATAGATATGCTGCTGCTCATAAAGTGGAGGAAGCAATTGACATTTTCAACAGAAGACAAGAATTTGGACTTGAGATGAATTTGATTGCATTTCAGTCAGTTTTAATGTGGTTATGCAGATACAAGCATGTTGAAGCTGCAGAGACTCTGTTCCATTCCAAGAAGCATGAGTTTGTTACTGATATAAAGACAAGTAATATTATCCTTAACGGTTGGTGTGTGTTGGGGAATGTTCATGAGGCCAAAAGGTTTTGGAGGGAGATACTTGAATCAAAATGCAAGCCTGATGTATACACTTATGGAACTTTGATAAACTCATTGACAAAGAAGGGAAAGCTTGGGACAGCTTTGAAGTTGTTTAGAGCCATGTGGGAAAGGGGTTTGAAAACTGATGTTGTGATCTGCAATTGCATCATTGATGCACTTTGTTTCAAGAAGAGGATTCCTGAAGCTTTAGAGATCTTCAAGGAAATGAATGAGAGAGGGTGTGCTGCGAATGTAGCAACTTACAACACTCTTATCAAACACCTTTGTAAGATTAGGAGGATGGAGAAGGTTAATGAGCTTTTGGATGAAATGGAAGAGAGAAAGGGCAGTTGTTGGCCAAATTCTGTGACTTTTAGCTATTTACTTGGGTCGGTAAGGGAACCGGAGGAAGTTCCTATACTCTTGCAAAGGATGGAAAGAAGTAGATGCAAGATGACTAGTGACATATACAATCTGATTTTGAGATTGTACATGGACTGGGATATTCAGGAAAGGGTTAAGTCTACTTGGAATGAAATGGAAGCAATGGGGTTGGGACCTGACCGTCGCTCTTACACGATTATGATTCATGGGTTGTATGAGAAGGGAAGAAAAGATGATGGGCTGCGCTATTACAGAGAGATGACATTGAAGGGAATGATGCTTGAGCCAAAGACTGAAAAGTTGGTGAATGCTACGAATGTCAAACTACAAGAAAGGAGAGCCAAATAGAAAAGCTCATTATATAAGTTCCAAATCTTGGAAAAATGGTTAAGCTACCTGCAATTGGGAGACAATAAACGAAGAACAGCCCATAAATGTACATTCTATTATGATTAAAGTTTGTTGGATCCATTGCAAATGCTGTTTCTTGTTGTGTTTCAATGGGCAAGAGTTTTCTCTCCAACTTATGCAGATGGACATTTGGGGAGCTTTGATTTCAGGGTTCATCAGGTAAATTTTATCTTTTCAATGCTGTATCACAGTGATAATCGTATGTTAACATACTTTTTTAGATTGCTAGGAAAATAAGTGTTTTTTCTTTTAAATATTTTTTCAGAAAACTATTTATAATTAAAACACTTTATCAAAAGGGTTTTTGTACATTAGTTTTTTTTTTTTTGGTTTGGTTTGTTGATGTTCAACATTAAAAAGTGTTCTACTGATATCAAATCACTTTGATTTTTTTTAATATTTAATTTTTTTTTTTTAAGTTAAAAGGTAGAGTGACTGTTAAACACTATGAATTAATAATTTTAAATTTACAGGTTTCTAAATTTGGTCACCGGGAGTGGTCCATTGTCAAAGGTCTTGATCCCTAGTCACAAACTAACAGTAGCCAGTCTCAGTCTTTGGTCATGTTCCCCGGTGTCTAGTCCCAATTGTTGCCGCCACCAATGACCAGGACCGACAACAAGTGGCCAGTGACCATGATCAGGACCGGTGACTAGCAACCTGGACTGAGGACCAGCGACCAGGTCTAGGAACCAATGATGTGGACTGAACCAATGCCCAACGACTACTCTGCCAACAGGGACCTGTTTTCAGCAAATGAGGACAAGGCTTGGGGGATCGGTCACTGGCGATTGGTCATTAGTCCTCTGCGAGGGGGACCTGTTTTGGTCGGAAGTGGTCATTGGTCATTAGTCTTCGGTCTCAATTTTTGGTCGGTGGTCGGTGGTAGTGGGTGGTTGTCACTGATCCCCCAATTGCTGGTCTCGGTCCCAGATCCTCAACCATCGGTTGCCAATCTTGGTCCATGGTCATGGTTATCGATCTCCAGTCTCAATGCCGGCCATCAGTAGTCTAGCGATTGGGACAATCACCGTTGAATGGACTGGAGAAGAAGAAGGATCCCGTTTCATTTGCCGTGCCATCCATCAATCTTCATCTTCCTTGTTCTTTGTTCGCATGGTGCAGTACCAGAAAGGAGACACTTGAAGGTTTCTCCCCGCTTAGATTCATTGAAGGTTTTACCTCACTTAGATTCCTAATTTAACATTTTTCCAAGGTTGGGAAAATTTTTATCAAAATTAAGGGTCATTTTTTATCGCAGAATGACTTAATCATCAATTTATCTTAGTAATATTTTTTACGATAGAGATTAAATTGTTATCTATTAAATTTGAAAAACTAAATTGTTCCAAAATTGAATGTAAATTAATTAAATTGTTTTCAACTGACTAGATTGTTACCTCCATTAAATTTCAAAAACCAAAAGCGTTTTTAAATCTATATATCATATGAAGTTGTTTTGGACGTTTGGTATGAAAAAGAGAAAGGCAATTGATTAAATAACAAAAATAAAAAAGATGACTTATTCATCCTTTTTTAAATTAGAAAAATATAGACTATTAAGGTATCTCGAGAATGTGTTCCTGGTTTTGGCGTGACTAAATTAGAAATTTCCAATTTAAATTTTGACGATATATGATTGAAAAATATATATTCATATCATTGTATATGGTAATTATAATATATATATCTGTATAAAAGCTATTACTATGTTACTATATCAGCTCTTCTTATTATTCTAAATCAACCTATATATAGAGTTGGGAGTTTCAAGAACGTTATTGTTAATACAAAATGGGTCTACTTTCAAGGGCAAACATGTTGCATGTTTTCTTCTTCTTTTTTCATCTTGCTATGCTATCAAATTTAAAAAGTGTGGAGGCAAAGAGAGATGAAAGTAGTGATCAACTTATTTTGAGTCTCAAAAGACTTGTTCCCGGAGGGCCAAATCATGCTTTTCCTCTCGAAACTCCTCACGATAATAAATTTACTTTGGATCTCAAGCACCTTGTTCTTGAAGGGCCAAATCAAGCGTACCCTCCTGGAGTTCCTCCTCACAATATTGTTACGAATTCAAAAGCAAGAAATGGTATTGGTGAGCTTACTTTAGGTCCTAAGAGACTTGTTTTAGGGGGGCCAAATCAAGCTTTCCCTTCCAAAACTCCTCACAATAGTAAATTTACTTTGGGTCTCAAGCACCTCGTTCCCGAAGGGCCAAATCAAGCATACCCTCCTGGAGTTCCTCCTCACAATATTAAACTTACTTTGGGTCTCAAGCACCTTGTTCCTGAAGGGCCAAATCAAGCATACCATCCTGGAGTTCCTCCTCACAATATTGTTACCAAGTTAATACCTTAAGAGAGGCTTGTTAATTTTCTTAAGCTCTAATCCCTTCTTGTTATCTCTAATGATGTCTTTACTCAAAAGTCTATAAGAAGGGACTCTAATAATGGGGTTGGAGGAAATAATTTCATGTAACACATTAGTAATATTTTGTTCTTTGCGGTGTGGAGCGGCCAACATCTCCTAAAAGTCACACCGATATTTCAAATCATGATCAAATAAAATAAGTGAAAATAATATATCAATTTGGTTGGGTTATAAATACTTCTGTCATATAACTTTAGAAAAATTGTCCACCTCAAGAATATGAGAGAATATTTTATTTATTTAAATTAAATTCACTTTCTTGGAATCTTGAAGCCTCCAAAATAATTAAGATTTTTCACCTCAAGAATTCTAGAAAATGAACTCTCAAATATTTTTAGTTAGATTTCGTTAGGAAATTTTAAGAATCCTTTTGGAAAAAAAAAGAAAAAGAAAAAAAGAAAAAAAAGAACTCAAAGGAACAAGATTTCAAGATTTAGAAATAATAGGAAAAGCCCTTTTATATTTATTTAAAAAAAAAAAAAAAAAAAACTTAGTTAGCACTAACAAATAACACAAATTATTGTCAAATCGAACATAACTCAATTGACATACGAATGTATTAAGTAATCACGAAGCATGTGGTTTGAATCTCTTTACCTCCAATTGTACTAAAAAAACACAAATTATTGGGGAAAAACAGCTTCAATTTTAATAAGCAAAAATAGTATGGTGAACTACTTAACTATTGTTTGTAGATAGTGTGTCCAGGATAATGCACCCATTCTTATCCATCTAGTATAAATTCTGGAAATTGGAAGAATTGTGGAGAATGCTCGAGGAAAAGAGTCTTAGGATGACTAATAACACCTGAGTTGTGTTATTTTCTTGGTTTAAGTTATGTTAGTGTAGATGTTTAATAGGCATTAAATGATTATTTTGTTGGGGTATATGCTACACGAAGGTAGATGAGGTTTTTGTGTCAAAATCACACATAATAAAAGGGAGTATTTAGAGCCAATCGAATCATACATGATGCAGTTAAAATAAAAATAAAAAAACTTTGCCCTAAGAAAAGAATCTCAACGATCTCCAGGATGCTCCATGACACTTTGGAATAATCCCCGAGTGTTGCAATACTCGCACTCGATGAGAAAGTTTTTGTAATGTCACGACACTATAGCGTAACGATAAAATTGCTTTTCTATATTTAGATCATAACTTTTGGAGTAGATGGGTTTTTTAGACAAATGACCCATTATTTTCTTAATTTTTGGCCTCTACCTATCTATAGTCATAGATTTCATAGATGTCAAGTAGAATTTTAGTGTTTTTCAAATGACATGATTTTCTTGATACAAATTCATAAGAACTCAATTTAGCACTCATTACTCAATTCTTACAAAATAACCAAATATTTATGTGAAAGAATTGAATAACATCTGAAAACCAATAATAACTAACCCCTAATGATAATTGGATTTGTGCATTATCATGCTATCATCAAGGCATGCATTTAGCATGCCCCACCTTAACAAATTGGTAACCTTGGCCTTGGTCAAAGTCAAGCATGTGGGATTTGTGCCTTGGCCCAAATTCGCTTACTTTCCATGTCCATTTGGGTTCATCTGTTTTCTAGTTTAGTTGCTTTCTAAGCCTATTTGATCTCGATTATGCTCTTTGGTTCAAAACTACCCATAATATTAGCCTCTCACTCCCAAATTGGCATTTGTGGTTCAGTTATTTATTGATGTGGGTTGGACTCACAAGGCTCAACTTGGGAGTATTATCTTATTCCCTTTTCATAGTACTTTCATATGTACTTCGTTTTACGTAACCAAATTTACACTTTTATAGCTCATCTTTGATGATAGGCTGAGACACAAAGAATATTATTTGCTCTCTTGATTCGAGACGAGGCACAGAACATTGCTCTCTTGATTCAAAACCATTTAAACAAACATCATTAAGGTGTATAAATGACCTATTGGATCTCTAAAATGTGTGGTTTTCCTTTGTCCTTCATTCACTAATATAGATGTTATGGTCACTATTCGACTTACTATTGTTATAGATTATGATTACAATTAAAAAAAAATAAATAAGATTATAAAAATGCCTAAAAATATAGTGAAATTTAAAATTGATAAATTGTGAGTGGTGAAAGTATACAAATTATATTAAAAACAATATGAGGACAAGGGGTGAGACCATATCTTCATTTTTTTCCCTAAAAAATATATACGTTCAATTTGATTGTAAATACACAAATATACATGAGGTGCAAATGGAAAAAAAATTATCAATTTTCGATTGGGCTCACACACTCTAGATAAATTTTTGAAGACATGTATATTCTCTATCTAAATTTTATTTCATTATATCTTTTTTTTTTTTTTTAAAAAAAAAATATTTCTTTTAGTTTTGTACAAAACTAGGTAAATTTGCTTTACTTTACTTTCTTTTTTATTATATTTATGTTTGAATATGCACACCTTTTTTCCAATTTTAATTTCTGACCTTATTTGAAAATGTATAGTTGTATTGTACTTTCTAGGTAAATACCTCATATATTGTTTTAGATTTTGGATAATATTATCAAAATCTCTATATATATTGTTTTAGATTTTATTGGACAGATTTCATTCTATTTTGGTCTCACACACTCAATTATCCAATTTTAGTATTTTAGTTCTTGTAATATGTCCTAAAATTGGTCCTACAAATTTAGTTTCTATTAGTAATATCTTAAAAACTGTGAAAATATATTCACAACGTCTTTTCAGACATAAAAATTATTATTATTATTATTATTATTATTATTTTATATTTTATGGAAGGTATGGACTAAAAACCACAACTAAAAGTATAAAACTGAAATGGATAATTCAAAGTATTGGAACCAAAATGTTATTTTAACTCCTAAAATAAATTTGAACTTTGCCAATTGTCATTGGTAAAAAATAAAAAAAGCTTAAATTCTTTCAAAAGTTGAAATATTATCTTTGAATTATATATATACTTCATAATACGCTACACGCTACACACTTTGAGTCGAAATCCTTTAAAATTTGAGAAAAATTTAAGACCTGAAAAATGGTGTAACCATTTATTGTTAAAAAGAAGAAAGTAGTTTAGATATATAATACATAAAAATAGAAATAAAAAACAAAATGGTAAGTTGTAACAATCCTACCATTTACTTTACAATTTAAGTTTTAAATTGGATGGAAATATTTTCTTTTGAGAATTAAAATTTAAATCAGATGGAGTGAATATTTAAAGGTATATATAAAAAAGATTGAAATCATAAGATCTTGTTCCTTATTTGGCTGGATTGATTCACAAAAATAATAGTAAATTGTTTTAGGTGCTGGAAAAATTAATATATTTTACATAAAAGCTATTACCATGGTACTAAATGAGTTGCAGTAATTATCCATGAAACAAAAATATGACCTAAATTAGAGTATATATAGGTTGGGACTTGGGAGTTAAAATACTTGTGCTAAAACAAAATGACTTTTCTTTTTAATTTCAATATGATTCGTGTATTCTTCTTGTTTTCTTTTGTTCTTGTGTCATCATATCTAAATAGTGTGGAGGCAAAGACAGATGAAGGGGGTGATGTACTTTCTTTGAGTCTCAAAAGACTTGTACCAACTGGACCAAATCCAGTAACATCTCCCGAAAGTACTCCATTATCTTTAGGCACAAAACGACTTGTTCCAACGGGCCCAAATCCAGCAACATCTCCTGAAAGCCCTCCATTAACTCTTGGAACGAAGTTACCTGTCCCAACCGACCCATTGACTTTAGGTACCAAGAGACTCGTTCCAACCGGCCCAAATCCAGCAACGTCTCCTGAAAGCCCTCCATTGGCTTTAAGCAGGAAGCGGCTCGTTCCAACTGGCCCAAATCCGGCAACATCTCCTGAAAGCTCTCCATTGACTTTAGGCACAAAACGACTCGTTCCAACCGGTCCAAATCCAGCAACATCTCCTGAAAGCCCTCCATTGACTTTAGGCACAAAACGACTAGTTCCAACTGGCCCAAATCCAGCAACATCTCCTAAAAGTCCTCCATTGACTCTTGGAACGAAGCTACCCGTCCCAACCGGCCAAAATCCAGCAAAATCTCCTAAAAGTCCTCCATTGACTTTAGGTACCAAGAGACTAGTTCCAACTGGCCCAAATCCAGCAACATCTCCTGAAAGCCCTCCATTGGCTTTAGGTAGAAAGCGACTCGTTCCAACTGGCCCAAATCCAGCAACATCTCCTGAAAGCCCTCCATTGACTTTAGGCACAAAACGACTTGTTCCAATCGGCCCAAATCCAGCAACATCTCTTGAAAGCCCTCCATTGACTTTAGGCACAAAACGGCTCGTTCCAACCGGCCCAAATCCAGCAACATCTCCTGAAAGTCCTCCATTGACTTTAGGCACAAAACGACTAGTTCCAACTGGCCCAAACCCAGCAACATCTCCTGAAAGTCCTCCATTGACTCTTGGAATGAAGCTACCTGTCCCAATTGGCCCAAATCCAGCAAAATCTCCTAAAAGTCCTCCATTGACTTTAGGTACCAAGAGACTTGTTCCAACCGGCCCAAATCCAGCAACATCTCCTGAAAACCCTCCATTGACTTTAGGCAGTAAGCGACTCGTTCCAACTGGCCCAAATCCAGCAACATCTCCTGAAAGTCCTCCATTGACTCTTGGAACGAAGCTACCCGTCCCAACCGGCCAAAATCCAGCAAAATCTCCTAAAAGTCCTCCATTGACTTTAGGTACCAAGAGACTAGTTCCAACTGGCCCAAATCCAGCAACATCTCCTGAAAGCCCTCCATTGGCTTTAGGTAGAAAGCGACTCGTTCCAACTGGCCCAAATCCAGCAACATCTCCTGAAAGCCCTCCATTGACTTTAGGCACAAAACGACTTGTTCCAATCGGCCCAAATCCAGCAACATCTCTTGAAAGCCCTCCATTGACTTTAGGCACAAAACGGCTCGTTCCAACCGGCTCAAATCCAGCAACATCTCCTGAAAGTCCTCCATTGACTTTAGGCACGAAACGACTAGTTCCAACTGGCCCAAATCCAGCAACATCTCCTGAAAGTCCTCCATTGACTCTTGGAATGAAGTTACCTGTCCCAACTGGCCCAAATCCAGCAAAATCTCCTAAAAGTCCTCCATTGACTTTAGGTACCAAGAGACTTGTTCCAACCGGCCCAAATCCAGCAACATCTCTTGAAAACCCTCCATTGACTTTAGGCAGTAAGCGACTCGTTCCAACTGGCCCAAATCCAGCAACATCTCCTGAAAGTCCTCCATTGACTCTTGGAACGAAGCTACCCGTCCCAACCGGCCAAAATCCAGCAAAATCTCCTAAAAGTCCTCCATTGACTTTAGGTACCAAGAGACTAGTTCCAACTGGCCCAAATCCAGCAACATCTCCTGAAAGCCCTCCATTGGCTTTAGGTAGAAAGCGACTCGTTCCAACTGGCCCAAATCCAGCAACATCTCCTGAAAGCCCTCCATTGACTTTAGGCACAAAACGACTTGTTCCAATCGGCCCAAATCCAGCAACATCTCTTGAAAGCCCTCCATTGACTTTAGGCACAAAACGGCTCGTTCCAACCGGCTCAAATCCAGCAACATCTCCTGAAAGTCCTCCATTGACTTTAGGCACGAAACGACTAGTTCCAACTGGCCCAAATCCAGCAACATCTCCTGAAAGTCCTCCATTGACTCTTGGAATGAAGTTACCTGTCCCAACTGGCCCAAATCCAGCAAAATCTCCTAAAAGTCCTCCATTGACTTTAGGTACCAAGAGACTTGTTCCAACCGGCCCAAATCCAGCAACATCTCTTGAAAACCCTCCATTGACTTTAGGCAGGAAGCGACTCGTTCCAACTGGCCCAAATCCAGCAACATCTCCTGAAAGTCCTCCATTAACTCTTGGAACAAAGTTACCTGTCCCAACTGGCCCAAATCTAGCGAGATCTCCTAAAAGTCTTCCATTGACTTTAGGTACCAAAAGACTCGTTCCAACCGGTCCAAATCCAGCAACATCTCCTGAAAGCCCTCCATTGACTTTAAGCACGAAGCGACTCGTTCCAACTGGCCCAAATCCAGCAACATCTCCTGAAAGCCCTCCATTATCTTTGGGCACAAAGAGGCTCGTCCCAACCGGCCCAAATCCAGCAACATCTCCTGAAAGTTCACCATTATCTTTCGGCACAAAGCGACTTGTTCCAACCGGACCAAATCTAGCAACATCTCCTGAAAGCCCTCCGTTGACTCTTGGAACGAAGTTACCCGTTCCAACTGGCCCAAATCCAGCAACATCTCCAACACCTTCTCTTGATACCAAGTTTGATTTGGATTTCTAGATATGTATTCTTAAAATAACTTGAGGGAGCCTTATTTTGTCAAGCCCAAATCATTTGTTAAATCTAATAAGAAGATCCATTACCATATCCAAGACTCTACTAATCTACCCGACACAAACTTTGATAATAATATTTTTTTTTTAAATAGTATCTTTTTTTCTTTGTTTCATAGTTACTCATTCACTCCTAAAAATCTATAGTTTACATTTAGAACAAAACTTGGGTGTAATCTGGACGACATCTATCTCTTGTGAATCCCAAATAGCACTCGATCAACATCTACCATGTGGTAATGTTTATTTTTAAAAAAATGATTTTTTATATTTATTTATTTTTTCTTAGTTTGTATGAGAAAGGGGTTGCAATTGCATGGATTTATATAACTAACTCATTCCAATTTGGTACTAAAACAAACTCCTTCCAATTTCTAACCACGAAATCTCCTTTCCTAATCCTACAGTAGTTTACTTAAACAAATTATAGATAAAGAAATACCTATATGTGATTTAAATCCAAAATGTAACACCAAATAATGTAGTAGATTATAAGATCGATGCCAGATAAACCACCATCACGAAATTTCGAATTGAAAATTCATAAGGTAATTTAGATAAATCATATGAAATTGGACGCTAATTATTAGTGTTTAGAAATTGGAATCGAGTGAGATGCAATGGTGAAATGGTACATGATAAAAGTGAAGAAATTAATTTAAATCAAACTTTGAAAGTGCCAATGAAGAAATCAGCCTAGAGAAGAAGAAGAAAAAGAATCAATCAATTAAATTGAAAAATAAAATGCACAAAAAGTCAAGAACCCTACATATGCAGTTTTCCATTGCAATTTTTCAAATTTTAATTTCTAAATCATTCTAATTTAAGGATTCTCAACAAAAATATGCCTTTTCTACCAACCAAAGCACATACAACATGTTGCTCATTTCCATTCCAATTTCCAATTAGTTGGAGCAGTCTTAGGCACCAAATTGTTTTTGTAGGAGTAAAAAGCAAATATGGGGGAATTTTAACTCTCTTGGTTGTTGATTACAAGTTATTTATTAATGTATCTGTTATCACTTTTTAAATTTATTCTTACATACAAAAATTGAATATTGAAAAAACTGATAAATGTCAACTTTTAGATTTAAGCTTACCTTGAGAGATTGCTATAGCTTATAAAATAAATGCGGCCAAATGAATGTATTTTTAAAAAATTAGGCTGTAAAATGAATTAAATTAGTGTTTGGTAAATTTTAACTTGAAATCTACAAAATTATGTTATACAATTGGGTAGATAATACTAAAATGTTGTGATTAGGCCTGCTATCAAAATTTGCATAATTCTTAATTATTTAAAACGTTATATTATATAGGCTTTCAACTTAAATTTATATTTTATTTGCGCTAACTATAAAATTATTTGGTGGCATTGAACTAATCATCGTGAAATTTTAGGATATAGCAATTGGTTTGGTATGGAATATACTAAATATAAAAAATCAAATATTAATTTATAAAGAATAAAAGGTAGTATAAGTGGACTATGGGTTAAAATCTCATATAGGCTATCTGCATGTTTGCATGGGATGATTTCGAAATGGATAAAATCACTTTTGTCAGGTTTAAAATGAGTTTAAAATACACTTTTAATCACTCAAAAATCAATTTCATATTTAATTTTATACTTTTAAACACAATTATCATACTATTAAAATTGATTTTCAATAATTTAAAGCATTTTTTTAGTGATTTTGAAAATAACAAAATAACAAAAATACTTCTAACCATTTTAGAATCCTTCACAAACATGTCATAAGTTTTCTTATTTATTTGGGAACATTTTCAACCTTTTGTGGATTTTCTTCATTGTTTTTGTTGAAGTTCATATTGGTTGTGATAGGGAAAATGGATGGAAGGATTAGATGAGTTTGAAGTTTACTTACTTGAATAAATACTCACTTTTGATCCATGCATCAAACGCATAAATCAAACTAAGGGTGGGCATGATAGACCAAAAAACCAACCGAATCAAAGACGGTCAGTCGGAGAAGAAGAGGAACTCGGTCAAAATTTAAAAGGATAAAACTGACCAAAACCGAACTTACCAAAAATGGAAGCTCACATATTATTGGGCCCAAAAAATGAGAATGAAGAAAAGCAGGTTTACGCCAAAAATGCAAAGATAACAGAAATGGAAATTTGTCAAATGTGACGCACCTCCATTAGCCCTCCAGCAGTAATTTCCATTTGCAAAAAGGTTTGAGAGAGATCATCGTTAGTAAAAGTCTCCCCCTTGCTAAAATCAATCCAATAACTGTTCAAAGAAAAGAAAAAAAACACAAGTAAAATACAAAAGCAAGTTGGAAATTACCAATCGAACCGAATGGAGAATTTTTAACTTACTGCCTTTGAGACTGAAGCTTCTGGGAAAACATTGTCATTATTGAGTCAATCTGATGTAGTTGGATTGGCACCGTTCTTGACAAACTTATGTGAAATTCTCTAGCCAATGCTTGCTCAAGCTTGTGGTCATCTTTGCATAAAAAGTCCAAAAGGAATGTTGATATCAACAAGATGGAGAGCAGGCACAAACACTGGGAACATGATAAATCAATATTTCTAGTTGGGCATGGCCATCATTGCTCCAAAAATAGTGTTGCCCATGCCCATTCCAATACCCACACTCACCTACAAGTTGTAGATGACATCGTTTTTTATCATCTTGCTCGATACGGTTATCAACTTAATGGACTAATAAGATTGATAACCATGTAACTGAGAACGATAAAATGACTTTCACTGGAGCCTCATTACCGATAACCAAAAGCGATTCGAACAATAATGGATGATTTGTGAGAGTAAAATCTAAAAAAAATACTTCAAAAGTATTTAAAAAACATTAGTGGGTTCCACGTCATTTTCAAACGCAATCGGATTAATCACCCTCTCTTCCACGATCGGATTGCATTTGTCAATTACGAATAGCATAGTGGGGTTCACATTTCATTACGATTACAAAACATTAGTAAACAACAACAAACATAATCAAATGGGGCCACTTTTCAGATTACCATTGATTAATTAAGTTTTACACGAAAATAAACGAGGCCTTAAATAGAGTTGGGTTTCTTCCTAATTCTAAGCTAAAGTACTTACCTTAGCCACTAATGATCATCATTAAGCTCCAAGATGGCCAAGATTAGTCCCAAAGTGGCAAAAACAAAACAAAGGAAATGGAAATGGGGAAAGAAAATCAAGAGGAATCAAGAAGATTGAAACTCCTTTGACCTAAGAGAGGAAATGAACTTCATATATCAAGTCGATAACATCAAAAGAAAAGAGCTCAAACGTGTAGCTAGTTATGCCAAAAATACTAAAATATCTCTAACTCATTCGTATTATCATCCAAGATTACATGATATCACCATGTGCCCTACTCCTAAAGAACTAGAACTCATGGGTAGATAACATTCTTTGTTCCTCCCAAACATAAGAAGTGGTGTTGAGTATTTTCAAGGTATTTTAAATAATCATATGATTAAACCTAAAAGAAGCATTAGCAAAATGTATCTCATTCACTTGCATAAGGAAGACTTGTGAAAAAATGGTGGGATAAGAACCAAGGGTCCCTTAGGATGTAGCCTTCATGCCTCCCATGCTTACAAAGGAAAAAAAAATATATATATATATATATATATATATATTTAAAAAATATCTTTTTGAAAAAAAGAAAAGTTTGTCACATTGTGATTAAGTACTTGGGTGAACTGCATAATGATAGATGCAGCTCGAAATGCACCCAAATATTTTTCTAGTTAATTTATGTGCATTTGTATGTGCCACCAATGCACATTGATTGGTATTGTGCCAAGGCAAGAGATAAAGTCGTTCACGCCTTGGTAAGAAAATTAGTTGCTCACCTTTCCCCGTGTTCTTTCCATTTCCCAACATGATTCCAAAACTCTTTGGAGTTGTTTGAAACGTTGAGTTGAGTTCTAAAGTCTAAAGTTAATATGTTAGAGTTAGGAAGTTTATGTTTTGGGTGTATTGTTATTTAGTTTGGAGTTAGAAAACATTAGAGAGAAAGAGAGAAAGAAGAGAAGATGAAGTTCATAAATAAATGTGCAAACTCCAATAGTGAACACTGTTGAAGTTGGTAAAGTTGAGTTATTTAACATCAACTTATGGAATCAATGGGCCAATAGTGAACACCGTTGAAGTTGGTAAAGTTGAGTTATTTAACGTCAACTTATGAAATCGATGGGCCAATAGTGAACACCGTTGAAATTGGTAAAGTTGAGTTATTTAACGTCAACTTATGAAATCAATGAGCCAAATACCCCTTTTACGTCATTTGATGAATTTCTCTACACTTTTGACTATAATGGACTGGGATGCCCCTTACAAGTAGAATCCATCCATATTCTATAGCTTCCTGTCAAATTTTATCTATCAACGAAGTACAACCTCATAATCTTAGAAATGAAGCTTCACAAATAAAGATCGTTAAATTAAAGAATGAAAAGTGCAATTTTTCATAAACCTGAAACTAAGGAATTTTGTTAGTAAAGCCGAAATAATTAAGAAAGAATTTCAGGGGCACATAAGAAAACAATAGGACACGTATACAAATTCACAATGATCTTTTTATTCATCGGGAAATTTACATATTTTATACATTTTTTTACCAATCTTACATTCGATGCCGTTGAATTTGGTGGTGAAAATACATCTCTTCAATGTTTCCTTAATTGCAGACTTCTTCATTTCATTATGAACTGCTTGACTCAATAATTTACTAAGGTCACCTAATGCCCATGCAAAAGATATATGTGGTCTTGCTTCCTACAAAAAATAGAGTCTAGAAGGTCATCTTCTTCCATATTATGCTAAATTAGATGAAGGCAAAAAAAATAGTTAATGCAACAAACCTTGTAAAATTCAGGAAGATTGTGGAGCTTATAAACCTCATTAACAATTTGGATTTGTTTTCTGATCTGCAACCAATTGAAAACAAAGGCACAACTCTTTCATCCATGTAATATTGCCAATCTCAACCAGGTAAAACTTATGAAATCATCATAACGTATGTCAAAAGGTCTCAAACAACGATGGCCTAGCAAACAAGTTTGTTCTTGAGTTACAATTATAAACAACTTGTAATTTCAAAACATCACACGAGAGAGTGTCAGAGAGAACAACGATACCAAATGTGTTCAACAAATTATTGTCGCATGATGTGTAGGCAACTTAATCCTAATTTTCCAATATAATATGAATGCAAAACACATCCATGCACATACATGCATACATGTGTATGGATTTGTAATCTAATTTCGGCCAAACTCATCAAATTCAAGAGAAAAATTGCCTCATCCTACAAGATTCTACATAAAAATTATCATCTAGTAATCTAATTCAAAACTTTTGATCGATGCATTAGATGCATAAATCAAACCCACAAGTGAGGTAAAGGGTTAACTATAATCTAACCTGATTCCGTGAGTTTTTGAACTAGTCGTACTATGTAATGTAATAGAAACAAATATAAGCTGAAAAAGAAACTTTAGCAGGAGTGGAAGCTCCCATATTATTGGCCCAAAAATTGAGAATGAAGAAAAGCACATTTACGTCAAAAATGCAAAGATAAGGGAAACGGAAATCCCTCAAATGTGACGCACCTCCATTAGCCCTCCAGCAATAATTTCCATTGACAAAAAGGTTCGAGAGAGATCATCATTAATAAAAGTCTCCCATTTACTAAAATCAATCCAATAACTGTTCAAAAAAAAAAAAAATCAAGTAAAAAACAAAAGCAAGTTGGAAATTACTAATGAAACTAAATGGAGAGTCTTAACTTACCGTCGTTGAGACTGAAGCTTCTGGCGAAGCATTGTCACTATTGAGTCAATTTGGTGTACTCGGATTGGCACTGTTCTTGACAAACTTATGTGAAATTCTCTAGCCAATGCTTGCTCAAGCTTGTGGTCATCGTTACATAAAAAGTCCAAAGGAATGTCAATATCAACAAGATGAAGAGCAGGAACAAGTGAGGAAACTTTCTTCAAAAACAAGGCCACCTCCTTCCTTGCATTAGTTGGTACATACACTGGGAACATGAAACAAATATTTATAGATGTTCAAAATGAAAAAACAATGTGAAAAGTCGTATTACATAGATAAAATGAAAAAATCTCAACAACTATTTAGAACCATGTATTTGAGAATGTTTAATTTGTAGATGTTCAGAATCTCTGTTAATGTTTTGATTATAAATTAATAGAGAAATCTACAAACTTATATACCAAAAAAAAAATTATATTTCTTTTAAATAAGTCATATCTACTTTGACTGCTTTTCCTCATCAAGTATGAACATTTAGAAGATTGTAGATGCATTGACCATGAAATATAGTGAATTGACGAAAGAAGCTTAGAGAAAGTTCCAATTCAAGAGTCAAAAACCCAACAATATAAAAGTAGCCATGTTCTGACATTTGTAGGTGTTGTTGAAACATTATCATAGATATTATTGATTTTCTTCGTTGGTTCCGTCATGATAATCTAGAATTCCATAAGCACAATAAAAGGCAAAATTATAGATGTAATGAAATGCAAGCAAGTGATAAGTATTAATAATCATGTTTAAGAGGCAAAATAGCAGGCTAAGGGGTTGAGAGACACAAACCAAAATGAAATCAACATATATTTCAAGAAGACAACGTTGTACGAGTAGCCAAACAAAACAAGGTTTATGAATTATGATTAATTATTTTTAGACATTGATTCCAATCTGGACTCTAATAATCTACTTATTTGTTAATAATGAATTAGTGGTCAACCAAAGAAGAGCTCTCTATAAACAGAATCACAGTTGTTACAACTAACAAGTATTTCCAAATATATAACAAAACAAAGAAGCCCCATTAGGTGAATCAAAATGGAAATAGGAAAAGTAGGATTAAGAATCAAATTAGATGAACTACATAGCTTTGACATACCAGGGTAACTCATAAATCAAGAATGCAATTGAAAAAGGATATATGGGAATGACCTGGGATATAGAGGTGTAAGGCATAGTTTCCTTGAACGTGAGGGAAGCTTCGAACCCTAGTTGCCTGATCGATTGGTAAATCATCCAAAATAGCTAAACAAGAAGTAGTGAAAGAGTTTATGAGAAACGCTACAAAGTAAAAGATAAAGAATGCAAATGTAAGGAGGAAGAAGAGCGTTACAGGTGGAAGTTGGAAAATGGAGAAGTGAGAGAGGTGGCGGAGGCAGAGGTGAAAAGCTCACAGTCTCATCGGAGAGTTGTGGCGTTGAAGTTGAAGTTAAAGCTAAAGTTGATGATGATGCTGATGAAAGGGAAACTGTATCTGCTTCTTCATCCGACGAGCTTCCGCCATACGAAGCCCTTAGAGCATCCATTCTCTGCTCTGTCAATGGCAGCAACGACGGGTTTTTTTTTTCTTCTTTTTTTGGGAACGGATGGCGCTTTTTTTTTTTTTTCGGCTCAAATGAAAAAATGGGTATTTTTTTAATTAACAAAAAGTGGTCTTTTACCTTCCTCCTATAAATTTGTCCATTCGCTCTTGAAGACCTATGTGTGCTATGTTTCATGAGCTTTCTTGATAGTCAATACTTCATGCTTGATGATCTACGCTCTATGCTATATACTCAATCCTCGATACTCGATATTTAATGCTCTACACTTTATGCCCTGTGTCCTATATTATATGTTCTATGCTATATACTCACTACTTGATCCTTGATCCTTGATACTCAATCTTTGATACTCGATGTTTGATTCTCTATATTCTATGTTGTAAGTTCACTTGATGCTCTAATGATCTATACTCCATGTTTGATGCTCGATGTAAAGAAAAAATAAGAAATATAGAAGAACGGAAAAAAAATAATAAGAAGAAATACATAAAAAAGAAAAAAGTAAAAAATGGAAGAAGCAATGCCAAAAAAAAAAAACATAGAGAAAATCGAAGAAAAAGAAGAAAAATTAAGAAGAAGAAATTCAAAAAAAAACAAAAACAAAAACAAAACAAAACAACGTTGCAAAACGAAGAAAGTAGAAGAATAATTCATTTAGGGTTAAGGTGGTAAATTTACACCACGATGACATAAGTAGAAGGCCGAAATTTATTGGTTTTAAAAAAAAATATCCATTTTCCATTCGGCTCCTTATTTTAGGTCATCTATACCATTGTTCCAACTAGAATAGTGGTGCAAGTGAGAAATTTCTTAAAGAATTTTTATTTCTTATGTGCCCAAAAGCTATAGGGAAATTGTAAGAAATAACCCTCAATATTTGAGTTCTTTTTTTTTTTTTTCTTTCTTATGAATAATCTATCATTGGTCACCTTTACGTGACTGATTCCCTACAAACATATGTGAAAAGGCACTTTCAACCTTCACAATCATATTGAATTAAGAAAAAACTACCAAACATTGGATCGCGATAGGGAAGCCAAGCCCAACCCAATTACTTTATCAAACTCATAACTCCATTTTAAAACAAGTGTGATGAATAAAATAGAAGAACATCAAATCACGGTTGAACCATTGTCAAGCTACACACGTTTATCGTTGTCACAATCTCACTTATAACACATTTCCTAACTCTTTTTATTTTAGGGCAAGATTTACCCCCACCTATTCCATCATTTTCGTTAGTATTTGATTATCTTTTTTAACATAACATGCACTAAATTTGTTAATTCAGAATGTGGTCTCATATCTAAGCAAACCCATGAAATATGAAATTTCGCCAAATATAAGCAAAACCATGAATTATGAAAACTTAAAACTACAATGAACTTTTTTTCTAGAAAACAAAACCACAACCCCTAGCTTTTCCCTCTAACTACTAAAATTCATTTGTCAAATTGCTATTTCTAACCCAAATATTCTTTTTATAGAAAAAAAACAAACATTTTTTAAAAAAAAAAATTCCAACTTTTTTTTTTTTACTTTTTCAAATTTTTAGTGGAAAGCCCCCATACAGCAAAAAGTCTTAAATACCCTTCATTTAATTGCCTACAATTTTATCTTTACTTAACTTACCTAACACAATTACAACTTCAATTGAAACCTTAAACCGTTTTATTTTTACTTTCACGAAAAATGCTATAATTTCACTTTCAATTGAAACCTTGGTTTTTTTAAATTTAAAAGGGAAAAAGAACTTATAGTATAGTTTCAATTTCTGGTTACTTCCTATCATAAGAATCCTTATGGGAAGTAACAAGAAATTTTACAATTTGGAAGAAAAAGAAATTTAGTGTAAAATTCTTTTAAACCAATTCCATTTCTTGATACTTCTTCTAAGAATTTTTATGGAAAGTACCAAAAAAAAATTATTGTAATTGAGGAAAAAAAAAAAAAAAAAACCTTACTAGAAAATTTCTGCCTACTTCCCATAAGAATCTTATGGAAGTAGCCAGAAATTTTATTGTAATTCTTTTTTTTTAGCCAATTCCATTTCTTTTTCCTTAAGCCGTAAAGTTTTCTTGCCAATAAGCTTTTTACCAGAAATTTTTTTTAGTAGCTTTCTTTTTTTAAAAAAAAAAAAGGAAAAAGAAACTAATTCCATGCTTTTTTTTCTCCTTAAACTTAAGTTCATTTAATTGCTGTAGTCAATTTAATTTTTTTTTTTTTTAACTTGAACCAATTCTTTTTTTTTTAATTTAATTTAATTTAATTTAATTGGAATTGGAATTGGGTAAAAAAAACTAAATCTAAGATTTTTTTTAATCAGAAAACTTTAAAGAAAAACGAAATTTTCTGGTAAAACTATATAAAAAAAAAAAATTTCCCCTCTCTCTTTTTTTTTTTTGGTTTGAAAATTAAAAAAGAAAAAAAAAACTTAGATTTAGTTTTTTTTCTTACCTAATTCCAATTTGTAATTTTTAGTTTTTTTAAACCAATTCCAAATCCAATTAGTTTATACTTCTTTTTTACCCAATTCCAATTTTAATTATTTTTGGGTAAGTTTAAGTTAGTTTAATTTTTATTGGGAATTTCATTTTTTTTCAAACTTAAACCAATTCCATTTTTTAAAAACTTAAAGGTAATTGTTTTAAGTTATTAATTGATTCATGTAAGTATTAGTTTATTATTATTTTTAACCAATTCAACTACAAATAAACTTACGTGAATTTTCGTAGGGGAATTGTTTAAGTTTTTTTTTTTCCCATATAATCATGAAAAATCCTAATGAAACCCTTTTTTTTTCCATTTTTTAATTTAAATATTACAACAAATCTATCATGAATATTAGGGAAACTTGCCAAAAGCACGAAAACAAACAAAATGAAAATTTGAAGTTTGGTATGAAAATTGGTGATTAGTAAATGTGAAATTTTAGGCACTTGAATGAGAACTGTTCGACGAGATTTCTGAATAAATTTAATTCGTTGAATTTAAACTTTATATTTGTATTAATTTAAGTATTATGAGTACAATCTCTAATATTTGACCGATCAGCCTTTAGGCTTGTTGATTTTCGTGATTGACATTTGGGCTTAATGATCTTCTGGATGGTCGAGCTCTGGGTTTAATGATCTTCTGTGATGATTGGCCTGATGATCGACCTTTGAACTTGATGATTGGGTGATTAGCTTTTAGGCTTGTCAATCTTGTTGATCGACCTTTGGAGTTTCTGACTTCAGGTGCTTCAGAGAAAAGTCTTGTGATCTTCTAAAAATCCTTTGAGTTTTAGTCTTTAAATCTTTAGGAAGGTTACAATTTTTAGAGGTTTAGACTTTTGATCTCCAAAGCTTCAAGAGGTTTGGATTCTTCAAAGCTTCAATCTTTAAAACTTGTATTCTTCAGATCTTTAGAGTTTCAGGTTTTGGATCTTCAAGGCTTTGGAGCTTCAAGAAGTTGTAATCTTAAGGTCGATCAAATTTTCAAAATTTTGAAATCTTTAGAGCTTTGTCTTCAAAGCTTGAGCACTCTGTTGTTCATGCTTCCAACCTCCCCAAATGAAAGAGAAAGGTCTCTAATTTCCATGGGCTTGAGCTCATTTGCTTTTGGGCCTGGGCCTAATATTATTTCCGCAAATGGGCTTGAATTGTATTAGACTTTGGACCTGAATAACTTTAATTACTTGACCGGATTTAATATTTATAATTTCTATAATGGGCTTGGACTTATCATTCAATAGGGACAAAATTGTATATCTCTTACTTGGGTCCTCCACTTAAAATCTTAAAAAAATAAGATATATGTTAGAAAAGTAAGTTTTTCGTAAAGAGGTTACTATTGTATGAAAAAAAAACTTTTTTAGGTTAAAAATAACAATTTCCCAATTCATTTCTAAAACTAAACATTTTTTTCAAACCGATAAGAGTTAAAAGGAAGATGGTGTAGATTATCTCGAGAACATCTAAGTTTGAGATAGTTGAAGAAATGGAGGGAGGGAAGAAAAAGAAGTTTCAAAAGAAGTGTAATGTTTTGTTTTGGTTTTGAATTCTACCTCAATTTTATTTCAATAGGAAATAAATTTTTAATAACTTAAAAATAAAAAAAGAAAAAAAAACCATTTTTTTAATTATTAATAAGACACAATAGAGCTTAATGAACAAAGAAAGGGAAATTTTGGCGTCCCCTTTGTTTACTTCGAAATACACACATCCCTAAACCCTGCTTCCTTGCTCGACACTCTTCTCCTTTTCTGACCAAATCCCACTCCCACAAAACCCTTCTTTCATTCTTCCACCCTTCAATCCTCTCTCCGATCACCAATGGAGGTCTTGCGGCCGAGCTCTGCTGACGACGACAAGCCCTGGCCACCGGGATTCCGCTTCCACCCAACTGATGAGGAGCTCATACTTTACTATTTGAAGAGGAAGATCTGTGGCCGAAAAATCAAGCTCGACATCGTCGGCGACATCGACGTCTACAAATGGGACCCCGAGGAATTGCCTGGTATCTGCCTCTTTCCTTTTCCGATTCCGTTTTTTAAATTGCTGTTGTGATTCCGACTGATTGTTTTGTACTTAGCTGAGTGATCGATTTTGATTTGGAATTTGTTCATTTCGGTAATTTGTCTCTTGCATATTTATTCGATTGGTTGGACTATGGTTATGTGCAGACCACAGATTAATGATTTAATCTCTGATTTCTAGTTCCCATTTTTCCGGTTTACCTTGGAGCTGAAAGTGATGTGGTGTTCTTATTTGTTTAAATCTTCTTACGTGACTACTTGATTTGATTGAATGGGACCTCTTGCTTGAGTTGTTAGCAATTTTCAAATTTTGTTAGTGTTAATGGAAAGTCTTTGTTGGGATGGTAATTATATCTGGTTTCTCATTTCTGCAACTTATTCAGTTAGCTACAAGTGATAATCGGATGGATTATGTTTATAGTTTAAGCTTATTTTTAATTTTTGGTGGTTGTTATAATGAAGGTGGAAACTATGTGCTATGTCATTTCTTATTGTTTATTTCAGCGTTTTCAGACAAAGTTAAATGCTTGTTGTTTTTTTTTTTTGTTTTTTTTTTGTTTTTTTTTTTTTTTTTTTTTCAATATAGGTTCTAATCATTGAATGAAATGCAGGGCTTTCTAAGCTAAAAACTGGTGATAGACAATGGTTTTTTTTCAGTCCGAGAGATAGGAAGTACCCAAATGGGGCAAGATCAAATAGGGCAACCAGACATGGGTATTGGAAAGCTACTGGTAAGGATCGTACCGTGGCATGTAATTCTCGCACTGTAGGAATCAAGAAGACGTTGGTTTTCTACAAAGGTCGTGCCCCTAGCGGTGAGCGTACCAACTGGGTGATGCATGAATACACTATGGACGAGGAGGAGCTGAGCAGATGTACAAATGTGCAGGTAAGGATGTTCTCACATTCATTGCTTTTTCCTCTTCTGTCAATGCCGTTAGTCTTTCCTTGTATATCTATTGTTTGCTTAATTCTTCTATTCTTTATTTCAGAGCTATTATGCTGTTTATAAGGTCTTCAAGAAAAGTGGACCTGGTCCGAAAAATGGTGAGCAGTACGGAGCACCATTTAAAGAAGAAGACTGGGTTGATGACGTATTCTGTGATTTTAATAACTCTGATGATCAAGAGATACCCGCTGAGAAACCTAAGACGGATGCCACTGCTATTGAGAAAGAGACTTGCCAAGCTACAGATTTTTCATTTGATGATCTTGATATGTGGATGAAACAAATTACTGATGAGGCCGTATTTGAGTTTCCAGAAGCTGATCCTTGTGCCAACTCCTTATCCCTGGTTAGTTGCTTTAAATGCTACCGTTTGCTATGCTGTTGAAAATACAGTAGTGGATTTGTTAATATATGTCTAATAATTCTTAAGAAGATTTTTTATTTTTTATTTTTTTATTTTTATAAATTACAAGTTTAGTCCCTAAACTTTTAGTGCTGTGTCTAAGAGTTCCCTAAATGGTAAAAGGTGTCCAATAGATCCTTGAACTTTTGATTTTGTGTCTAATTGGTCCGTACTATTAACGCCACCAAACTACATTAGTTAAGGGCTTATGTTTCACACACTACACTACCTGTACAATGTAAGATTATGTGTCAAATGACATACATATGGGATAACTTAGATGGGTCTATAATCGGGATGGTTTAAAACTGGGGCAGGTTTGGTGTGCTTTTATGGCATTGTTTTCTGCCAAATAGGTAAGGGCCATTGGGGAAGGGTTGGGGTAAAATTTCAGAGCACCAAGGAGAAAGTAAGCACCTATTTTGTTTCATTGCGAATCTATTAAACTGCTCAGGAGAAGCAAAAGTGGGATTTCAGCACATAATGACAAAATCAAAACTAATTGAAACGTAAGTGGGAAACAAAGGGAAATGAAGCAGAAAGGAAGGAAGAAGAGAAGCACGAACGAAATCACAAACAACTATTTGTAATTGTTCTGATTTTCTAATAAATATTTCTAAAACTAGGCAAGATATACACAAATTTCAGAAAGACCTTGAAAAAGAATGTATGAACAAAGACAAAAAGATGGACAAATTGAGGATGAAGCTTTGGACTTTTTTTCTGTATCTTCTTCCTCTCCAATGCCGTTTTCTTGTTTTCCTTCTCATAGATGTTGATCCTACTCCGCAGAACACGTTTCCGCTTCAAAGAACATGGAGGCAAAACAGTTCTGAAATTTCAATCACTCCCTAGAGACGATTAAAATCCAACATTTTGACTTCTCATCACCCCCAATTTTCCCTGAAACCGTTCTGGGATTTCAATCGTTCTAAGATTCCCATCATTACTTCACCCTTCATGTTCTGAAAATTTTCCTAGACTGGATTTTATTAACCTGTTTGGCAAACAATTACCCTAAAACCCACCCCAATTGTAGACCCATTTTATCTAATGTGGCAATTTTTATTTGAAACATAATCTTTATATTGTTCGGTCAATGTGTGCCACATGAGCACTCTTAACTAATGTAGTTTGTAGACAACTTTGAAATTTTAGGGATTACACTTGTAATTTAACCAATATTTACGTGATACACCTCGAAGGAATATATGATGAGATATTAACTTCTAGTTTCTTTTTTATTTCTTGGTAGGGTGCTGGTCAAGACGAATCTTTGAGTACCATTGACCTACGTTCACAAGAGCACATCCTTCCTAGATCAGTTGAAGTGTCTAATTCCGAGCAGCAGCCAAGTAATGCGCTTGAAAGTGACTTCATCAACTCAGATATCTCTCAATTGCATCCATTCCAGAATCATGAGGCCAAATCTGCACCCAACATTTCTGAACTAGCTAGTGTTCTATTTGAGGATGATTTTCTGGAAATAAACGATCTTGATGGTCCTGCATTTAATCTATCAAATACTGAAAAACCATCTGGATCTGGGAACATGCAGTTTGAAGAGTTAAATGGTCTGTACGACCTCGATCAATTCCATGATGCGGCCATGTTTCTGAATGATTTGGGTCCTTTCGAGTATGGAACTGCTCCAAATTTATACGAGAATGAAAATGTGAATAATGTGGCAAACCGCATGGATGGTCAGATTCAATCCAATCCCAATTGTGCAAACGCCAGCCAGGTCGACAATCAAATGCCTATGCATGATTCACCCATAAATGGCTTAGCTTTATCAGAATTGCAACAAACTTCAGGTATACATCGGAATATCATCTCTCCTCATGGAAAACGATAAATTTCCCAGTGCTTCGCAATTCTATAAATCTATAGCATGAATTAGTTGCTAATATAGTAGTTTATGGCAATATATATAGGTGTGTTGTGTGACTCTTCAAATTTTGTTGCTGAAACAAAACAAAATGAAGTAGGGGAGGACAACTCTGGTCGGCGCGTCTCTTCCGCTCTCTGGGCCTTTGTTGAATCTATACCTACTACCCCTGCATCAGCTGCAGAAAACAGTCTGGTAAACCATTCCTTTGATCGAATATCGAGCTTCAGTAGGTGGAGAGTAAGCACGACGGTTTCTGCAATCGATTCTTCATCTCTTATGAGTAGGAGAAGTGGAAGGAGCAGAAAGGGTGGGTTCTTTCTCTTTTCTGTTGTAGGAGCATTATTTGCCATCTTATGGGTATTTATAGGAGCTGTTAGACTGTGGCAAAGATGCATAGCCTTATGAATCTGGAAATGACAATTTTTGAACCTTGTAAAAAAAGAAATTGACAAAAAAATGATTAAAAAAAAAAAAAGAAAAAAAAAACTAAAAATAATTGTAAAATATGAAAACATTAGTATCTCCGAGTATTTTTGTAGAGAATAGTTTTGTTAAGTGGCACAAGTTTATAATGCAAGTTATTTACTATTAACAGCGATCCTTGGGTTCTGAAGATATAATTTTTATTCTTCTTTTAGCAATTTTTGTTACTTTGTTTATTTTTATTTCTTCTTCTATCCACTACTTTGGCAATTTCGTTGAATAGTAGTAAATGATTTTGATGAATATATCAAGAGTCATTTGTTTGGTAGAATCTAGCATCTGAATTACCATGTTTGTTTTATGGTAATATAAAATGTTTAGGCATTTGGAGATTTTTGGACATTCTAGGATGCCCTAACAGAGGGCATCTTGAGAGTTTTAGGTGTCCTCTTGAAACATAGGTTTTTTTGAATTCTCATGTTCGGGTATCCTCTTTTTATCTTTTTAATCCTTCTTTTTGTAAATATATATATAGAAAAATTATTAAAAATGAAAAATATATCAAACTATTTACAAAAAATTTTAAATAGTTTGGCTCGTTTGACTCATTTTGTTATATTTGAAAACAATCTATTTTTCTTTATTTTTCATTTATAACTAAAATAAATATTGTCCACTATTTATTCCACTTTCTTTAGTTTTTTTTAGATAAAAAGATATTCAAATTAATATTTATTTTATAAAAATCTTAAATGAAAATATATTATTTCGGTGACAAAATAACAAATAAAATAATAAACTATATTAATTTAAACAGAAACTCAAATGAAAAGCAAATATGTTATATAAGTCCAATTTATATTAAATTAATTATAAAATAATAAATAGTCGTAAAGATATTTTTGGAACATGATGTAAATTTAAGACATTCCCAGAAGAAATCCTACAAAATAAATACATTTATCCAAAATAGGACATCAATAATTTCAGGCATCTAGTTATTCCGATTATCTATCTTCGGAAAGGTTGATGCATTAGTATGGTATACACTGGTGGAATACTAATAAAGCTATTTGTAGAGGTTAGATCTTTTTTTTAATAATAAAAATAGTAAATTAAAAGATACAACATGCATTATTTGAAACAAATATAGAAAAATTTTGCTGTCTATATAGACTACGATAGTCTATCGCGGTTAGACAAGTATAATTTTGTACATAATTTGATATCTTTTACATTTATAATGATTTCACTTGTTTTTTAAAACTAGTTAGTCCAAAAATCACCCACTGAAATATAACTTGGAAAAATAGATAATTGTGATTTCTAGTAAAATCTTTAATTATGTTGGGATAAAAATACCAATCAATTTCACTTCTAGCATGCCCTAGATTTACCCATTGGATATCATCAAACAAAATAACACACGCTAATTGAATTTCTTTACAAATTAATTAAAACTATAGTGTTAACAATATATATTTAATGTTAAGCAGAATTACTATCAATGAAAGAAATTAATTGATTAGAATTATCATTAACTAAAGAATCACTATATTAGGGAGATTCTGAATGGTTAAAACTTTTGTCATTTCAAAGGCACTCCAAAAGTATTTTAGCCATTTAAAATCAATTTTAATGATATGAAATTGCATTTAAAAATATAAAATTAAATATTGAATTGATTTTGTATAATTAAAAGTGTTGAACATGACAAAAGTAATTTTAACATCACTTCTAAACAAGTACTAATATCTAGGGATAAATATTAGTGAGTGCCACCATGTATTTGCACACATATATTTTGTTTTCTTTTTCCATACTAAACAAAATGGATGAACAACAAATTCAAAATCGAATGGAAGAGAAACAAAATGGAAAATATAAATCTGATACTGAGTATAAAACTCTAGTACCAAAATGTTTGGAAACAATTGAGGGTTGGATCAAATAAACAAGACTCAAAGGAACTCAATCTCATAAAAACTCCAGAACCTTTGTTTAATCAACCAACTCAAAGAAAGAAAAACCTAAATTACTTGTCGATCAAATATCTCAAGACAAGGATGTGATCTAGTCAAGCCTGAATGATTCTAAGTCCGCAACTTAAACTACATAGGTTCTCATGTTTCAAGCCTTATTAAACCCGGGTAACCCTGGAGGAGCAATAATAGTTATGAGAACCATTACCTTCCAAGGAAGACTAAAAACTTCCTAAAGACAACACAAAGACATTCAATTTGTACAAATGTGAAGAGATTATAACATATTCAAAATGTTCATCAATTCCTATAAACAATTTCCATATATCAGTCATCGTCATAAATATAAACCACTTTTCTTTTATGTTTATATCAAACCCATGAACATATAAAAATGTTAGACGAAATCTAAAACCAGGACCAACAGAGAGAGGCCGTAAAAAACTATCAGTCAGACATAAGCACAAACCATACTCTTCATTAAACCAATTAGTAAGACAATTTAATAGTTCAAATACTTGCCAAATTAACATTTCATTCTAGCAACTTGTGATGACAGTAAAAGTAAATAAACTAGGCACTTGGGTATCATTAGTCCATATTCTAAAACAAAGTTATGAGCCAAAACTAAATGAAGGGTAAATTTTCCTAATAGCATATATTTTTTGTTCTGAGTAGAATTTGGTTCTGTAAGCAGTGTAGTATGAATGAAGACATTTTGGACATTATATTTTTTGTATATTAGATTACATTTTCTATCCCATCATATTCAAGTAGTTACTCAGCTCCACAACCTTCTAAGGGTTCTTGCAGTAACACGGGAAATCAAACGTCTTGCAACCTCTACTGGTAGGTTAAGTATTTGTTGCTGTGATTCTGGGGGGAGCTATCATTATAAAAGGCATCAAAGGGAGATTGGTAAACATTAAATGATAGACGATTCGCCATAAAAAGAAAAATAAAAAGGCGCTTAAGCAAAGATTGATTTAAACTCATTTGGTTCTTAGGTTTCAATATATTATACAGTTATTCTGAATTTTGATTTTAGTTTCCATTTGGTCCCTAGATTGTGAAATGTTACACTTTTAACCTTGAGTTTTGAGTTTAGATTCCATTTGGTCCATAGGTTTCAAAAGCTTACAACTGCCTCACAGGTTTAGTTATTTGCGTTAATTTCCTATTAACCAATTCAAAACAATTAAATTAGTTTTCATTAATTTTCGGTCACTATTCAAATTAAATGGAAAAATTACATCATAATTATTTTAAATTAATTAATTGAAAGTTAACAGTAACACGATAGACCAAAAGTGAACATTCGTTACTTAAGAGATAAAAGTGTAAAATACAAAAACCTAAGGACTAAATGGAAACTAAATTCAAAACTTATGGGTAGAACTAAAACTTTTAAATGTGGGGACCAAATGAAAACTAAAGTCAAAATGTATGATTAAAAATGTAACACTTCGAAATTTAGAGACTAAATAGAAACTACACTCAAAATTGTATTTTCCCCTAAATTCTTTAAAAGTTGCATAAAATATACTAGTCAATTCCAACTTAACCTTGTTTTGAGTCCAACAACTAGAAAATTGCCAGGCTAAAAATTCAAGAGATACCGGGCCTCCTAAGTTATGACGATTCAAAATTTGGATGATTCATCTAAGCCTAAACCTTAACAAAATGGTACCTCTTTGGTTCACCATTTTTAGATCGGATTCCTAGATATTGGAGAAACAAACAAAGCTAAAGCACATATTAAGTTATTATTGCATTTCTAACATATAGCACGAGACGAATGAACATGTGGACTAATCATATGTAATGTCAGGACTAATGATGACTGGACTAGATGTTTCCTTACTTCTGTTTAACTATCTTACTACTTTGGGAGTTGATCAAATAGCAAGTCTAAGATGGTATATTTTAGAACTAGAATGATTAAGCCTTCAGGAATTTTATATGACCAATAATAAATGTGAAGTTATAAAGACATATTGACACTATACACTATAAAATGGTAAATAGAAGAGCATATTTCAAATCCATACCTCAGGAATAACAGAAAGTACAGATAAAACTTCCCGTACAGATGCTTCATCCAAACCCGTAACCTGATTCTTATTACCTCCCTGCAAAATCATCTAGCAAAGAGGGTCAACAAGTTAGCGTCAGCTCTGATATAAGATTACTGGCTAGATCATTGAGTATAATAGGTTTACAAATTTGATTTGTAGCTGGAGTTTTTGGTAATCAGGATATGACAGACTTTATAGGTCATAAAAGAAAAATAGAATCAAATAATCTAGATTGCTCTTGAGTATTTTACTAGGTTTTGTATTAAACCACAAATGGAGTGCATTTCATGTACTCCTGATTTGGATGGACAACCTGACACATGGTATTGCTAAACTTACAAAGGAAAGTTTCGGGTAAAAGCTTAATATCATTTTAGAAACTCCTTTGTTCAGTTCGAGGTCTTTTTTTACCCCTTTTTGCACTTCTTTAGGATCACTGAGATAGCCAAAGGAATTAGGAAGACATTACAAAAAATAAAGATACTCGTTCAGCTCTCTCTCCTCACTCATCAAACACACGATATAGCTGTAAACTTGATTTCTGCTTTATATAAACAACAGTTTCTTTTATTTTCTTTTATAAAAGGGCTTAGTTTTGTCTGCTAATTCTTACTTTTCTAGTCATGTTAGTAATAATAGTAAAGAATTACCAACCTGGTTGGAAGGATTTTCCTGAGATCCTGACAGCAAGAGTATAAGGCGACCCAATGTTCTCAAGTTGTTCACATCTTCTTTGGTCATCATAGAGACCGAAACTGAAGAGCCAAAAGGTATCCTTGTCGCAGTCATAGAATTTATGGAATCTAATGTTGCTAATCCCAATGCATCCAAACCCTGACAATTATCCATCCACCACAAACACCAAAAAAGAAAAAGAAAGGAAAAGAAAAGGAAAAAACGAAGAAAAAAATGAAAGATGGTATGTGTCAGATATCAGTCATAGGAGAACATAAATAAATCCTTTCTCTTCATCATTTGGCTAAGAATTCATCATAGAGAAAACTATACCGATTTATAACTACATCATAGTATAAAATATTTACTTGGACCATGTGACTGCCTAGATAAGTAGACGTACAACACCTCCAATAAAGAAAACCAAAAACATGTGTACTGCCCATAGTATCATTTGTCAAGGTTACAGAAAATGAGCTATAAGATATCTTGATAATTGACTATTGGCATTTGGCAGCAGCTTTTGTAAGAATGGATGAATATATTAAGAGTCTTAGAATTTTTCAGATGAGTTCATTAAAATATTAGTAGATTAGAGACACATGAGAACATTTTAGTGGTAAAATGACATTCTTTTCTGGGAAATTATTATAAATGGAAAAAATATCAAACTAGTTACAAATATAGAAAAATTTCACTGTGTATCTGTGATAGACTTCTATCAAATTCAAATCATGATTACATCTTCCGTCTAGCCAAAATTTTCTTACAATCTCTTAGGTGTAAGGAGAGAGCATGTATATGCAAAAAATTTACCTTAGCTATTTCCTGGAGAAGTAAATCTCTTAGAAAGGACCCCTGTATAATACGTTTGATTTTTAAAAAGAAAAATGAAAAAAAAAAAAATTAAAGTTACTCATCATAAAGGAATACTTTGGAGATATTACTCAAATGAAGACAAGAAAAAAAAAAAAAAGAAAGAAAAAAACTAGTTCATACTTTCTCAGACAGTGCAAAGGAAAGGACTTCCTTGACTACTACCCTATTACTCTGAATCTCTAAATCTTGTCTCAGTGAGGACTTCTCCATTCTAGCACGAAGTGACTGCCATAAGAACATTATTATTGTAATATATATACACACACACATTAGAATAGAAATTACAACGAAACAAGCTCGGAAGGAAAATGTAACGAGTTACAGAAAATATCATACAAGGAAATAATTACTAATTAAGAGCTAAATACAAATAAGGAAATAAGATATACAAAAAGTAGTTGTAAATTATAATTTGACAGATACAATAAATAGAAAATCTCACCTCTGTAATCAGAGACTCCAAACGATCAATCCTGAAAACTCCTTCCTATCATGAAGACAGATAAAATGAACCAATTGAATGCTTCATGTTATATTTGAAAGGACTAGAATTTAATGAACAAATGCATAAAAAATTTATTTACAAAGTAAAGGATGTTTCACTTTATAAAGCAGGGATATCAGGGAGGACTTGAGCTTGGGTGAATTATCAGTCAGTACTTTTCTAGCAATCCATGGATATGTACTGCCCAAAACTTTGTAATTTGGGTTAAAGCTGACAGCAATTCCCTCCAGTACTGCAAGGCTACGTCCATCAATGAAAGAGAAGTTTAAAACAATGATTTTAGATGTTATACAAGTGAAGGAAAAATGATTCGCATTATTTACATCACCTCGTACATAAAAGTTTAGATAACATAATGCTAATAGTTTTAACTATGCCAAATTACATATCTCAGAAAATAAGTATGACTAACCTCCTAATGACGAGAGAAAAATATGAAGGTATACGGAATTTGAATTTATACCTGAAAGAAAATTTTCAAAAATTTCAATCGGAGCCCTACAAAATTTTTAAGTGAGAATGTGCCCACCATCCAGAAATTAATACTTCTCAAGTATGTGTCCACATAGTATATATCTTGACTTCCAAAGTTTTTAAAATGCAAGAGAAACTCACCATACCCAAACTTTGGAAGTAATTTACAACTCACTATACACTAATTTTTCTTCACTTTGTAACCTAGACTTGTACAATGGATGAATAAATTTTATATTGCACCCTGATTAGAACTTCAAAGAATAATGAAACTGAGACAATGATTTGGATGGTAAGTGTCAAGAAATAGCGTACATTGTGGTTCCTAGGTTTCCCAGAAGGTCCCCAAAGCTAATACTTCTTACTCCTTTGGAAACAGCATTTTGGAATACAGCTGCACCCAAAATATACGTGAGATTCACACCTCATCCATGATAACTCTTTAGAAAATTACCATCAAACCCAAGAAAACAATTTATTTGTCCATGAAATTTTTAGAGAAAAACGGGAAACCTGTTAATGCCTGTGTGACTGCTTGTTTATCTGCAGTTGGTGGAAGAAGCCTATAAAGACGAGAAAAATGCCACCCCAAAAAGTCAAGTATCAAAAGAATTATCTTTAACAGGAAACAAGTAGAGGGAAAAGCCACGATACCCAAGTGTGACAAAATCCTTGGCTAATGCATCAAAATCACGATTTACAAGATGGAGACAAGCTTCAATAAATCCATCGCGAAGCTCTTGTTTAAATTCACCCATCATACCAAAATCTGGCAGTGCAGCAGGTGTATAAATATTAACTCATCAAGATATATGGTCTATCATTGTTAGCATGTAAAAAAAAAATATAGTTGAACATGGTAAAAAAGTTGGGCATCGGAAGCTGGTTCAAGTCTGAAACAAAAAGTTGACAATAATCATGAAAATTTATTGGTTCAAATAATATGAAATTTCACTAAACATTGATGTTCTTTCTATATTAAAATTATTTTTAAGTAATAAATATGATGTTTACTTATTTGATGACGTAAAGATAATTTTATACTTTTGAAAGCAACAGAGAAGTTGTATTTGAGTTCAACAAATGCGGGGTGGAGATGTGAACCATTGACCTTAGGGGTCGAAGTGGTGATTTACCTGCTCTGTTACAGAAAACTTCGAAATATGTTCCAAATTTCATACTCATGACATTTTGGTTCATTTTGTCTCTTAGCTTCTTATGAGGGCTTTCTTTCTAAGTTTTTGGTGCTTTTCTTAGTTGTAAGCCTTTCATCTTAGTTGGCTTGTACTCTTCATCATTTGTGTTTGCCTCTTCTATTTTTCATTTTAATTGGATGACTTGTATTTTGGAGCATTAGTCTCTTTTCATTATAACAATGAAAAATATCATTTCCTTTTCAAAAAAAAAAAAAAAAAAAGAACATTGGGATATCTTTTTTGTCCAATGTAATCTTTGTCTTTCCTCTTTTCTCCCCCTTGAGGAGATTGTATCTCTTGAGCATTAGTCTCTTTTCATTTTTCCAATGAAAAGTTTTGTTTTTGTTATAAAATTATGAGAGAAAAAGAAAGAGATGGATATTATTTGTTTGGACAACGATAAATTAAAAGAAAATGAAACTGGAAAAACAGCTCATAAACTAAAAATATCAAATTTCAGGTAGCGATGGGGCAAGAACTTAAGATCTACAACAATCAAGCTCACCAAAAGTAGCATCATAAGATGATATAGTTAATGATAATACCTAAATAAGCTAGTTTTCCATCAGAGGTGCGAAGAAGATTTCCAGGGTGAGGATCAGCATGATAGAATCCATATTCTAGAAGTTGATTGAAGGAGCAGTATACCCCAACCTGTTTGGGACTAGGAAAAAGATCATATTTAGTTATTACAAAAAGAAATGATGCACAGGAAGATTACTCGAGAAACATATAGTTTAGTTGTAGAATTTCATTTAGTATTGAGAATAACCTCCACTAAGTAAAGATCCTTCACTTCTGTTAACTTCTGGCCCTATAGAAACAATATGGACGGTAAGTGAGCAATAATCCTAATTGCAATGATACATGAAAATTTTAATTTTTAGTTAAAGAGAAAACGTGGTTAGCCCAAGCAAATAATCTCCCACCTCTTATTTTCCTCTCATAAAATTTAGTAATGTTAAACTTACAAAAGTCAAGAATATAAAAAATAGTCGGCTTCAAAATATCAAGATTCACCCCTTACAAATAATAATTAAAAATAAAGAAATTAGACAAGATTGGAATAAAAAATTCCTACAGAGGGATAATTTTGCCAGCCCCAATCTTATGGATATGTCAAGTAATATGTCCAAGACTTGTTTCTTATCTCGAAGGATGAGTCAAGCAATAGTACCTTTACCCATTCCATAGTGAGGACCCTACGAGTTGTGTGCTCCATGAACATTTGAGGAACCAACACATCTTGCAAACTTCCGTACAACTGTCTGCTCGATCAAATGTAAAATAGCATAAGTTAGCAATATGTATGAAAGTTTGATATTAAATTATCAAAATTTGTTAGAAGTCAACATTAAAAAATAAATAGAATAACGTAAACAATAGAGAATCGATACAAAAATTTACGTGGTGCACTAATAGTATATTAGCGATGTCTACCAGTAGAGGGAGAGAGCAGTTTATTATTAGAGAGAAAATATCAGATTACAGATTCAGAGGCACCATTAGAGTTAGAGAGTATATATAGCACACTCCTCCAAAACCTTAGGGCTAATATTGAAAGAGCTCCCTTCTTTTGTTCACCTAGTCTATTGTGTGGTGGGTGAGGGGAGGGATACATACTTTTGGGAATCATTGGGTGGGGAAGAGAACCTCTTGTTCTTGTTCATTTTGTTCACCTAGTCTATTGTTCACTTTGTACTTACTGAAAATTCATTTTGTTGTTGACTTTCTTGCATGGTTCGAAGCTCTTGTTCTTGTTCTTTCCAGTTTTTTGGCTCTCTTTCCAATAGGAAAGCGACGAATGTGGCCGCTTTCTTTACTCAAGGGTCACCCCTTTAGGCGTGGGAGAAGAAATGTGACGATTTGGAGCCCCAGTCCTTTGGAGGGGTTCTCGTGTAAATCTTTCTTTCGTAGTTTGGTTGATTCTTCTCCCTTAGGCGTGTCAGTCTTTTCGGTGCTTTGGAGGATTAAGATCCTTAGGAAAGTGAGGTTCTTTACTTGGCAAGTTTTGCATGGTCATGCTAATATGATGGATCGGCTCGTGAGGAAGATGCCTTCGCTTGTTGGTCTTTTCTATTGTATTCTTTGTCGGAAGGCAAAGGAAAACCTAGACCATATTCTCTAGCATTATGAGTTTATAAGTCATGTTTGGGATTCTTTCTTCCAAACGTTTGGTTTGTGTATGCTCCACAAAGATACTAGCGCTATGATCGAGGGGTTCCTTTTCAATCCGTCTTATTGGAGAATGGTTGATCTTTATGGCTTGCTGAGGTTTATGCAATCTTATGGGTCGCAGAATAGTAGGATTTTTAGAGGAGTGGAAAGGAACTCTAGTGAGATTTGGTCCCTCGTTTGCTTTCATATTACTGTGTGGGCTTCAATTTCGAAGACATTTTGTAACTTTTCTCTTAGTTAGAATGAGGGAGCTCCCTTCTTTTGTGGCCTTCTTTTTTTCTTTTTCTTTTTTTTTTGTTTAAATTTAAATTAAAAAAAAAAAAAAAACAATAATAAGGACCTAAACCTTATGCCGGGAAAGAAAAGAGGTGTGCGCCTCTATACTTCCACCTTTGAGGAATAAAAGGTGTCAGTCTCACTAAAGTTAGGAGCAAGACAAAGTGATTACAGAAATTTTAAGAGATGGGATGTTGGTGGTAGGCTTCTCTGCTTAGTGAGATTCTCGAGGAAAAAATTAATTACCCTGCTATTTGAACACACTATATACACTAAAAAAAACAATTTTTATCGCCACAAATATGATAAAAAGAGCAAGCGGCAAGTGAGGTTATCTTCTCCTTTCTTTTTCCTTCTTTTTCTCTCGTTCTACTCGTCCACTTTGTTTTCTTCTCTTTTTTCTTCTTTTTTCCTGTTTCTTTTATTTCTACTAAAAATATCAATTTTTCATTTTTCATTTTTCTATGGTGTCATTGTCCCCTCAGTTTCTTTCTAATATTTTATAGTTCTACAAATTTTCAACAAATATTACAAAAAAGATATTCAAGTTTCCTAATTTTAAGTACAGTTTGCAGTTCTAATTTCAAAAAATTACTGTATTTTCTCTAGTATTATTTTTTTTCAACTTTCTTCCTAGGTTTTTCCCTTCTTTTTATTTTTTTTTCTGTATTCTTTTTCTTTATTTCCCCAACTCAAAAGATAATAGTAATCATTACATAGTTTAACCATTCTAAATGCTACAATATTACGCTGGTAAGTTTTTACATTTTTGTGATTTTTATTCTATGTGAAATGAGTTCATCCCTCATACCACACACATCAAGGCTTACACCTCACTTCTCTATGAGAAAAAACTCAAGTTTACCTTAATTTTTTTTAAACATTGCTCTACCCATAATATATATGTGTGTGTGTATGTTAAAAATAATAGTAAAAAAAAAATGTAGTGATAATGAAGTTGCTCATACCTGAACTTACGACCATTCTTAGCTTCTCTCCTGTAATCCATCTCCTGCATTCAATGTGATTTACGATTTACCTGTATTTAATTTTAACTTGAGAACAATCATCCAAAAAACTTCAAACTGAAAATCTAAGAACTAGAAATTTATGATGATTGGATGAGGTACAATAATTTCTAGAAGACAAATCTTCTTTTGTTATTTTGGTGGGTATTCACCAAAAATATAATCACCAGGTTTCAAAGAATTATATCTACCTCTTGACATGGTTGAGGGGAGAGATCTTTGAAGCTAAGTTATAATTGTGTATTCTTGTTACTTGTGAAGGATAAGTCTATGGAGTTCCCTAAAAGGATATCTTCCCTCCCATCAAAGCAAGGAGGACTTCGTTTAAGAGAACTTTTAATTTCATAAGAACTTTACAATTATTTGCAATTTTACCATACTAATTTTGTGGTCTCTCATCTTCTTTAATGATGAAGTTAATTACCTTATCTTTAAAGATAAAGTTAACCATCCACGTTACCTATCCCTTATCTTTTGTGCACTATTATAGAAACCCTATTTCTCTAGAAGTACGATTTAAATTATTATAAATTAGTTTGTGTTCAAGATTTGAAACAGAATACATACCTTGAAAAGACTCGTTGCCCATTCATCAACAACTGCCTGCATATTAAACGTAGTTAGATAAATTATATGTGATGTGATTGTGGTTGAACCCTTTGCAAAACTCTCTTAGTCCTTAATGAAATTGAGGGAAGTGCAGTCATTTACATACACAGTCAAAGAACCAAAGGTGTTAGTTCACTTGATGTGTTCTTTTACACCGATGTTCATAGGTGGCATACCTGGAGATCAGTATTTAACTTGGCAACCTTGCGAAATACAGCAGCTAAATACCGCAAGATCAAGATATCCAAAGCTATAGCAGCCTGAACTCCAGGCCTTTGGACTTTGACAGCAACAACTTGTCCATTACGTCGAAGCCTTGCTTGATAAACCTACAATTTAGAGAAGAAAACCCAATTAACTTGTCTAGACTCGGCAAAAGTACTAGTATAGACAAAGCAAATTACGAGTAATTATTTTGCTGAGGCTAAAGCAACATTTTATTTTTAGTACAATTGGGGGTTCGAACCCTCAATATTTTGTGAAGAAGTTCAGGTCAATTACCATTGAACTAAGCTCATTTGGTGTAACAATATTTCTTTTTATCTTCAGCCTTTTGGTGGTACTTCTTTATAGTCATCTGTGTTTCTTTGGCTTCTGTTTAGTTTTCCTTTCTCATTTTTAATAAAAATTTATTAAAAGCTAATTTATGAATATTTGAACTTAAACTTGCAAAACTAACACATCGCAGTAAAAGTTTGAAAGTTACTAATCTGTTTGATGTCCCTTTGTATTAGATGTCCATAATTGCATTTTTTTTAAAACAAGAAACAACTTCTCATTGGTGTAATGAAAAAGGGGAAAAGTTATAAACGATACGAACTCCCAAAAATAGAGAAAAAGAACAAATACAAACAACAATTACAACCAAGTAGAGATAAGTTTTCTAACAACATCAACAGATATACTTCCTTTAAATACCGAAAAAACAATGATTACTACAAAACTACCAAAGAAACCCAAAAATCGACCACCAATCAAGCCCAAAGAAGAGCAAAACCAAAACACTTAGACTTTGCACAACCTAAAAATCCGATAAAAGAAGCTTTTGATGAACCAGCACCAAGAAGATTAAAAGGCATCAGCAACGTTTCCTTCAGGGAGCACTCTATCCCTTAATGACTCTTTGGTAGTGGCTTTCGTGAGGGAGACAGAGAGAATAGCAAGTCATATGATGAACCATAATTTTTCCTTTTATTATTATTATTTTTTTTGTTAACTATCACATTATCATTTTGTTTAGTTGATTATAGAAAATTTTGACAAAGAGAATAAAAAATGAAATTGAAACCTTAGCAGATGTTATGCACTATTTTTATGATCATATTGAACTATTTCTTTCCTAGATCATGAATGTATTACACCTAAACACAACACAACCACAATGAAAGATAAAAACCTGCCCAAGAGATGCTGCAGCAGTCGGCTCAGGTGATATCTCAGAGAAAAGCTCATCCAAAGGTATTTTTAGTTCTTGTTCTATCATATCAAAAGCAAGTTTAGATGAGAACGGAGCTATTTGGTCTTGTAAAAGTGAGAGTTCATCCAAATAAGAAGGTGGTATCAAATCCTGCAAAGTACATTAAATAAAATCTCACCAAACCACATGCAATATATCAATCAGACTTTAGATATAAATCAATGAAGAAAGATGAAAGCTATTTGAAAATAAGTTCTATAAATATTATGCTTATTCACTCAGTTCACTCGATTGAAATGCCAAAGACAGATGAATTAAATAGATAAAACACAAGAAGAATGGTCAAGTGGAAAAGTAACTCTTTCAATCATTCCAGAGAAGAATGGTCAAGAACTTGAAAATTTGATCTACTGATCAGGATCCAGAAAGCAATTGAAAAGAAAATTTCTAAACTCATTCATACAAGATTTTACATCCCAAATACCCCAAAGTATAGTGGAACAAACATCTCCAAGATGAACCCAAATAATATCAAATTTCTTACGAGCCTAGAACACTCTCTTGCAACGTCAAGGTGAAGGCATAAAAATATACCAAGAATGAAAGAATGCAATATTCTTTTAGAAAAAGAAAATAGATCAAAAGTATTAAGTCTTCCAAAAATTAAAAATAAAAATTACAAGGAAGAGCTTCCAAAAATTAAAAAAAAAAATACACACACACACACACACACACATATTTATAAGAAAATACACTTCCCGAATGGAGAATCCAAAATCTCAGATCTTCAAGTGGATTACTCATGTCTGTGTCTGCATCTAAACTTTGAACTAGCAGAAAAGTGTCCACTTTTCCAAAATTAAAATTAACAGGAATTACATAACCCCATTGTATTTCATGATGAAAGAACAAATAGGAATGGTGACACAATGAAAAGCGCCCCCAACACACACACCACGAATCCTATCGTCATCAGAGAAAGAACGAAATATCTTTAAATTTTCTCCTTCCAAATCTGGCTCATTGATATCAATCCCCAGGCCTATAACAATATTAAAATTTAGATCAATTATATTGACGCTTTAAAATAGTTTAATGGCCACTGGCCACATAATATCTTACAATCTATCTAACCAACTTTTAATGTGATGTAGCCTAATTAGCCTCAAGGAGTAATCTTCTCCTCAATCTTATGAATCTTATATCAGAATGATAATGTGTCTCATACAAGAGAGGAAAGATTCATATTTATAGAGTTTATTATAAGTGGGGGTAAAAGGGGAATTAACCTAGAATATTACCCAATTAACCATATTCTTCCTTCATCATTCTACCCCTCCAAAAAGAAAAGTTGCCCTCAAGTTTTAAAAAGAAAAAAATGAAACAAATAAGGAATGAAATAAACTCGTTCAACAAATAAACTCATTCAACAGAGTATGACAAAACCAACCTCCAACAAAAATATTATGATAAAAAAGGTAGATTCGAGACAAAAAATCCAACATTGCCACCAAAAATTAAACATCTCCATCGACCATAAACCCAAAAAAGATGTTTCTATCATGCCCATTCAAATTCGTAATCAAAGTACCAATCACCAAAAAAACACCTTCCAAAGAGAATCCCTCAAGAACCACGTCTTCTTCATCATTCGCTTCAAGTTCTTCAACGTTTTGGTGATCGATTTCCAACGCAATCCGTATGTCATTGTTTGTGCTCGATTCTTTTACTTCCACCTCAACATTTAGAATTTCTTTGTTCGATATCTCTTCCCCATTTTCTTGTTGGAATTTTCTTCATCACTTGAGACTACTTTTGAGTCAACTCTTCAAATTCTGCTTTTTCTTCTACTTCGTTCGTGATTTTTGCCCCAATCACACTTCTGTCAACTACATGTGTCTCAATATGATTTTCCGCAAATTCATCTTGAAGATCTTTTATTTGAAAAGCCTCCAACTAAGATTCCTTTGTTTTTTCTTCAATATACAAAACCAATCCCTTCTTGAAAACCAATCCCTTCTTGAACTCTTGTAATTGAATTGATAATTGATCTATACTTTGAATCACTTTTCCCAATGAACGTTGGATTTCTTTTGTTGTTTTCTTTATTTTCTCCGATGCTACAGGATCAAAATAGTCATTTTGTTGGATTCTTGAATATGTTTCAATCTCATAGTTGTTGAATGATTGGTTCTTTGGGTTTTCTTGAATAAGAATCAACCTTTCTTGGTTGTGTTTCATAACCAAAAGAGGAATTTCAAGCCTTGAACGTTCTTCTTAGCTTGTAAAAATCCATTCTTGACGATTCTTTAATTTTCTTCTTTCTTATCTTGAATTTTAAAGGGATCCCCCTAAATATGTGTGGGGTGTTTCGCAATGAGCACAACACTCAAAGCGCCCTCTTGTGTGATTAGCGTCGCCAAGAGTTTCCCAATCTTTCATCGGTGGCAGTCAACGTTGGCCCAGGCAGTTACTCTAATACCAAATTGATAGCCTAAGTAGCCTCAAGGAGTAATCCTCCAAGAATCAATCTTGTGAGTCTTTTATTAGAATGATGGTGTGTCTCATACAAGAGGGGAAGATCCATCTTTACAAAGTTTATTATAAGTGGGGATAAAAGGGAAATTAATCTAGAATATTACCCAATTAATCACATTTTTCCTTCGTCACAATAGAAAAGCCAACTAAGCTATCAATGGTATAAGAGTTGTCCTAGTCAAATAAATTTGAATCTGAAAACTATGTCTAGATACTGTAAACTTGCAACTTAAACAGATTTTTATGTGATTAAAGAAGTTCTACCAATATCCAAAGCAAGCACTGATGACAATATAACTACAACGCCAACTACCCATCTCACCTTTCAATCAAAGGTCCAAGGTACCCCCCTCCCTCGAGTGATCATCAGAAAGCATATCCAATAAGAGAACTACAAGAAGGGGAACAATTTTTATCAAAGTAAAACAAAATCTCAAATATGACATCATACAATTTCTTAGCAGCTTTGAAGAAATAAATTTTTAGAACTCAAGAACACAGTTGTACAACCTATAGAACCGATCATGTTCAAGTAAGGTTGTAGCTTTGAAGAAATAAATTCAAAATCTTACAGCTCGAGATGAGACAGCCTGAGCAATTTTGATGTATGCCTGCAAGACAATCATAATGAAATAAAGCCATGGTACAAATAGAAGAGTTATGGTGAAAAGATTCCAATAAGGTAGATACGAAATTAATTGAAGCTTAAGTAACAAAGTTAATGGTATATGAATAACGTTGAAGATAAAAAATTGATATGATATTTGTACGGTAACTAAAAGTTAGAATTTTATTAAACGACTTCCCATGAAGTAATCAAAAGAAAAAAGCCTGCATGCTAACTTAAGATTTTTTAAATATTCACTTTCCTATAGTATGGCCCTTTTTATATAGGAAGCAGAGATACATATTAACAATGGCCCGCGCAAAAGTAAGGGAACTATGGGGATGATGAATTCCCACATAACAAACGAAGGTTAGAAAAAGGAAAATGAGGCTCTCTCCTTGAATGAACGTGAGCATCATAGACCCCAACAATCGTCGCTCTCAAAGTAACCAACCAAGTAGAGGCGCACCCAAACAACTGTATTTTATTCTTGTATTTATTAAACAACTTTTTTTGCTCAAAGCTCAGCCACTTGTTAAATGGAAAGAAAAGAATGCCACACGTTTCTTTGTTCTTCCAGGTGTGTTGCCTTTACCATAAACTAGACAAGTTCTCTCTCATAGTTCATGCAAATCAAATGAAAGAAAAATTGGTGCTGAAACTCTCTCTTCCCTCTCGATTACTTGCAGGCAAATAGAGCATACATCCATAATCTTAGATTCAAGAAGAGGAAAGAAGAAGTACACGCATGATTATAGCGGTTCGGCACTTGCTTACGTCCACTGTACAAGATTTTCAGGGCTTTATTTAGTTCGAGATTACAAGTAAAAGAACTCAAAGATAAGCTCTCTCAACTCCCTCTCTAAATGATCTTTCTCACACTCTCGTTTTGTTCTGATCAATTCTATTTTATTCACTAATCTAATTGCAGTTCGAAGAGTAAAACAGAAAACAAAAGATTAGTTACAATGTTTTAGCAACTTGCTTCAGTAACACTGACACTCTGTTTTAACAAACTGGATGCAGAGGGATGATGAATTGCTTCAGCTCTCCAACAAATCGTCCTCTTGAAACAAATTCTCCCCGGAGATCTCCTACTCCCACGTATTTATCCTTTCTCATTTTAAATCTACTACTCTGAGTAGAGTTAGGCAATGATCAAACTTAGGTCTCGATGGAACCTTTAGTTAGAAAATTTGCAACATTTTCTTCTGAATTAACTTTTAGGATTTTCACCGTGCCTTTTTCAATAATGTCTCCTACAAAGTATAACTTTAATTCAATATGCTTCGTTCTTTCATGATATTGCTGATTCTTTGTAAGATGTATTGCACTCTGATTGTCAAATAGTAGCTTATAACCTAGCTCGCTGATCAAAACTTGTAACCATACAGCTTCCTTAACGGCCTCTGAAACGGCGATAAACTCAGCTTCAGTAGTTGAGAGAGCAACTACTGATTATAGGTTAGACTTCCAGCTTATTAGATTTCCCCCTAACATAAAAACGAAACCTGTTAGGGATCTTCTTTTATCAATATCTCCTGCAAAATCTGCATCTACAAATCCCTTTAAGAGAAATTTAGGCTCATTAGGAGCTGTATACCAAGCCTCTTGACTTTTGCCTAGATTTCCCATATAACGGCTAACAAGACTTGAACTATAGGCTAAGCCTGGTCTGGTGCATACCATCAAATACATCAAGCTATCAGTAGCATTAGAGTAGGGAACATTGCTCATGGCTTGCCTTTCAGTTGGTTCTTTAGGAGAGTCCTTAGCAGACAATCTAAAGTGTTGGGCCATAGGTGTACTAACTGCTTTAGCATTAGTCATGTTGAATCTCTAAAGAACTTTCCGTGTGTAATGTCTCTGAGATAAGAACAATTCACATCCGCCTCTCTGTCTTCCAGAACAGACCAAACGAGAGACGAGAGAAAAGGGCAGCGGGAGAAAGAAAGAAAGTCATGGAAGAGAAGGGATGGAGCATCTCATAATTCTCTATGTATTTTGGTCAAAATTGAGTCAAACTCGTAAATACCAATAAGAATCAATAAATTTTATGAAACAGAACCACAGTTGTACTATGAATATGTTATTCAATTATGCAGTATAAATCAGGAAAAGTGCCATGAATATACCGGACCGAGCTCCACCAATATATTCCTAAGTTCAGCAGCCCTCACCTACAACAAAGTCATCGGAATTACAAACCAAAACTCATACAGATACGTAATAAGCAATGACTTACAACGAAAAAGGAAAATTAGGGTCTCACCTCGAACATGAGGTCGGACCTTTCCCTCAAATCATCGATAACCCGTAGACCGAACCATCGGCCGAGAGAGGAACCGACCTGAAGAAGTCTCCGAAGAACAAGGAGCGGCTTCCTCCGATAAATGGCGGCGATCTTGGAGACGCTGTATTCGGCCAACGACTCGGCCTCGTATGCGGTTAGATCGAAGAGGTAACCGGACTTCTCTGTGAAGGAATCGACAGCGGTGGTTCCATTGACGGCACATGGGCGGAAGTGGAGGATCCGACGGGGCGAGAGAGAAGTACGGAAAGGAGAAGTGTGAAGATGAAACAGAGGATGGCGTCTGGATTGAACAATGGCGGGAAGAGAGGAAGATGATGACGAAGGCGGAGAAGGAAGAAGTAACATTTTGTTCGAATTCCGGAAATTGGTGAGGGAATTCGAAGCGAATGTTTTGGGTTTTTCTTCCTCTGGTTTCCGGTACATACGAACAAGGCAAAGAAATATGGAACATCCTAACGGCTATATTGTGGTCCACGTGTCGTTTTTCTACTCTTCCTTTTATCTTCATTCTTCACAGAAAAATAATAAAATAAAATAAAATAAACATGCTAAAATTCTTGGTCAATTGTCCTTTTTGCCCCCACCTCATGCCTAGATCCTGGAGTTAAAGAAGTCTACTTGGAGTGCAAAATTGTAAAATGCTGTGCAAAACAGATGACCGGAGAAATAAAGATGGATTTGCTCAATAAATGTGTAAACTTCAATGTTGTTCACTATTGAAGTTAGTAATTTAGTAAGTCAAACAAATCGCTTATGCAAATACTTACCCTTCTAAGCTTGGCAAAGACGATATGCAAATGATCCCTATCTCTCGATAATATATTAAATTAATTTTAATAAATTCATAATAACTGTGCTCAAATTTTTTTTTTTTTTTACTTCTTTTTTAAATCACTTACATTTTATCCCAATCCTGTAAATGTCAAATTATTTTAAATATAAAAAGATATCTTGCTATCCTCTTACTCTCTCTCATAATTTTTTATTTAATCCACTAAATTTATATATATTCAGAATCTCTAATTTGTTACTCTCACCCATTATATCTTTAGTATCAATCTCATGGTTTCTAAACTTTCTTCTTAATGCCCAACATTTTATTATTCTATGTCCTATCAAAATTGTAAATACTGGTTGGTTTTAGCTCAGGCTGTTGTTTATTTATTTATTTATTTATTATTCTTTTTTATTTTTACAATAGTTTTGCCCAAGATGTTAATCCTAGTATATTCAGAGGCAAGTGGATTTTCTCGTTCTATGCACATTTTTAAAATTACCATAATGTTTCCATATTTGTAAATATGTCTATATACACACATCATCCAAATCATTTTTATAGTTTGATCATCTGTGAGTTTAGTCCAAAAAATTGACCTCATAATTATTTAGGATCTTAGCAGCAATTAAATTGAAATTTAATTTCATTTACAACTATTGTTATAATTGTTAAACTTCAATTCCTAATTTTTAGCCATTTATGTAGTTAAAAAAAATTATCCGACCCTTACCCGGGTATGTTAAGTCACAAAATAATTGATAGACTCTATTAAAAAGTATGTTTTGTCATTTTGCAAAATCCATTAGTTTTAGGTATTTTCATGTTGTAATAGTCAAATATAGGTACAAGACGGTTTTTTAACTTTTCAAGTGTTTAATTTTGAACTAAATCATTTTTTAAAAAAATTAGAATGTTTATTAACCACTCAAAATAAATTTTCAAACATTTTCCAAATTTACTTTAAATAATTTTTATCAAAAGAGTTTAAATAAAAATAATTTTTTTAAAAAACATCTTTTTCTCTCGTCAATCTAAGCACAAAGACTACACATTTTTAAGCCTATGTTATTGATGTAATTCTAAGTTAAAATTTGGTATGTTTTTGGATTATGCTGCCGGCATTGTTGTAAGTTTTAAATTTAAGATAATTTTGTTGTAAACTGTTAGAAAGTAGGGTTAGACATTTTAATTATATTTGGTTAAAATTTAGAAAAATTACTTTTTTACCCTCTAAGTTTTCATGCATTTGATTCCATAAAGTTTGAAAATGTACTATATTAGTCCCTAAATTTTAAAAAATTGGTTTAAAAAGGTACAAAATTTCTCAAGGTACCCTTTCCAAGGGTACGATCAGCAAGCCCTTAGGCAAAAACTCGAGGATTAAAAAGGTAGATTTTTTTTTTCCATGGAGAACCCGATTCGTGCAAATTCTTGGTAAAAAAACTCATTTACAATAAATTCAGATCGACAGAAAGAAAGCAGATGCAGTTTAAAATAAGCAAACATTTAAATCCAAAAAAGAAGAAAACAAAAAAGGCAGAGAGGCTAAATAGGATTCCAAATTATTTCATTACATCTAAAACCAGCAGAGGTTTTTCATGAAAACAATTTTTGGGAAAAAAAAATTTGGAAAATAGAAACCAAGGGAAAGTCCTAACTTATACATGAACAGTGCTGCAACCAAACAACCTTTCCTGCGTGGCTCAGAGTGGTAAGAAACAGTACCTGCATAGACCCAGGAGAGCTCAAACTCCTCAATGATCTCAATTCAACAAACAGCATTGAGATCGAACTATGAACCGCCACGAGTTTCTCCATACACTCCATGAAGTTGAGCTCGGATTCATTATGATGACTGCTTCAACAATATGAAAAGATTTAATGGCTGGAATTTGCAGAGCGAGTCCCCGCATGAGATTGTGGTAGAAGCATAAGATAGATAATAAGGTTAACAATTATCATTGGTTAAATTCTAAAATCCTTTTCCCCGTTGACAAAAATTCCATATATCCCCAACCTGAGATACTATTATTGTAAGCGACGTTGTACAAGGTCCATTTCTTGTCTCATCTCATGTTACCCTCCCGCAATACATCAATCATATTGTATATCCGCTTGTCTGCCTTCGACTGAATCTGCAGTAAACAACATTCAATTGTTCATGCATCCATTACAAAACTCGACACCAACTCTATGATAAGATCCTGAGCTTGAGAATGTGCATACCAACACTAAAATATCATTGTATTAGAAAAAGAAATTACACTAGTAACTGGTATAGCCTTTTGTGGGAGGAGGCCCCATCAGGTTGGAGATCTCCAAAATTATCAACGACAAACCCCCTAACTCACTATTTATAACTATCAACCCCAGAGATGTCCATGGGGCAAGGCGGGGCCGGGGATGGCATCCCCATCCCCAAGAAATTCCCCACAGGGAATTCGTGGGGATCAAGTTCTCCGGGGGAAATTTTTCCCCATTTGGTTTTCTTTTTATAAAAAAAGCTCAATTAACTTAAACCATTACTACGGATATTTTTTTATTGAAAAGTTAAATTTCTCGCTAATTCTTTTTATATTATTAGTTTCATAGGGACAATTTGAATTTATAGAGATATTACTCAAATTTTTCGGTAGAAGAAAATAATTACGTATCAAATTATTCATATATAGAATCTAACTTTAAATGTTCAATTCAAACATACTCATTATCTTGACCACTAAACAATAAACTTCAATATTTTAATCTAGAGATGTCTATATGTTCAATTCAAACATATTCATTATCTTACCTCATTTTCTCACAGCTCAATGCACCTCCTACCTCATTTTTAACTACCCAACCCAAAAACATTTATTCTAAAATACATTCCTTCCTACATGCATTATGGTACTACTTTGGCAGTTAACAATCGCCGAACATCAGGCAAAACTGGAATAATAAAATGAAATAAGCAAGAAAGGGATGGGATGGTAGTGTTACTTTTTTGGCTAGGAAAAGAACAGCATCTACTGTGCCCTCAGCATAAATTGACCTACCACAAACATTATGCTGAAACTCAAAAGAAACTCTGCAAGGAAAACAAGTCAAACTTCATTAACCTGAAATACATGGCAAAGTAATTAAGAACATTTACACAGTTCCCTTGTTCATGAGGGAGGGAGGGAGATGATATTACGTCTGATCTGGTGATGTCAAATGATACATATGGAATGCGTGACCAGATAAATGCTCCTCTGGAACTCCCACCATTTCAATCTGTTGCTTGGGATCCCGGATCAATTTTATCTAAGAAAAAACCAAGATTGTTAGGAACTCCTAAAGAAGAGCCAGCAGTGAGCAAATTAATCCAAATTATAATTGACATCTATCATCTGGGATGTAATTACATACTTAAAGTGAAAAGAGTAACAAATGTTCCTCACACCTGATCCACATCGAAAGAGACACCTAATTTCTGGAAGCAAGAAATGACTGCCTTGGCAGTCCCAGATGCATCCACCTTGCTTGCTTGATGAGATTCCATCACCTAAAATTTTCATCCACCACGAGACATTTATGGGATGTAGTGAATCATTCAATGTTGAGTTGTTGGAATAAAGGCTAAAGAAAATGATGTAGGGAAACAAGGAGCAAAGAGGACTATCCCCCACCCACTAATCTTTCCATAAATATGTATCCTTACCCTCTCCAACCACACAACGAACAAAAGGGGAAAAATGGGGAACCTCATTAGAAATATCCTTCCACAGATTCTAGTAAGTGCCATACTCCTACCCAACAACCATTCAAAAGGGTGAGGTTCATACTTGCTAGCTATAACCTTATGCCAAAGGGAATCAGGCTGAAGGAGAAATCGACAGAGCCATTTGGCTAATAGAGTTTGGTTACAAGTCCTCAAATTACCAATGTCTAACCCACCGCACCTCCCAGGCTCACTGACCTCCCAACAGCATCCCATCTAACCAGGTGCAACCCCTTTCCTTCATACACCCCTTCTCAAACAAAGTTACGTATAAGCTTTTTGATGTCCTTGCAAACCTTACTAGGGGCTCTAAAAAAAAGGTAGGTGAGGTAAGTGAAAGCAATGCAAGTAGTCATCACGTGCACAATTCTGATCACTTTTAAATACTGACGAAGGGTAAATGCAGAAAACAAATGCAAAACCATGCTTTCTCATAGTTGATATATTAAAGCCTCTAGATTCCCGTTGCTGCCCTGATAAAGTACGAGTATGAGATAATGTGACAGTTACCTCAAGAGAGTAACCAGAGAAGGCCCCAGGAAACTGCTCAGCCATTATTTCCATAGCGGCAAGGAAGGCAACAACCTACAAAGACCAAAACACAGTCAGAAAATGAAAGAGGAGATCCTATACTCTAGAATTAACAAGGATCTATTAGAACATATTTAATTACCTGCTTGCCCATTTGTGGGGAGATTACAGCATAAACCTTTGAGTCATCTACAGTTTTATACAACCGATCTCTATCTCCACCAGTTGTTCCCATCACAAAGGGAACTCCAACTTTGCAGTAAAGCTCTGCATTATCTGCAGAATAAATATAGAGATACTCAGATACATTAGAAAATGAAGCTCATATTTGCCGGACAAGGTAATCTAAAGCTTGTTTGGATAAAGCAATGTGTTTTCCTCTTTTCCATTTAGCTACTACAGTTCCAAAGTCTAAAAACTAGCTTGAGGTGTTCCCTTGTACTACTATAAATTACAACCTTAAACAAAAGATCTCATCAAAAACCACCAAAACAAACTTGTGAAAATATGCTTTGAGAACTTCAATTGCCGAGAACTAAAACAAGGAGCATTTACAAGGCTGAAAGGCATCAATAAAACTTTGGCATCCATCGTGAGAACACAATACTGTTTTCGGAATGTCCTCCCGTTCAACTTGAATATGGTGTCCAAGCATGTCCATGTCCGAGCTTGTCCATGTCCGATCCATGTATGATAAGTACACTTCCCTAAAATTTAGGTATATTGCTTCCTCGATCAAGCAATAAACACTAAATCATCGTTTCTCTAAATTGATCTAAAGTAATGTAGTGCACCTCAGCTCAGTAAGGCATATGTAAAGGGCAATTGTGATTAATTCGACCCACAATTAAAACCCTCCAAAGCCCAAAGTAATCCCAATAAAATTTCCTACAAGTTCTATGACAAGGGTCATTATGAAAAAGTAGTCAAGAAATTAACATTTTTGGAAAGATAACATACAGCAAGTCAAAAATGGTGTAGAAGCTCAATAAGTTTTCAACTTGCAGTATCTTAAAAGACTGTCAACCTTCACGGTTGAAATTGTAAATAGATTTTTGCATATCAAGCATTGTCATTACCATTCACAGCAGAAGGCACAGTGTAGTCCACCACAATCAAATTTGGATATTCATCAAAAACTGATGCAAGTACATTTTCCCTATCTAAAGGGCCATGAACCAAAATATCCTTTCCAGATGCTTGTATAGTTTGTCCAGATTCCTCCAAGGAACCAAATGATACTGGTACAACATTGAGGCCGGCAGAGTCAGCAGCTTTGATAACAGCCTTTCCCATCTTTCCAGAGCATCCATTTACCTAAGTACCAGGAAAGAAATGAAAGACACAATCAAAGCCGCATCCGAGGTTCCAATAACTTCTAGCAAATCTAGGCATCAACTAAGATAACGAGGGAAGTAAGTACCAACAATAAAAACTTGATTAAAATATCATTCTTTTCAATTCCATTTTAATTTTTGTACTTACAAATGTCCAAATTTAGCCCTCATACTTTCTATCTTAAAATATCAATTAATTTATCCTGAAATTGATAAAGTAACAATAAGATTCATTCAAGAAAAACCACAATGTGGTGCATATAGCTCAAGTTGCATGAACTTGTACTATGAACTCGAGATTAGAGGTTCGATCAAAATCAAAAAAACAACAATGTGAGTGTCTTCTGCAATTTACATGGGGAAGGCTAAAAGAAACTAATTATTGTTTCAAAAGTTAACCATAAGCTATCGGTAGGACTAATTTACAGATTAAGTACAAGAACTAAATTTGTACATTTTGAAGTAACTAAAATAAAAAGAAGCCCCAAAGAACAGGACCAAAATGTTTAACCCAAGGAATTTACAAAATATAACACCTAAAAAGGCACTAAAAAATGAAGCAGCATGCCCCCTATGGTCTTGGGAAAGCTAGTTTTAGCACTACGATGGTAAGAGGTCTCATGAAACTAAACAGAGTTAATGTTAGAGAATCATTGTCAAGTATTTAGAAAATTCACCATTCAAAATCCATATGTGAATATATTAAATCCATAATCCTGAAGGGTATCCACAAATAACGTAGGACGGATGGTGAAACGCCGAATACCATAATGGAGAGGTCCAAATTCTGAGAGGAAGAAGCAGATGATTGACGTTGTTGAAGTGGCGATGCTGCTGACATTGACGACATCGATCTCACACAGAAAAACCTGAGCTTTGGAGAAACCAAACTTGGAGAGGAGAACGCCGGGCGGAATGAATTTGGAGACACACTGAGAGAAGGAACCATCGTCGACGGCGAGAGACTGAACCGACTAGGGGAGAAACTGAGAAATGTTGGAAAGGCCGGGCGGCTGGGCAATTAGGCAAAATGGCTCCAATTTTTTCATTAGGGTAAAATGCCTCTTCGAATTAATAATAATAAATAGTAAATAAATAAATAAATAAAAGTAGTGATATGAACAGAGAAGCCTCAATCATGTCATAGGATATATGAACATCACGAAAGAGACCAAGAATGCACAAAATATGTTATCCAGATTCACAATAAGAAGAACTTGCAATTATGTGAAGTCAAGGGAAACTTATGAAAAATCAAGCTTCATTTAATGAACAAATACTTCAAGCTACTTCAAATGAGTTGTCATTTTCTCTTATTTATTAAATGTATTTTTTAGTTTTGAGTCATTTTATGTGATTTTATGTTACAATTTGATCATGACCATTAATTATGGGTGTTACAACATTTTAAATGTATCATAGAATGTCTAGGGTTATATTTTGAGGCCTATATAATGTCATGTAATTGTTCAAACAAGAAGACTTGGAAGAGACTTAGAAGATGTAGGAAAAAAAGACTTTAAGCTTTCTTTTGACCTTGTGCTATGTTTCTTTTGCAATTCTATATCATTTAGATTGCATGTTCAAAATCATTCAAGCTTGACTTGATTAATCGTGCTTGTGGATTGATTCAAAAATCAAGGGTCGATGAGAGCATCAAGTTTTGTCTGATCTGTGGTTTTGCTGATTGTCTAAGTAATCCATCATCTAGCCATTTTTATGGGCTAAGATCATATTAATTTAGGGTGTTTGAGTTTGAGATCTAAAGGTTTTGTTCATCAACAAGATTGTTAGATTCAAGTCCTCAATTGTTACTCATCAAGTAATGGTGTTTTTTTAGTATATCAATCTCGAGATGGGGATGAAACCTTCCACCTCTAAGATGGAAGGTCATGTTAATTACCGATAAGTTAAGCAAGTTTTATAAAACAACAAAAGAGCAACTTCACATAAAAGGTAAAGGGAAAAAAGTCAAATGGCAAAACCACTTAAAGTATGGTGGCAATTGCACACGATGATAGTTGTGTCTAGAAGATGTCATGTAACGACCTGACCCTTTAAAACTAACACGTCGCTACGTCATACATGACCATTCAGTGAATGCATTGGAAATTAAGAGACACGGTAACACACATTAAAGATAAAGTCGGTCAAATTCATAAAACGGTTGGTTTTTCTAATATTTTAATAAACCAAACATAGAGGAGTAAAAACGCTTTAGCGGGGTACCCCTTAAATCGTTAGGCAAAACCTCAAGAAAAGAAAACCGAACATAACCATATCAAAAACAAATCACAAATGGTTTAATGTATGCACATACTACTACCCTACAAGTCCAATACGCTATATCCTAGACTAAGGTGCGGAAGCAATATCATCAATTCCATGGCACGATCACGGATTTCTTCGGTCATACGCCTGGCCACCATGCTCTTTACCTGGGAGAAAAACATATAAAAGGGTGAGCAATCATACTCAGTAAGAGACCCACTACTGGGCCTAGCTATCACCCTTTTTGTCATGTGCACCCGTGTACCCGGCATAGGTATAAGCATAGGAAGCGACCCAAGGGTACACAATGATTACATTCGTAACATGGACATAGGTGGTGATCCCGAGGGACACCCTTCGTAGCATAGTACATTAGGAGTACGGGGCACGACAATAGGGCAACCTGTAACATGTCATGGCATAGCTAATTCATCGCAGAGATTCACAGAGTCATATGCACATAAGCATAAGAACATTACTTACAAGCTACAAACTTGGCATACCGAAACAATCATAGCATTCAACACCCGAGACAAAAGTTCACAGCGACATTCAATAGTCAACAACACAATTAAACATTAGGCGTCATTAAAACCCGGTAGTAAGTCCCTTACCTGCGAGATTGCCTGTGCGACGTCGCGACTTTCCTACACTGCGGTAATGTGCTATGAAGGCTGTGACAACGCGTCGTGGAAAGGGCAGGCGACAAGGCGATGAAGACTATGATGATGCTGCGAGATGTGGGCTGTGACGATACGGCGATGGACTGATGATGCGGCGAAATGCGGGTTGTGACGATGCGACGCGACGAGGACTGAGACGCTGCGGCGCTGGGAAGAAGGGAAAGGTCAAAACCTCTCTTTCGATCACCTCTTCGTCATTTAGTCGTCGTCCCCTTCAGCCCTCATTGCCGCCATCATCTCCAGCCCTCATTGTCACCGTCATCGCAGTACTCACCGCCATCGTCACCAGCAATCGTTGCCATCATCGCAGCTTTTAGCGTAGCGACATCATCATAATCCTCACACCGCAGCATCAGCCAGTAAAAACCCATCTGGAGATCTTTCCCCAACTGAAACCCGATTTCTCCTAATGACCAAGAATCCCCCAATCCCCTTTAACACTCTCTCCGCCTGCATATTTAATTATTATTATTATTATTATTATTATTATTATTATATGTATATACTGCTTTTTTTTTTTCATAAAGAGAGAAAAAGGTGATTTACCTAAATTTCGGGCCGTTACATGTCAAATGGTATCATTTTTCACAAATATCACTTTGAAATACCTTTACAAGTGTTTAATTTTTTTTTAAAAAAAGTCATTTTGAAATAAATACAAGTGTTTGGCAACCATTCAAAATAGATTTTGAAAGTCATTAGTGTCTTTATTTTAAACACTTCTTATCAAAAGTGTTTAAATGAAAATGAATCTTTGAAGAGCATTTATTTTTTAAGTTAATCCAAACGGGCCCTAAAATATGTAATTTAAATATTTGCAAATGAAGTCTCCAAGTAAGATGGTTTTATTGAAATGAAACAACTTTAATAATAAAAGAAAGGTATTATTAAATTATAAAGTTGATCCATAAACTTCGAGAATTGAATTTAACAAGTTCTTAAACTTTAAAACAATTCATAATAAGTCCTCAAATTTTCAATGTTATATTTGATAAGTTCCTTTATTTCAAAAAACATCTAATAAGTTTTTCAACTATCACTTTTGTATTCAATAAGTCATCAAATTAAATAATTTATTATAAACTAATTATAAATCTAATATATACACACAAAAAGGAAAGCTTTTTGAAAATATTAAATGCAAAATTAAAAATTTTAGATATATATTGGTCACCTTTTAAAGTTCATGAAATATATTAAATGCAACATTAAAATTTTAAAAACTTATCAAAACACTTTTTAAATTAGAAGATGTACGAGACATGACCATGAAAATTGAACCAAATATATAATTTAATATGAAAACAATAGAAAACAAAGGTGTGTATGCACAAAAACATGAACATGAAGTAATGTGTTTTTTGCCTACACAATTTTATTTTTCATCCACCCTAGAAATATTTAAGGGAAATTATTTTAAATTACAAAACTGTTGAAAATATTTACAATTAATAACAAAATACACAATTTATTTAGACTGAAATTTTGCTATATTTGTAAATATTTTAGTTTCTTTTGCTATATTTGAAAAGATCCCAATTCATAATTAGTCAAAATATTACTAATTAACACTTTCTACGCTTTTCCGCCGTCACTTCTTCCCATTATTTATGTTGCAAATGAATATTGTATATTTATTTTCTATATTGAGAATGATGTAACGATTTTCAGGTTTCAATTTTCATTTAATCACCACCACACTTTTCTAAGTTTTAATTTTCGTCCAACATTCTAACAAATTTTTATTCAAAAAGTAGTTTAGAAAGGTTAAGATAATATTGCAATAATTTTTTAAATAACACGGGCATTTAATATTTTTTCTTAAAAAAAACTCAAAATTTAGAGATATTTTTATAATTTTTTTGTTTTTATTATAACCTAAAACTAAAGAAAATAACTTATGAAAAAGACTTTTAACCACATCCTACATGTTGCATGTGGTGAGTTACTAAAAAGCAAAATTAACCAGAGTAGGATATTGATGTATATTTAAGAAAGAGTCAAAGTAAAGTCGAAAAAAAGGGTTTCTTTTAAAAATAAAAAAAAAAAACAAATAAATTTATTTCTTTAAATTTTGGGTTGTATCAATTAAAACTCAAAATTAATTCAAGGTCACGTAAATAAAAGTAGCATGAAAAATTATTATAGATTTTATTCTCAATAACTAAAAAAAAAATAGAGGAATATGAACAGATAAAAACTAGTCAAATATAATGTAAAATTGCTACTCTCTATTTGATTCATGCATTTCTATCTAATTTACATTAACTATTGAACCTCGAAAAATCATATTACAAGTGTGACAATTATGCATTAATAGCTTTAAAACAAAGATTGAGTAGAAGGTTTAAATTGATTAACCCGTGAAAGTTTGATGTTAGAAATATGTTAATGACCAAGAGGTTTATGGTTCAAATTTCCATATCGCTATTATACTTTAAAAAAAATTGAATTTGACTTTCTTCGCTTTCGTTACTATCATTTAAAAGCTCGCAATTTAGTTCATATTGTTTTACGATTTTAACTTGACGTCGTTGTTAGAGTTTAGTTAATTCTCACAAATTGTTTTATGATATGTTTTGGAGTGATTCTAAAATGGTTTAAATCACTTTTGTCATTTTCAAAATCACTATTAAACATCGTTTTAATCATTCAAAACTAATTTTGATGCTATGAAAATTACATTTAAAAGTGTAAACTTTGATATTAAATTAATTTTAAGTCATTAAAAACGTATTTTAGAGTAATTTTAAAAATGACAAAAATGGTTTTGATGACAATTTTTAAAATGAGTCCTACACATGCACTTATAGTATTTTTCAAGCCCTTTCTAAAAGAACAACCATTTTCTATCAATTTTTTTTACTATGCACTAAACCCTAATACAATTAGGGGTCCTTTGTCAACCCTGGTTTGATCACCCCCATCAAAATCTTTTTTCCAACTTGTTCTTGCTATATATCATATTAGCAAATCAATTTAATAAAAAAATGTCAGTTCAACATCTAATTATTTAAGTTAGTGTAAAATCACGTGAACATAACTCAATTGATTAAGATATGTACTTCAACCAAGAGTAACGAAATTCAAATCCTCAACTTCCCATGTTGAACTAAAGGGCAAAAAAAACTATGTTTTTGTGGATATCGATAACTTATTAAACTTAAAATTGAAGGTTTGAAATGTATTTAAAACCATTTAAAATTTTTATAAAAGAAGATTTTGAAAGAGTGTTTGGCCCATTGACTTGGCGTTCGGTGGAGTGAACTAAAATACCCTACTCTTTTTTTAGCCTACATACTTCACAACACTAGGTAAATTACTTCATCCTACAAAATTCAACCGTGTTCATTACTGAAGTTTGCATATTTATCGAGAAATTTCATATTTCTCTTTTTCTCTCACATTCCCTCGTAGGTTAATAATAAGCATTTTGGCATATTTAAAGTGTAAAATATTTATTTAATTATTATTTTAATTATTTTTAAATATATATTTTAAGAACTATTTTTAAATATAGCAAAATAAGCCAACTTATTTATAAATGTAACAAAATGTCATTGTTTAACATTTATGATAGTAGTTTATCAAAGTGACATTTTGCAATATTTAAAAATATTTTGAGCAGTTTTGTCATTTAGAATAATTACTTAATTTTTTTAATTATCTATCAACATCGATGTTTTACGGCTATTTTCATCAACATTTTCATAAAATTGAGATCTTGATATTTTTGTTGGCATTAACATTTTACACATTCATGTTAATGGACTTACTTTGAAATTCTAGAAAATCTTGCAAAATATAACTATTTTGGAAATTAACTTTTTTGACCAAAAAAAAAAAACATATCATTTAACTAATTTCATGTGATAATAAATAAAGTTTATTTTAAATTCGTTATAATTTTAAATCACTCAAAAATCGGACTTTACAAGTACCCAAAAAAAAAAAAAATAGTGAAACTAATAAACAACAAAGTCTTGGTTGATTTTGTTGTAAAATTGAGAGCAAAATGACCGGAAAAAGGGAACACGAAAATCGAAAAATTATAATATTAAAATAATAAATAATAAAATAATATCAAAGTAATTAAAATAACCAAATTAAATAAAGTAAACTTAAAATAAACTAAAATAAAGAAAGTGGGATTTTATGGAAAATGAAATTTCTCAAATTTCACCAATCCTTTCTCTTCTTTTATCTCCAATGCGAGTGTTACAATATCCACAAAAAACCTTATTTATAGGCAATTTGGCAAGTAGATGGTGGAACTTCATAGTCACTAAAGATGTGTCTTTAGGAGACACATTACCTTTAGCCACTGAGCTTGGCTACATAATGCACATCTATTTACAAATATAATATTTATAGTAGATTTAATTCTAAAGATTATTACAATTATGTGTGGATTATAGTTTTCAAATTATAGAAAAACTAGAAAAATATAATTATCCTGACGTAATTTTTGTAACATAAAAATATAATTTCATTTGAAATTTGTTGGATTTCGAAATCATAGATAAACAAAAACATCCATAAAAGATAGGGTTACAACATGATACTAAGTTTAAATATAAAATGTTAAATCTCTATAGTTATAGGCAAAAATCTTGCATTAGAATAAAAGATTTTCCTCAACAATCTTTTACATTAAACATGACATTGTTATGCAAATTTTCTTTATAAAGAAACAATAAAAATAATTTTAAAAAATTACTGGAAAAATGTCTCTAACTATCTAAATCAGATAATAGGTGGAAAAAAAAAAAAAACCAAACCTTTGATGGAAATGAATGTTTATTATTTAAATTTTGAAAAATTGATTTATGGTGTAGTTCTAATGGTATAATACACTAAAATAAGTAGGAAGAAAACAAACTTATATATATGCTTTAGAATCGTTGGTTGAATAAGTTTGCAATCCAAACATAGGTTTCATTAACCCAAACTAAACAACTAAATAACTCCCCTTAATGTCTAAATATTATTGTTCTACTTTGATGCACAAATTTTAAAAATGTTATTAGTCCCTTAATTTATGTTGAAAAAATGGCAACTATTTTGATCCTTTAGTTTATTTCAACAAAATAATGTCATAGATTCAAGTTTGTGGGCTGGTATATTAATACAAGCATAACTTTAAGCAAATAATTTTTTTTTTTTTTTTTTTTATATTCGTGAGTGTCCAGGTTAGCTTATCTCACGAAACAACTAGTCTCATCTTACAACATTTAGGTGTCAAAGAAACTCGTAAGATATTAAATCTTAGGTAGGTGACTATCATAGATTAAACCCATAACCTCTTAGCCATTTATTAAGACTATTTATCATTTTTTTTTTTACCACTAGCCCCTTAATTTGAAGCAAATAGTTAGAAATAAATATTTGAAGGATACTATCAACATGGCCGTGGCTAAAACGACTCTTGATCAAAAGTTTAGAAATTAAAATAGTCATTTTTAAAGCTTATATGTACATAGCTCACAAATGATCAAGATGTTTGTGATTTGTTCAAATAGAAAAATTAGTTTCCTAACATTGGCTCGAAAAACAATTATGTCCGGACCAAACTGCAAGGCTATCCACATGGCTGTCTTCCATTGGCCGCTAAATTAAAACCCATACCTTAGGCTCACAAAACGGGGCCCACTCTCTGTTCACTTTACAACCATCGTTCGTATGTCCGAATTTAGGAGAGTGGAATTCACGTGGGACGCTTTATTTCAAATAGTTACTCGAAATCGGGATTTGTGAGGTTGGAAACTACATCGTTTCCCTATCTTTAACTTTCAGATTCTTCAGCGCGTTTTCACACCACTTATTTACGCGCGTGGCTTTCAACGAACACGTCGTTTCCTCGCTGCGAATGAATCCATGAGTCGATCTGCCATAGCCTTTTTTCTTAGTACAACTTACAAAATTCTGAATTCATTTTGTCAAAATGTCTACCAATTTAAATACAAGTTAAAACAAACTTTCTTTTTGACAATTATACCCTTTTCTTTATTTATTATTACGATTTTTTTTTATTGAACACCATCTCTCTATAAATAAACTTGATTTTGAGATTGATATTACAAATTATATGTTAATTGAACTATACCCATGTTGATATGTATTAACTTTAGTTTTAGAGACGCTTTTCTAAATAATGCAAAATTATAAACAAAACACGTGAGATTTTGAAAAATACTTTATAATTTGACTAAAACTAATTTTCAATATTCTAAAAATCATCTCAAATTCATACTAAGCTCCATCCATTTATTTAGTTTCCTTAGGGTTAGAGATTTTGAATAATAATAAAATGCACTCAACTTTGCTCAAGATATTTAATAAAGATAAAAAGTTATTTTTTAAACCTTGAGTAAGATATTTAATAAAGAAAAGAGATTTTTAACAAAAAAAAAAAAAAAGGATCATTAATTAGTTTATTTGTAAAGAAATCATTAAATTAAATGCACATCTCATCGTAAGGTATCTTTGGAAGGGCATATTGGTCAATTCGTCTCTGCCATTGCTCCACGAGCTTTGCTCAGAAAACTGGAAAATCGATTCTCATCGCTGCGATTTTCTCTCATCCATCTTCCAATCGGATGGAGACGACGATGAAGCTGCCGCTGCCGGCGAAGTCTCAACAGGTTCCTACATTCGCCTCTTCACTCTATCCGAAGTCGGTGAACCAATCGCCGGAATTGGATCTTCAGCAGACGCCAAGTTCACGCAAGGATTCTCGGCGGAGGATGCGAAACCTTTCGTTGATTAAGAGGAAACTGGCGCCGTCTGGGCGGAGGAGCCGGCCGCAGACTCCGCTTCTGAAGTGGAAGGTCGAGGAGAGAGTCGATGGTGGAGGTGAAGAGGACGAGGACGAGAAGAAGTCGGAATCGGAGAACGGAGGAAAAGATCTCCGACGGATGAGGGGGGAAACAGATGTGATCGTATCGGCGAGGAAACTCGCTGCTGGTTTTTGGCGGTTTCAGAAGCCGGAGGTGAGCGCTGATGGAGGAAGGAGCGGTTTGAGATGCAAGCAGGAGCAGGGGGGGATCGGTTTTCAGGTAAATGTTACTTTGGAATTCTCGTTTCGACTTGAATTTGGAGAAGTCTGATGGAATTTGAATTGTTCTGTTTGTATGATTTGCAATTGGCGAATATTGAGTGTGCAGTTTTCTCTTTACTTGGATCAAAATTTTGAACACTGCTGCGTTGCTTGGGATTAGATCTTTCGTTTCTGTTTCTGAAATTGTTGTTAAGAACTGTGATTAGATGAGTTTTAGAATTAAAATTTCGCTTTTATTTCTACAATTCGGTTCATTGTTGTGATCATTTATCATTCATCTTGCAGCCTGTTGCTGGCCATGTTCAGGTTCCAATGCTCCGCCATCACAATAACAACATATTTTGTAATGAAACGAGGGATCTGTTACAGGGCCAATCCTCAACTTCTGGTATGAGAAATGGCGTTCTGTGCAAGGTAATGACACTACCTTCAGTTCCTCATTTTCATTTTTTTTTTAAATCAAAAAACTTGTTGGTATAAAATTTGAAGTGTTTTCTCCAATCCCCCTGCCATCAGCTTGAGCCGTTCTTTCAATTCTCCAACTCAGTTATGGAGGGAGCAACTAAGTGGGATCCTATTGGCTCGAAAATTTCAGATGAAAGGGGTCATATTTACAACCAAAGGGAGCTTCTTGACCAGCAAGTGAGCCTGGTTTCTGTTATATCTTCCCTCGAAGCCGAACTAAAGCAGGCACGAGTGCGCATTTTGGAACTCGAAACTGAACGTCATGCATCAAAGAAGAAGCTCGAGAGCTTCTTGAGAAAGGTTGATGAGGAAAAGGCTGTATGGCGTATGCGGGAACATGATAAAGTACGTGTATTTATTGAAAGCATCAGAACTGAGTTGAACCATGAAAGGAAAAATCGACGAAGAGTAGAGCATTTCAATTCAAAACTAGTACATGAACTGGCTGATGCCAAGTCATTGGTGAAACAGCTGATGCATGACTATGAAGAAGAAAGGAAGGAAAGGGTACTGATTGAACAAGTGTGTGAAGAGCTTGCTAAAGAAATTGGAGATGATAAGGCAGAAATAGAGGCGTCAAAGAGAGAATCTGCCAAACTTAGAGAGGAAGTGGAAGAAGAGAGAAAGATGTTGCAGTTGGCAGAAGTATGGCGTGAAGAACGTGTTCAAATGAAGCTGGTCGATGCCAAGGTAGCTGTAGAAGAGAAGTACTCTCAGATGAATAGGCTTGTTGCAGATCTTGAAAATTTTCTAAGATTAAGGGGCGCAATCTCAGACATTAAGGAGATGAAAGAAGCTGCAATACTCGGACAGACTGCTTCTGCAGTGAACATTCAAGACATAAAGCAGTTATCTTACCAACAATCTAAACCAGACGATATTTTCTCCATCTTTGAAGAAGTTAATTTCGATGAAAACCATGAGAGGGAGGTAAAGCCATATGGTTCTTACAGTCCGGCTACTGAAATCTCTAAAGTTGGAACAATGAGTCCTGAAGTGAACGTTGATGCGGCTAAACGAGCAGATGGCACTCTGATGGCCTCACACGCATGCATTGATCAGAATGGTGACATAGACGATGAGAGTGGATGGGAAACAGTGAGCCAAGTGGAGGATCAGGACTCGAGTTCTTCACCAGAAGGAAGCACAAGACCACCTGCTAATAAGAATTGTAGAAAGAGTAGCAGCACCTCAGGCTCAGGGACTGTAACAGACTGGGAAGAATACGGAGGAGGAGGTGGTGAAACAACAATCAACATCAGTGAAGTCTATTCAGAACTTATAAAGAAATCAAAGAAAGTATCAAACTTAACAAAGAGGCTTTGGAAATCTGGCCATCATAATGGTGGAGACAGCAACAAGATGATACCAGTAAAGGAGTCTCATGGGATAACATCATCACCAGAGGCAGAAGCAGAATCAGGGAATGGTGGGTCTAGTCCAGATTTTACGGGTCATTGGAGTTCCTTCGACTTAAGTGACACGCAAATAGCTCGACAGAGGAAAGTTCAGATTAATGTGAAGGAAAGCCAGAAACTACAATTGCGGCATGTCCTTAAACAGAAGATATAGAGGCAGTGAGTGATTGCTTCTTGAGATTTGTGATCCAACCATCAAGCTGTAATGCTAATTTTACCTTTCTTGGCTGTCCATGGCTTTGCAACTGGGAATGGAAACAATGATTGGCAAGCCTGGACTATTTTCCGCGGCTGTAAAGATCGATTTTCATTGAGCAGGCATCACAATGTTATATATCTACTGTACTGTAAGATTCAAACTAATGAGGCTTCGAAGATAATTTCGGCCTCTATTTTCTCCAGATGCATTGAATATTCGACTTATCAATGGAATAATAAGCTTCCAAACATCCCTTTGGACTCCCTTGAAGAGTAGAGCTTATATTTTGGAAAGTACCATAGTTCATAAATTTTATAAAAGAATGTAATGTGTTGGGAAATATCACTGTTATTGACAAGCAAGGGACGAAAAAACAGCCAGAATGCAAAATGATTCTGCACCATATGTAAAGAGAGATCACAACATCTTATTCTGTGATAATTTAATAAATTACACAACCCTCTAATCAGTAAATGTGACACTTTCCTGGGTGATCAAGATTTTGAAATGGTAATATAACAAATCAGAATGCCACAGCAATTCAACAAGCTGGAGGAGTCGATAAAGCTGAAACTGATCAGATCAATTATTTTGTCCAACATTTTTCCTGTCATCTATACTCTTGAAAGTTGACATGTCCAGTGGCTTTTGCGTGTTCCACAGCCTCCTGAAAATTTGATTATTCAAATGAATTACAAGAGTTTGAAGAATTAATGAAGGAAGCTAATGAATTTTGACAAGGGATACCGCTTGGCCAATGACTCCAATTTGGCAAACCCCACAGCGCAGCGTGAAGTTGGCAGTGTCAGTGAATCTCCTTTTCCTGAAACGTGCAAGCGTGAATTAAGACATCAACACAAACAGAAGAAAATGTCAATACATATGTAGCCAGAAACAATAAAAAAGTCCAGAAAGTTTCTTCAAAGAGAGATGTGTGAATCTGTGATAGTACTAATCACAACTTTTGGGGCAAGTTAGGCAGCACAACTTATCATTCAAAGCAGGCGAGTAAATCGAAACAGGCCAAGTTCACAAAACGAGTTGAGCTTATAGGATTAATAGAATCAAATTGTATGACCTTTAATTGAAAATTTCAACATGTTTTTCTTTGGATTTTTACAATGTTTCTTCTAACACACGTTTCTTTCATCATGACACAAGATCCTTCCTACCTTTGTTGCTCTTTAACAAAATGAAGAGCTTGCTCCTCAATCGGCCCAATCGTCCTGTCTCTATTCACCGAAAAGATGGTCTGATCAAATTCCTCTGGAGCTTCCTCAGATGGAGACATCTGCCAAACACCAAGATGCAAGAATCCAAGATTCATATATCAGACACAATCCAAGCCAGTGTAGAAGGCTAACATTAACAAGCAGAAAGAAATCATGAGGCATGAGCCACGAACCACAGGATCTTTACAGTTATTGTTCATGCAAAAGAATATAGGTTAAAATACCATTTCCAAACTTAACTTAAGATATATTGAAAGTACATAGACTAAATTTGAAGAAACTTCAAAGTATGGAGATCAAAATGATATTAACCTTGACCATGTATATTTGTAATTTATCCATGCTGGCCAATAAATAAAATACTGACATGCCTTGCCCAACAATTTTATTTATACTCAATTTGCAAGTAAACAGGTCTCTCTCTCCATTCTCCACTCCCAAATAACAACAATTTAAAAGAAAAACCACACACACAGTAAACTTTGAATCATGCAAACCTAAAAAGGCTTGAAAATAATAGAAGATGAGGGAATCAGAAAATCATACAACTAAAGCATCATAGTGGAGTCCATCATATATTAGCAGAACCCTTTCTGAATAATTCTTTTCCTGTCAAAGGGGATTGATAATCTGATGTCAGAAAGGTGAAAGGACTACTCTTCCAAGGCAAGAGGGTCATAGGAATTGAAAGTCCTAACCTGACCGTACAAGTCACATCGTGTGGTCTGGATATCATATGCTGCTATTTCACGCCCATAATATTCGGATAGTATTGAAAGCTCGATTGCACCTGCATAAAAGAAACCAAACTTAAAAAGAATAAGAGATTACCTAACACAGCATATTTCCAGTGCCTAATCAGATGTATTGGCACTTTCAAATGCCAAAAGTACTTCCTCTCAACTAAAATAGATTTGGCATCAGCTGCTGCATAACGGCAGAATATCTTTAAAAATGTAATGCAGCTAACGCTGGAAACCCCCCAAAAGGCTCCATATATCCAACTACACCTAAAGCTTTCATATGTTTCAGTTGGTTTATAGTTTACTATTAGAAGAACGAACAATGAGCCAAACGTGCAAAGCAACATAGTCAAGAAATCCATGAGGAAGTTCAACAGAACACCTAGCCCATCATCTAATGCTAGAAACAAGAAACAGCAGGGTAACTATATATTTTGATGTTGATGTTATACTGGATTCCAACGAGAAAACCTCGTAAAAACCTTTCAATCAAGCAATGATAATATTGATACAAACCTCCCCACTTCTCTGAATTAAGAATCCAAGAACAATACTCCTCATTTGGCTTTCCAAGAAATGCTTCAGAATACCTTGTTGGATCACTAGCTACTGTTGCAGCTATGACCTTCAAGAGAATCAATGGTGCCAAATGTTCAGAGTAAAGAATACAAATGTGATTATGTACAAAAAGTAATTATCATATGCAATGAGAAAGCAACATTTCTTTCAGCTACATCGTTCTATTGATTAAGCAAGCCACCCTTTTTTTTTCTTTTGGGTGGGGGGAAGTGATGCTACACATCAGATATACATCTACTTCATTAATGAAAAGTTGGCCAAGTATGTAATGACCATTTCTTTTCTTTTCTTTTTTCTCCCTCAATGCTAATTGTTAAGGTTGGATATATAATAACCTCTTTCAAATAATTTAGAATTTAAAAAGAACTCCAAAAGCAAGATGCATGATAAAAAGCAGTAAAATCTAGAGTAGTTCCAATAAAGATGAAATATTATAAATCAAAACCTGTCGTAACTCGGTAGCCTTGTGTTTATCATGGTCCATAACATACCTGACATACATTACACAAAAAGATAAAGATTGAGCATGAAAGGAGTAGCACAAAAATGAACATGAGACATGGGCACATGACACAGGGTATGGTGACAAGTGACAACTCACATTGCATTTTCTAGAAGATCAAACTATGAACATGGCAAGGACCCATTAAAATGTATATTTTCAAATGTATTTGTATGCTCATTACATTTTAGATGGACTAAAAAAAATATTCAAATTTTATATGGTGATATTTATATTCGAAATACTATATGAAAAAAGGGAAAAAGCATTTGGTATCAATGAGAAGTTGCAGAAAACAATTATGTACACTTCTAGAACATAACGACATAAGTTTACAAAGGAAATCTAATATAAATAGAAGTATTATCAGAAGATTTAAAGTTTTAAGAAGACAAAATTAAGCACACATACAAGAAAAGAGGGAGACACAAATTTTTTAGTAAGAACTAAAATGTTAAAGGTCAAGAACTTGATAGGAAAATATTTAAGATGCAATTGTTGAAAGGGACTAAATTTTTACACCAGAAAAAAAAAAGCCATAATGCATAATGGGTTTCTTGTGGAGAGCTTTCCTTGTCTTGAAAAATCATGAAGTTCCTTTCATTCCATATTTTCCATAAAAATATATAAAAAAATTATATGTAAAGGAGTTGCAAGTTTCAGGGCAAAGATTGAGTCCCCCCTAACTTCAACCCTTCTCTTAATCTGCCTCTCATACATTGACATATCACAATTAAAATCCACCCATTTTATAGGCAAAAGACAGGCTTATCTCCTAATCTATACAAAGGAATGAGTAAGCAAGTAATTTGAAGTTTACCCAACAGCATTGAAGAGGCAACTGTTGTCTGATGGAATAACCCTTCTAAGAATTGTACCTTCCATAGTTTAAGTATTACCTGAAAGCAATTCAATCAATGGGTGCTTCAATATCTAATACAAATGAACATATAAACTTCAAGTATCATTCAAAGGAATAAAATCACTTGCAAAATATAAACCAAGAACAAGATTACTAGGGAACCTCTCAATGCACAAGCTGATGCAAAAGCACAAACAGAAATACATCAGCAAAAGCCAATTCCTAACAACAAGCAAATATGTTCATATCTAAAGGAGTTTCAAAAACATATATCAAGAAAGTCACAGAAACTCACACAAACTTGAAAACCCCTCTTCTTAAATTTCAAAACTAAATCAAACCCAGATTCCTCAGAAGTTTAATCTACCATAAATTACAAAGGGAGTTGTGAAAACAAGATTGAATTTCACCTAACCACAAACCCAAGAGCACAAATCCAAGAAATTCCCAGATCCAATTTCGTAAACAGAAGGAGAAGAGCTTTACAGGCAAGAAAGTCGAAGACCCACAAAGAAGATAACGGATGAATGAAAGAAAAGAATCAGATATGCTTTCTTTTTTCCTTTGGAATGAAGTATGGAGTCGAATTAAATGAAGAAGACGTTTCAAACTTTCGGTGGTCGATCTTTATGAGCTTGTTAACGCCATATTTTTTTTTTGGGTACTCCAAATACACATGAAACTGCTCGCGCCGATTCGAAGCTGTCCCCACCAATGGCAATACGACGAGCTTTCTCAAAAAGTTACAACAAACTTTGAAAGAAGAATATGGAAATGAGATTCGAGCTGAATTTTGAAAGTGTTCTAAAGAGTGGATTAAATTCAATCCAAAAGCTTTTGTGTTTGGATAACTTTGAATGGATTTGATTTTGTAATGTAAATTCTTTTGGGTCAAATCTTATTGTAATTTTCCAAAGTTTAGAATTTCGGGGGTAAAAGTTGACACAAATGGTTGGATCCACTCCCTATAATTGTTGAATTAACAACAGGATGGGGATAATTATGAGAATAATATTTGTAAATATTAAGGAAATTAAAATTTAAAATATTATTATAAATAAGTTGTTTCAAATGCAAAATTCAAAATATTGATATCAGTGGAAATGAGGATATGTGAATGTTTCAATTTTATGGAAATGTCGAAAGAAATATTGATAAAATGTCGATGTTAATAATTCTTTTTTTAAATTATAAAAAAATATTAAAAAAGAAGTAATAAATGAAAATTTCATACTTTTTAAAATAAGTTAATATGTTTATTATATTTTGTTGGTTATTTTTTTAGAGTAATTATTTTAAATAGAAAAAATGCTAAAAATATTTTCAAATATAGCAAAATGTTACTATCTATCAACATAGATACCGATAGACATCTATCACAGACTATAGCTAGATAACGATAGATGCTGATAAACATTTATTACAGTCCATCACAATAACATTTCAGTATATTTGTAAATATTTTAGCTCATTTTGTTATATTTGAAAACAACCATTTTTTTTATGTTTTATTAAATTTTTACGATCTAATAAAAATATCAATTCAATTCTATTGTCAATTTTAAATCATATTAGCTTAACCTTGGGATGAAGTTGAGGGTATTAATAAAATTTTTAAAATAATAATAACAAATCAAATAATATCCATTATTTAGCATAATAATAATAAATAATTGAACTCCTTGGTTATTGTGTACTTATAGCTCCACTCATTTTGTATGATTGATTTATTTTTGATATTTTTTCCTTCAAATATTATTTTAAAATACTAATAATAATGATGACTTAAATAAAAGATGGCATTATGTTGATATATCTTTTTTTTTTTAGACAAAATTAATTTTACACTATAATAAGGTATGGTTTAAATACAAATTTTTCTACAAATTGGGCAAGATCCATGCAAGTGTAGCCATTGGTCTATGCAACCCACATGAAAGAAATGATCACAATTTGGAAGTATCCTACCAAATTCTCCATCTTCAAATTCCTGAAAAAGGTGGAAAAAAAAAAACTCAGTGAAAATTTAAATTTAATTTTTAATAATGATGACAAATAGTCAAATTTAATTAATTATAATTATTATCAATATTTAAAATTAATTAACAAACCTTAACCTTAATCTTAACCTTAACTTTCAAAATGAAAAATTGGAGTTAAAAGTGTAAATCTTAACAACAAAAGACCAAATTAAAATAAAACTCAAATCTCAAGGGTAAGATGGTAACATTTTGAAATTTAGAGACTAAATTGAAGCTAAACTTAAAACTTAAGAACTCAATGTGTAACATTCTGAAGCCTAGAGTCTAAATGAAAACTAAACAAAAATCTGTAGATTAAAAAGATAATGTTTTCTTTCATGTAGCGATTGCCTAGACTAAAATAGTATGGTGATCCAACTTTTCGTTCTTGATCACTACTACATAATTAGGAAATTCTAGAGAATTTTTACTACAATGGTATTTTGACACATTTAGGAAAGTTTAAGGGTAATATTGAAACATTTGAAAACATATGGATATTTTTGAAACAAATGACAAGTTCAAAGATATTTTCTATAATTAAAAAAGAAATCCATAAAAAGAATTTAAAAGTGAGATGAAAATAAATATTATATTCCAAATTTCTATATGATTTGTTTGCAGGAGGTCAACAATATTAATGAATAATAATAATAAAAAAAAACCACATATAATATAATCTTACATAAGTGGCTACTATGGATTTAACCTATAATCTCATTGCATGTTTGGAAGTGATTTTAAAATCTTCAAAATCATTTTTGTCATTTTTAAAATCACTCAAAATTATTTTAGTTTTCAATTTTACACTTTTATGCAATTTTTATATCATCAAATTTAGTTTTGAAGGATTAAAAATATGTTTTATAGTGATTTTGAAAATGACAAAAGTGATTTTAGCCATTTTAAAATGACTCTCAAACATGTTAGCACTTTATCAAGGTCATGCCTCTCTATTTATTACTAGGTCAATCCATAATAGTTTCTAAGTTTCAATATGTCTAACATGTATTTGAACAATTAACTGCGTCTAATAAGTTTTAAAATTTTAAATTATCTCATAATTCAAAGGTGTCTATTAAATATAATGTTGAAGATTTATCTAACCAATTATTATTGTTTTTTTTTTAAAAAAAATTAAGAACTTAGAACTTGATATATCCAACCCAAAAGTTTAGACTCTATTCGATAATTAGTTAGTTTTCAAAAATCTTATTTTTTCTCTCGCAATTTCTTTACTTTACCTTCATATTTTCTAATGAATTTTGGCCAAAATTCAAAATACAAAAATAATATATATTTTTTTTTCCAATGTGGATTGAAATTTGTGGAAAATAGATAAGAAACAAAGAAGCTGATTGGTAAAACTTAAAAGTATTGTTTAAAACCTTGATTTCAAGAAACCCAAAACACAATCTAAAGCTTTGTTTGATAAACAGATAGAAATTTCCTTTTAAAAAAAAAAAAATTGTATGCTGGTTTTCAAACAATATTTCAAAGAAATGTTTGATTTTTTTTTTTCTTTCAAATTTTAGAGAAAAAACAAGTTTTCAAAAGTTTTTTTAATCATTATTTTGAGTTGAATTCTAAAAACATTTTAAAAAGCAAAAAAAAAAAAAAAAAAAAAAAAAAATTCATTCGTAGAAATAAGAGACCAACCTTACTATATATAAAAAAAAAAAAAATTAAAAAAATGAAGAATATTAATATAATATATTACCTTAAAAACAAAAGAATACAACTAAATATAGTGGAAAAAGAGAAAAAGAAAAAAGAAAAAAGAAAAATCCCCATAAATATATATTACCTCTAAGCAAATGGTACAAGAAATGGAGTTGTTCATCTTGCTATGATCACATTCACAAATAGGCAACATTTGAACTCTCTCCATTGACATCCCTTCTACACAACTTTCTCCGGCGACGTCGACCAACTCCGATATCTCTCGATACATATACTCCGAGAAGCTGCTCGCCTGAAAGTTTTTGTCTTTTAGAAAAATATTGGCCAAAAAATATCTTAAAACTAATCCGCCATTAAAGGCAGCATTCAAGCTTTTTCACTTACCCAGTTCATCAACCCCTTCCCATCCATCAGCCTCTCCATTATTGCTTCCTGCCACCATAAAATTGCAGTCTTTAGAAAAACATACAAACATACAAACATAAATATATATACACACACACGCATACAAGAATTGACTAGAGTAAATATCACAAAATAATTATAGTAAATTTGAGAAAATAGTTCTATATACATTTTGATATTCGTGAACGTCCGAGTCAGCTTACACCTAATCTAGGTATAGATGGTAATCAGATCCCTTAACCATTTGACCTTTTTTTATGTTCCCACCATCACTAGACCAACCCATGATGATTATATCTAAGATATATTTGATCTATTGTATTTTCTTGAGAATTGAATATGGGTGTTTGGTACTCAACCTTACAATTGTTGAACTCAAAAATTAAAATAAAAAACTGAATTAATAAGATTTTAGTTCGTGAAAATTCAAATAGTTAAATATATTTATATGTGAAGATTTTAAATTTAGTTAAATGATAAGGAGAGTCTCTTAAATTTTAATATTTGTTTTTTTTGTCTATGATGTTTTAGAAAACTATATAATAGATTTGCAAACTTTCCATTTGTATTTCTTTGCTTCCTAAACTTTAGAGTGTGTCTAATTTGTTCTTAAAATATTTAATTTTGTGTGGATAGATCTTTGCCTTAGTATTATTTTTTAAATTCATCTACCTATTACATACAAAATTAAAAAATTAGGGGCCATAGATATAAAATTTAAAAATTTATATTTAATATATTACTTCCTTTCTAAAAAATTTAAACCACCAAAATTAATATATTAAATACAAAATCGAAAATCTCAACAAGGTTATTAGAGTTGGAAGATGAATTGAAAACAAAATTAAAGAAGGGTTATCCAACACTCTAAAATTGGACTAAATAAACATAAATTTAAATGTGAAGGAATAAACCTATAACTTGGGTTTTCTTTAAAACATCTATTCTTTTCAACTCTGACATTTCCTTCTAACATTTGATGTATTAAAAAGCCTACCTTTGATAAAGAATATCTATGCCCAGATGCAGTGCAGCTCAATATCTGAAGGACTACGGCGGCGCCGGCAATAGCGCCTATGGCCACACCATGGCCTTTGAAAGCTCCGATCACTGTCCCCACCGACGCACCAACTGCAAATTCAAGAGATAAAAAAAATTATTCAATGAAGTCGTCGTCTTCTTCCCAATACCGTAACACGTATAGTCAAACGATAATAATTCTTTTTATATTTCACGACGATATTAAATGACCCTTATCCATGTTGTTATAGTCTCTCGAATAATTTCTTGAGACGAGACGTACCTAGAGCGAGAAGAGATAGGAAGAAAGCGAAAGCGATCGTCTTCGAAGCATCGACGAGGAAGCGAAGTGCTTTATCCAAAACTAGCTGCTCCTTAAACTCAATAACCAACAACCTCAACATGGTAAACTCAAAACAAGAAATCACAAACATGTCAAAAAGCCTAAAGAATTCAATTGAAGTTTAGTAGTGAAGAAAAATAACACAAAGCTCACTTGGATATTTAAAGGGTATTATTGAGAAATTGAAGATGGTAGGGCCAAGTTTTATAATGGTTGATACAATGCATCAGCTTTTATATTGGATGAAAGGTTTTTTAATTAGAGGATAAAATTTATACATATATATATATGGGAAAGAGTTGGCAATGTGTTTCTCAGCTGCCCTTTTTCTTTCACTTTCTTTATAATATATATTGTATGACTTTAATTTGGAAGATTTGTACCAAAAAGGAAAAACAAAATTACCCTTTTTCTCATATATTAATGGATTTTGCCAATTGGGCATGTTGATTTCTAATGTCATCAATTCTTAAGATTTGTAGAAGATGAAATGATTTTTATCTTTGTCAACTAATTAATGAGTTTTATAATTAGATTAATTATTTCATTTTTAGTTTTTAAAAAATAAAATTATTTTACACAATGTTTTAATTATGGTTTTCATATATATATATTACGTAAACATTCTAATTCTTAATCCAATTTCAAAAACAATAACAAATTTTTTAAAACTATTATGTTTAGTTTTTAAAATTTGTTTGGATTTTGAAAATACTCTTAATATGTAGACAACAAAACATATAAATCAATAGATAACTTTATAGGCTAAATTTTTAAAATAATGATTTTAGACCTAGTTTGGTAACCATTTGATTTTTTGCTTCCAATTTTTGAAAATTAAACCTACAAACATTTTTTTCATAATCTAAATTTCTTGTTTTATTACCTAATTTTAACTAATGTTATCAAAACCGAGTGAGGTTTTAAAAACTAAAAAAAAAAGTAGTTTTGTTTTTAAGAATTCAACTTTCCCCATATGATAGTTAGAGTGAAGACCATGAATATAGTAAATTAAATAATGCTATAATTATGACATGACAATTGGCTATCACATCAATTAATTACCGTAACAAATTACAGTAATAGATAAAAACCAGTATGTTACACTTTGTTGACTTTAATTTAAAATAAGAAAAATATTTTTTTTTCTCACCCTACATAGAGCGAGGAAAATTAAACTTTTGACCTTGAGATTATCGTAAATACCTAATATCATACACTAAGTTATGTATCATTTAGACATAAAATAATAATAACAAGAATAAAAAAAACTATATCATACTATACTAAGTTTTGTATCATTTCTTCCTATTTCCGCTCTAGGTTTTTTAATTAATAATAATAATAATAAATTGTCTCAACAACATCATTTATACTTCTAAATAGATTTTTATTTTTAGTATAACCAATGATTGAAGATTTGTACCAATTTTCATTTTGAAAAAGAATTAAGAAGACTTAAATGGGCTATTTCATTTTCTAAACTATTCTTCCTTAATATGTATCTTTCATAGAATCAATTAATCACTCATTAATACATTAAATGTAATTAAATCCATCACTCTAATTTATTTATGTGTATTTTCTGCAATAACTTTTAAACTTACTTTTATATTATATATTATGCTATAGTATTTTCATGTTATTAATAATTTATAAATTTATAAATAAATTATCTAAACATATTTCTTCCAAGGTTCAAATTGGACTATATCCACGTTGAAAACATGTAATACAACTCTATTTTTCCCGAAGCCAAACAAACCCTAAAAATTTGCAACCATTTGAAGGGTTTTATTATTATTATTATTATTATTGAGAGAAAACAAAAATGGATGTTAATATGAAGAGAATGTGAGAGGTAGGGTTAGGCCAATGGGGAAGAGAGAGTGTTAAAATTGAAGTTTTGTGATTGGTCAGTGTGTACAAACATTAATGAAATCCCCCAGAAAGTGGATCAAACATTTTCATTCAATGGCTGTTTTTCAAGTGAGACCCAATTGGGAAATTAAACTGTGTGCAGATAAGAAGAAACAATAGTGGTTTTTGGTCTGAGCTGTGGGCTATGTAATACAATAAATACCATTTTGAAATAATATAAATTCTAGGGGTTTCCAAATTGGTGCATTTATTGAGAGAAAAAAAAAAAAAAAAAAACCTTCAACTTCCTAATGCTATACCCTACTTCTTTTGAACTTCCCATTTCTTTTTATTTTATAATATACACAAAGAGTATATAAGCTGTGAAGATCTCAAATTTGATTTTCTCTTTTATTTATGTTTACCACATCAAATTATTTATTAACAACACGATCACGATATGTTCGTATATAAGTATTCATTGATACTTCTAACATTTTTTTATAGATGTTCGTTAAATATAAAAAAAAATGTCTTTTATTTAGTTCGATATGAATAAGATTACTAATAACAATATCCATAACTTAGTTTGAAAATAATAATAAATAAACAAAAACTCAATTATTAATCTATATAAATTTTATAAATTTCGTGACTTACACATATATATATATATACATGTATTACGTGTGATCTCTAAACCTAATATTTGGTACAAAGTTAACTGTTGTTTTTGAAGTCGATAATAAGTCTTAGTAAAATGATTAGTCAAACTTAACTAGTTAAAAAATATATTTGTCCTTAGTTAGGAGAAGAGGGTCAAATCCTGAATTACAAAAGGAATAAAAGAAAAACTACTGTGTAAGATGATTACAAAGGCATTTCTAATGTTTTTTTTTTCTTTTTTTTTTTGGGTAATTTAGCCTTTATAATAATGTGAAAAATTGACATCAAGAAATTGATGTTTCCAAAAACAAAAAGAAAAAGAAAAAGAAAAAAGTTATCAAACAAAAGAACATAAATATTGAAATATTTGTCATTGTTGTTTATGTTTCATAGATTATCTTTTACTATATAATAGAAATATTGATAAATTATGTAAAAATATCGACTCATTGATGAAAATTTAATGTCATGCTTATCACATACTCTTATTATTTTAATCAAACACTACCATTTTTTTTTTTGAAAAATACTTTTAATCATTTATATTATTATAAACCCAAAATATGAAATTGGTGTTTATATTATTCTTTTTAGATATGTAGGGGACAAGGACAAATCATATAGGGAGATAGAGACAATTAATAATTTTAGTACACACTTGCTTGAAGCAGTAGTACTCAGTTAAAGAGTGTTTGAAATACTTTTTCAGATTTTTAATTTAAAAAATAAATCATTTTAAAAGAAATAAAAGTGTTCGAAAACCACCTAAAATGAATTTTGAAAATTATTAAGATCCTTATTTTAAAGGATTTTTATCAAGAGTGTTTAAATGAAAACAAACTTTTGAAATACATATATTTTTGTAAGTTAGGCACTAAATATCTTTTTAAACAAATACTTATTAATGTGTATTAGAAGGAAGAAGAAAAAAAAAGTAGAATATATGTTTGGCAAATGTATAAGTACTTTTTTTGGACTGATTTTTTTTTCCTTCCAAATTTGTAGTGTGATAAACACAAAGACATTGGATTTTACAAAGCTAGAAGTCCTTGGGAAATTCAAGCAAAAATTCATAAGTAAGATTAATTTAACTAGTTCGAATGATGAATAATTGTTTGATCAAATTTAGAGTCTATTGTGACCAAGTCTTAGATCTTAAGATAATTGACTCAAGAATTAGTTTGATCAAGACTAATCTAATGAATCGCTTCAATCATCAAACCTAAAGAGAGATTTGGAAGCAAAAAAACAACACCAAAAGGGTTGAAGAAACACAAGATTTTGAATATCATTCATTTGAATTTTGAGAGCATTACAAACTAAAAGGTCAAATGGACGTTCAAATGTCCAAGAACTTAAAAGTAATTCAAAAGAAGATAAATAAAAGTTTAGAGAAAATAAGATCCAAAGATTTGAAACTCAATTGCACATCAATTGAGAAGTCAAAGTACAAAACTAAAAAGATAGAATTGCTCTAAATAGTCTTAAATATCTTATCTAGAAGACGTTGAGATTGATGAGCACATTTAACAATGTTTGGCTTCAAGAATTCCAAAGCTTCACACTCTAGATTGCCCTCAATTCACAATTTCTACACCGTTTTTCTTGTCCTTCATGCCATCTTTTAAACTATACAACTTTTCTTGTGTTATTTTTACTCCATTCTCTTCTTGACTCATTGAACAAACATTAAAAATAGAAGTATAGGGATGGATTTTTTTTTTTTGTCTCTTTTTGTGCATAGCTAGCCTTTGAAGATGTAATATAAAAATCTCTAGAATCTTGTTTGTCTTGCTTCTTGTAATAGCTCATTTGAGTACATGCATTGATCAATGGTTAGTTCACATCATGTGTTTTGTCAAAATTTTAAAGTTGTTTTTTGTGAAGCGTTTGAGGATGAAAAAATGGTCTAAGAAGTTATTAAACTATTTTCATTGGTTAAATTGCAAATTTGGTCCCTATGGTTTGGAAAAAGTTAAAATTTAGTCCCTATGACTTGATAAAACTAGGGATTATTTGTGAGAATAGTATCAAACCGTATGAACTATTTTTGAGGTTTTATCAAATCATAGGGACTAACTTCAAACTGTAACGACCTGACTTATACAATTTAATCGGACCATAACTCAATGCATCCAAAAATTCAAAGAACGACACTATGCTGAATAGTAAAGAAGGAACAATGCTTTTCATGGAAATTTCTACTTATTAATATTCAAGAAAACAACGCATTAACAAATAAAAGGAACTTTTGGTTCGGGGTAGCCCTAATAAAATCAATAAAAGAAGCTTCATGAATGAAAAATCCACATAAATAAATGAACAGACGAGTCTCAAAACAAAATTAGACAGTTGGACAAAAATTTTAGTAAAACATGCAAGACTACGTGGAAGCTACTACGGGTCCCGTGATGCCATCAAGGATTCTTCTTGTCATTCGCCGACACATTCCTTCCTTTACCTGAAAAACATATAAGATGAAAGGATGAGTAATTATATTTACTCAGTAAGTGACCCCACTACCGGAGTCGGGCTAGACACCTAAGTCCTTTAGGTGCGTCAAACATAAGACATGCATATCTATCATACTTCTATAGGGGAGTGGTTATACCCGCCCTACCGTTGGTTATGGATGCCCACAAACCTTTAGAGAGCCCCGAAGAAAACTCTTACCTCTGGTGATCCCGAAGGAACACAAACCTCTAGTGTACTCGAGGGAGTACAACCTCTGGTGAAACCGAAGGAACACAACCTCTAGTGAACCCGAAGGAACACATCCTCTAGTGATCCCGAAGGAACACAACCTCCAATGGACATCCAACCGACATAGGGGAGTCACCACTACTCATCATACATGATCAACCAAATTCACACTCATTCCATTCCATGGATTCATACATTAACAGTACTGTTCATAAACGCCTCATAGTATAAGCTTATACACTATCAGGCACATAAAACTTTAAGACATGGGAATTTCATACAAGCATTTTATATCATACGTGGCTTTAGAAATCTACTATAGCATGGCAACTAAACATATGGCCCGAAGGCGGTTCAGGTAGTAAGATCACTTACTTGAGGGTTGATCCATAAAGCTAACCACACTGCAACTTTTGCAAAATTCCTGAACAAACTAGGAATAAAATTCTCCTAACTTAAGTTATTCATCAAGTCTAACCTGTCATAAGTAAACTCAAAGTTCGTTCGAGAGAGTCCTTACCCGAATGTGGCCAAACTCGCAGTTTCCTCCGACCCTACGAACTAAAGCAATCGCCAACCACCTATTAAGATTTACCAATTAATTCGTATTCCCAAATATTTACCAAAATATGCCACTAACCTACTCAGGTTTGAGATACTTAGGGAGTACTGATCCAGCGACTGACGGTCAGGCGAGCAGTTAATCGCAGCCGAGAACGAGATTCTGAGCGAGAGCGAGAGTCGAGCGAGAGGGCGAGAGGGCGAGAGTCAGCAAGAGAGCGAGAGCGTGATCCTAGCGAGAGGGAGCTTGATTTCGAGTGTGAGAGCGGGGAGCGTGAGAGCGAGAGAGCGGGAGAGCGATAGTCAGCGAGAGAGCGAGAGCCCGAGAGCATGAGAGCGGGAGTCTCAACGTGATTCTAAGTGTGAACTTCCGGGAAAAACGAGCGGCAACTGAGAGAGAGAAAGAGAGAGAGACAACGGAGGCAGAGGTAAGAGGGAGCGTGGCGGTGGAGAGAGAGAGAGGGAAGAGAGAGAGAGTTCTCTTTTTTTTTTCTTTTTCTGCACGCAAACCGAGGAGGGTTTAAACTAAACCCTAATTCCTCCCCCTCCTTAAATCATTAACTCTCCTTTCCATTTTCCCTAAAATAAAAATATCTCCTCTATTTAAAACTCCAACCCAATCAAATCTACTTATTTTATTTTATTTGCCCCAAAATAAATTATCCCTTGCCAATTCAAAAAATTTCCTTAAATCCACCTAAGTCTCACCAACCACTACCAATGCAAATTTTAAAACTTTCCTCCTTAATCTAAATAAATACACAAATATATATATATATATATATATATATATAATTTCTTTTTGATGCATAATGACTTAAATTAATTTAATAGGAGAATTTACCTTAATGATTTGGGTTGTCACACAAACTTTTTCTAAAACTATAAGAACCAAATTTGTAATTAACATTTTTTGTATTTAAGGCTCACATTTAGTTTTAGTTTTTTGACTTTTGAAAACTAAAGTTATAAACACTACTATCGTTATAAGTTTATTTATTTATTTATTTTGGTTATTCACTTTCTATCCAATGTTTTTAAAAATCAAACCAAAATTTGAAAACTTTAAAATTAATTAGCTTTTAAAAATTTGTTTTTGCTTTTTGAATTTAATTAAGAATTCTCGAATGTTTATTTAAAAGAAGTGAAAACTACGATAGGAAAAATAGGAGAAAACAAGCATAATTTTTTAAACCTCAAACTAAAAATAAAATCATTATTAAACAAAACTATTTTTAGTTATGCTAACACAAACTTTAATTAAATTTTCACATATTTAAAATACAACTCATTTTTCTTCTCAAAATTTATGTTGGGGTTTGATGGGGCACTCTCAATGAATTATTATTATTATTATTATTTTAAATTACAAAATCTAGTACACTTAGAGAAGGTCATATACATCACTAACTTGGAAGCCGTTGCTTCCACATCCCCAACACATTTTAGAATAAAGGGGACATAATTTAATCTTTCTAGAAAAAAAAAACCCAAAACCATGTCCTTGTGGAATTGGTGGTTTGTGTAAACATCAATGGGACAATATCAAATGGGCAATCTTTATTATGAGGTTTGCATTCAATTTCTTTCGATCATACCAAACCCCAATTAGTACTCTTAACTTTAATGTGAATAAAATAAAAAGAATAATTCTAAACTATTGTACATAATGTAACATAAATTTCATGAATTGAATTAGTATATGATACTAGAAAGCTTTTCTTTTTCAAGTATATTTAAAAGAATAAAAACACCATTTATAAATTAAATGGAAAAAGATCCCTTATACCCACAAAAAAATGCAACTTCTAAGTGCAAAAAGGATAGATTTTTCTATATATATATATATATATATATATAATAGACAACTTGTTAGCCCTACAACTGAAAGAAACTCATAGTATATTAAATCCTAAGTGGCCACTATAGATTGAACCTATGATTTCTTAGAATATATCTCATGAGCTCTTGTTGATCAAACCATGGATTTCATTAGTTTTTGTAGAAGTAATGAATCTATTAGTGTGAAACTTATAATTGTATTAATTAAGTCCCTAAACTTTTATAAGTATTGTCATCGATTATTTTTCATAAGTATGCTTACATTTTAGCTATTTCCTCCAAATTTCCAATTTATTGAGCTCTACTCCAACCAACTCAAACTCAAAGTTAGTGATAAACACCCATTAGTATTTATGAACTAGGTAGAATTTTAATCAACTAATCATATACTCATATCTTGTTAATTTTCTAAGCAAGAATTCTATTGCCATTGATAATTTCAATTTAGTACAGGTTCTACATCTCACTCTGTTTGTAATTCTATACATCTCATTGATATCAGTGTACTCTGTCTCATTGGGGGAAGAAGCTATGTATAGAATAAAATAAATGAAAGGTTTCATTCATTAATCATTATTGAAACTTTTTTTTTTTAATTTTTTGTTTACACAAAGAGTGAATTGGGGATGTAAATTAGGAGAGTATGAATTTTATTTGGGTGTTTCATACACATGTTTTGTTTAACCAAACTTTCAATAAAGATTTTTAAAGTATTGGGTAAGTTTGGTATAAAATAACATTTTAGGCTCCTTTTGCTAACTATTTTTTTTCTAATTTTTTAAAATTAAGTATATAAGCACTAATTCCAGTATACTTCTAAATTGCTTTGTTTGTTATCTACTTCTTACCAATATTTTCAGAAACCAAGCTAAGTTTGGAAAACTAAATAAAATAGTTTTTAAATACCTCTATTTTGTTTTGAAAATTTGGCTAAAAGTTCAACTTTTCTTATTTGGGAAAGATTGAAAATAAAAAACAAACACGATTTTCAAAACTCAAACCCAAAATCAATCGGTTACGAAACGGATTCTCAAATGTTACCTCGATTTTTTAAAACTCCTTCCTTTCTCACTTATAATCATTATTTCCTTCTAAACATTTATCCCTCATTTTGAAAAGAATAAAGAACAAGAATCATTTCTAGCATAGGTGATCCAATTTTATTAGTAGTAAGATAAAATGTGAAAAGATATGTTATCTATTAGTATATGTTTATTCAATATGGACACTAAAAAGAAAAATTATGTCTCCCACCAAATCAAAGAATGATTTCAATGTATTTGGGCCAACATCATCATTTTTATGTTCTTAACAACAACCACGTGGGAAGTGACCATATCACCAATGGTGAATTTTTAAATAAATAAAATTTTCCATGGTTAAAATGCAACTCAACCAGCATAAAATATATATTATCAAACTTAAAATTAGAGGTTCAATCCTCCTGTTTCATGCATTACCCAAATTAACTTAACTTTTGAAAAAAAATGAATCAATGACTCCATGAATTTCGAGTCTCCTTTTAACTTCTTTTGATAGGACTTGTTTGAATAGCATATATTGTTTCATGATTATGAATATTAAATATCTAGGATTTAAATGTTTGAAGTAATTAATGTCTATGTGTGGATAGACAAGATGATTAATCTTTGGAAGTTAAATATATGTGTTAGATTTTTACCAAATTTTGTATGTAGAAAACAAAATTAAATAATTACTTAACTAAATGTAAGATAACAAATAATTTAGTCATAAATTAAATTTAGTATTACTTAATATCTTATTACATTATTTAATTATTTAATCATTTAAAAATAAAAATAAATGAATATTTCTATATTAACATTAATTAAACATTTATTTAATGATTTAATTAATAAATAAATATACATTAATTGGAATATTAATAGTTAATAATAAACTTTCATATGAAGTAGATAAGGTAACTTAAATTTTTTGTTAAATAATATAATTATATTTAATAATTAATTAAGACTAATAATAATAATAGACTGATATTAAATTATTAATTAATTGAATTTTATTTAGAAAATCTATGTCACGTGGGTTTTAAAATTCTTTAGTATCTTATATTTTAAAAAGTGAAATTTTGTGAAAAAATATTAAATATCTGTTTAAAATCTTATGATAAAAAACTATAAAATATAGCTGCAATGCTCTAAAAAACTACCATGGAATGCAATGATAAATCCGGATTAAAATGACAAGCTGTTCTAATAAATTATAAAGGGCTAAATTACAAAATATATATATATATATTATTGAACTTTGTCTATAAAAAAATGATCATATTCTTTTACCAATGAAGAATATTGGATTTATAGAATAGTATGACGGTGACCTAAACCTAATATATTTATCTACCACTAGTAATTTTGAAACAAGGGATAAAATTGATAGATTTTTATAGATTAAGATCTAGGTCAATCTGACATACTTATCTACTCTACTGCTAAGTTGGATATATTTAGTAATTTGTTCTCAATTTTCATGTTTGATAGAGTGTCAGAATAATTGCTAGAAACATACATAATTGATCATATGTTTGAGGTATGAGATGAACAGTGCTCTGATTGAGCTTGTGCAATCTTAGAAACAGGGTCTAAAATTCGGCCTTTGTTGGGTGCTAGAAGTTGAACACGGATGTAATTTGGTCATTCGGAGCAATTGATAATTCGTGATAATCGTCTTTGGAAGGAGTCCTCATGTTCAATTAATCCCACGGAAGCCTTAGGACGCTCAACAGGAAAGCGAATTGCCAAAACAAATGATGGATTGTCAATATACACATCAAAATATGACTAAATTTTGGCATGTATAAAAAACTTCTTAAATCTTTTTTTTTTTTTTTTTAACTAATTGTTTTACGGGTTTTTTTTTAAAAAAAAAATTTCAATATGGACGAATTTTCTTTTACTGAAATTAAGATTCTCGTTGAAAACATTTTTTTATTCTTAATAGGGTTCACTTTTGTCACATCCCTTTAATATAACTTAAACACATCACATCATTCATCACATCATCTCCAAGACAAATGATTTTGACAAAACAAAACTCATGCAAAATAACTCACTACTTCTGATCACACCAACAACTAGATTAAAAAAATACATATAATTCGAATTTTATTCATGTTTGTTGTAATTATGCAGTTAAATAGAAATATATATATATATATATTTTTTTTTTTTTTATGACCTGTAACTCTGGACTTGCACTAAAGCAAACAAACAAACTTTTGTTGAGTCAACAAAGTGGATAAATGAAGATTGCACAAAGAGCCTCTCAATCCATGTTCCGAAACCTTCTTTTCTTGCGGAGCCGGTCGATGGGACATCTCATTTTTGGAATTAAGTTACACAACCTAGTTTGTTTATTATTATTTTTTTATTATCTTTTGTAAGATCGAAACGGTCAACTAATAAAAATGGCATCGACCCAATTGTATTAAAAAAAAAGAAATAAAAAAAATATATATATACACTATTAACTCAAGCTAGATTGTCACACATTGAAGCTAGATTTAGCGCATAACTAATAGCAGCCGCAACACATAATATTCCAACTTATGTCTATCTTTGTAAACAAGTGATAGATCAGAAGGAACCTTTTTTCTTTTTGGTAATTGAGCCTCAAAAGTAAAAAGACAATGTAGAGATGTCAAAACTATATCCTAAAGAACCTTTTTTCCCCGAATGGTAATGGTCAAACCATCTCCACCACAGAGTCATACCAACCTCTCTTTTTGCTGGAAGAAATGCGAACGTAAAACCGCATTGAACACAACCAAAATTTCAAGGCATTTACTCAGAATCAAACACTTCATTGATAATAAGTTCCCATCATCACACACCAACGTACAATCCATTTGATAAAAAAGAGAAAACAGAACTACAAAAACTCAACTCTCTTTCAACACTTCAAGAACATTAAGAAGCAAACAGAAAGTCGCTCAAAACCCATGAATCTTGATCTGATCCTTCTTGACCAGACCAGCATGAACAAGAAACTGAGAGACGTTCTTACGCTGATCGCCTTGAAGTTGAATTATCTTCCCCAATTCTTTGTCTTGCACAACGTTACCATTACAGCAGAATTCCTTCTTCACGTCTTTGAGAATCTTCTCGTAGCTAAACTCTTTCTTCAGACCTTGGACTGTAGTCAAGCACTTCTTCCCATTCCTTTGTTGGACGCGAATATGAACATACTCTTTGGTTCCGGGGGCATCCGAATCCTTGGCTTCGGCGAATGGATCAAATGCGGATGGGATCTGGTAGTCTAATTCAACCATGAACCTTATTTGGATGAAAGCTCAAACGAAACCGGAAAGCTGAAAATCTGGAAACAGAGAAACAATTATGAGCTAAACCTGGCCCTTCACAATCCTCACTTAAATTTTCACTTAAATTTTCGACTACGATTTTCCCACAACACCTGGATTCCGAATCAAATTCTAAAAACAATTTTTTTTTATAGTTCCATTCTTTGCTTCTAAATTTAAAGAGAGAACATTTAAGACTTATAGATGGATTTTTTAAATTTATGCCATCCACCAAAATTTTCAATTATGGTCATCTTCTCTAAACACTAGAATTCTTCACCAAATTCTAGAAACAAATGATTTCTGTGAGAAGTTCACAACACTTGACTAGATTTTTGAAACATCAATAGAAAGTGGATAACAAAATAGCAAACTCCAGCAACCAAATGGTACCCAGACCGAACCTACACGGAACCAAAAGTCCCGAACAATTCCAATTTAGGAAAAGAAAAAAAAAAAAACAGATCCCCAATTCATCGGTCACAACAATGAAGCACCCAATACCAGATTCATCAAATGATCAGAACATGTCTCATACAACAAAGTCGTTCAATGATAAAAAGGAAAAGGACCAAAAAAAAAAAGAGAGAGAGGGAACAACACAGAAAAATCCCCCCGAATAGACGTATAAACCAAGCATGAAAAAATAAACAAAGAATTCGAAATCTCATTCATCCACAAACTAATAAATTAGGAATCGCAACAATAAACAAGACCCGCAAAACCCTACCGACGATTAACCAGAATGATCAATCTCTGAACCCAGATATCAAAATCCATGTTTAAAGGCTAAGAAATTACCGAATCAAAAGATTTAGAAGGAATCAGAAACTCACCAGAAGGCGAAAGAACGAAGAACGCGTGAAAAGAGAGGAAAGAAGGAAGGATGAAATGATTATGAGAGGGAACGGGAAGTATTTATAGAGATTTTTGAGGAAGGCGGCAACAGTCCGTTGGATTGAGCTGGAATCTTCTGGGAGGATGACGTGGACGGTTCAGATTAGTAATGGACGGTTGAGATCTATGCTGACGTGTACCGCGTATTGAAGGAAATAATTTTAAAAAGAAAAAGAATATAGTTGAAAGAAGAAAAGCAAATGGCGGTGTGAATTAACCGACGCGTTCATTGAACGCTAACGCGACCCGGATCCGTATTTTGATTCGTGACCCGACCCGATATGGCGATGTGGGCCCCACGGGGAGATGAATCTAGACTATACTAGCCTTCAACTTGAGGTTGGCGGTTCGGTCCAAGTGGCCACGTGGTGGGTTTTTCTAGACCGGTTTTTAGTAAAACAGGCCAAACCGAATCGGTTAAGTTTATCTATTTCGCAATTCAAATTAATCCATTTGTTGTAATAAGCTAAGTACTTTTTCTTCCTTTCTATATTTGGAGATTTAGTGTTTTGTTGAGTTTTGAGAAGAGGTTTAGATTTAACCATCATGAGTTGGTGTCATGGAAAATTCTATATTTCACTTTGAAGTTTTATACTGTGTGAGAAAAAAAATAAGAGTATCTATGAGTTTTTATCAAATTGGTTCTTTAACAACTCAAGATATTTTTAAAAAAATTTGACTATTTGGGTGTAAAATTTTTTACATTTATGTTTGGACATGCTAAGAAATGAAAGAATTTTTTTTTTAAATTATTAAAATTTTTTATGTTTAAGAAGAGATGAAAAATGGGAGAATTTTAAAAGATATTAGAAATTGGGGAATGAAAGAAGAAGAAGAATAAAAGGGTATGTGAAGAAGTGAGAAAATTGGGAATATGGGGAGTAGAATTAATGATTTTCGCCTATATATCAATATTAAGGGATTTTGAAAAAAAAAATTTAATGTACTATTATTTTTTAAAATCTAATGAAACTTTTGAGAGTTTCAATAATATTTTAAATATAAAGTATTAAACTTTTATCCAAAAATTAGTGTAAAGGTATTATTAAAATTTTTAAAAGTTCAATAATATTTTAAAATAAAGTACAAAGTACGTGGGTGTTTTTATAATTTATTCTTATTTCAATAAAGCAAAATTATTTTAAAAAGTGGAGAGAACAAAATGAGAGAAATTTAGTAGCTTTTCTAGTACTTGGTTCTTATCCACTAATATATTCTTAAATTGATAAGTGAAAGAGAGTTCAAAATGAAGAGAATCATCTAATAATAGTATGATGATCTCTATTAAGTGTATCAAGTCATTAATGCTACCTATTTGTGTGAATTCAAATCATAATATCATTAACATATTTCAAATGAATTTTCTTGTTTGTTATTACATAAAAGAAAAGGATTTGAAACTAAAATTTTCAAACCAAAATGATTGGATTTTGTAGAATCAAAAGTAAATTACTCATTTACGACCTGTTTAGATTAACTTAAAAAATAAAATTCTTTCAAAAATTCATTTTCATTTAGACACTTTTATTTTGCAAAATCTATAGATTTTACTTCAAAATCCATAGATTTTAGAAGTAAATTAATCATTAAAGATCTTATGGGATTAACTTAAAAAATAAACGTTTTTCAAAAATTCCTTTTCATTTAAATACTTTTGATAAGAAATATTTAAAATACACTAATGACTTTTAAAACTCATTTTGAGTGATTGCAAAACACTTATATTTATTTCAAAATAACTTATTTTTAAATTAAACACTTGAAAAGATATTCGAAACACACCCCTAATATGAAAGTATTTTGATTTTTATTAATAAATCAAGATTATAAGCATATAGTAATAAAATCTTCAACTACAAATTTTTAGTTACATTCATTTCTATCTTTTTTTTCTATCCAAACAAGACAAAGGCTTTAAAACCATTTCTCGAAAATCGCCCAAGTGAAGTTACATGTTATTTTATTTTAAAAACAACAAACTTATCTTAAATGCTCTTGGGTGAATAGTATTTGATATTTTTGATCCCGAAAATAATTTATTTATTTATTTATTTATTTTTGATATCCGTGAGTGTCTCGTTCATACGCACATCGACTAATCTCATGGGACAACCGTCTGACCGTACAACATTTAGGTGTCAAGAAAATTCGCAGGATATTAATTCCTATGTAAGTGACCACCATATATTAAACTCATGACAAATACTAGAAATAATTTCAATCTCAATAGTTAAAAAGATAAAGTATAAGATGGAAACAATCGAAGTGGAGCTTCAAGTTCTTTAGTACTTTAGAACAAATTTTGGGATTCTATAAGAATTTTAAGCCATTAATCTTTCTTCAAGCAACTCCCATGGCTGAGAGATTAATTAAGCCAACCATTTGAAAAGACAAAGTTGGGGGCAAAACAATACATTATGAACAGGCTGTTGATAAAAATTAACTTCAAGCAAATCATAATACAATTTTTTAAAAAAATGCAATATGACAAAAGAATCAAATTCTATGTAAAATATTTCATGTACTTGACTGATCTGGCAAGCGTTTCAAGTCCATCTCAACTTGGTGAATTGTCCATTGCATATTCTCAAGTTTCTGCAAAATAAAAGTGGGCAAAAAAACTGATGAGCTTTCTTTTGTCCTACATTTTCAACAAAGAGGATGATGAAAGTGAATAGCTATTTTGCAAGACATTATTACCATTACAATATCATGGTACTGCCTCGCAATTGTGTCGAAATGAGGGTCTACGCCTTGATACTCGCGGAGACGAGTAACCTGTCGGAAAAAAGATAAACCATGTAACATGAACCAGCGAAGTACAAAGGGAGAATATAAAAAGTAAGGAAACTATGGTTGCAAGTTGATCGAGGAATTGAAATTGCAGGAGTAGAACAATAAGAGTACTACTTAATTGCATATTTCATTGTCCCTTTGTTGTGAGGATTAATTGGAAAAAATGATGTCCATGGTTTGTCCTTTGCTTTTATTTTCTTTGCTTTTATTTTCGACATCGGAAGGGTTATTTGTGATGACAGTGAAGTAGATAGACGGATCAATGGATGTCTTGAATACAGGCACATTGTAAGGTTTAATAATCAAATGACACAGGAATGTCATCAATAAACTTAAGGTACATGGCGATCGAAAAACAAAGCTGAAGTGCTATGGAAGAAATCACAGAACCTTCCAAGATAAATCGAAATCGAAACTTTTATGAAGTTGTTTTGACTGACCTAGATTGGAGGTGCTACTTGTAATAGTTACACTCTGGTTAGTTTGTTGCTATTACCTCAAATATATATTCCCGTTTGTTATCATATGTATAGAGATAGAGAGGAGAGGAAGGGGGAGTGAGAGAAAAACTTACTGCTTTGTTATAAGAAATAGAAGCTTCCTCCGTAGCTTCAACAAGATATTTTCTGTAGAAAAAAGCACATTACGAATCATATTTACCTTGAAGATAACACGCTGACCTGCCATCTGCTGAAAAGAATATACTCGACAAATACCTTATTTTATGAAGGGCTGGTATAGATTCCTGAGTGTAAGTTTCAAGCAGGAGAACGTGCTCTAAAACGCTGAAAAATGAGGTGCATAATACGACAAACAACGAGCTCATGAGCAAGGCATATTTAGAGAAGTAGAATAGAATTTGCAGTTAAAATGGTGTTCTGCTTCAAAACAGAGAAACGGGAGGGATAAATGAAAGGGAATTGCCACAATCTTTACAGAGCTTAGCCAAGGCATGGCTAATCATTTCATTGGGTTGAGCCATCACAAGTTAGGATGTATGGATTGAACAAATATCCAGAAAGCACAGACACTATTTCTTGTAGAGTCAATTTCGGACACATGTCAAACATGGACACATTCCAACATGCACTCAACATGTGTTTCACATGTGAAAAAAAAATTGTATGAAATATGAATATCTAATTTTTTAATAAACACGAGGACACAATGAGCATTTACTTTAGTTAAAACAGACCTCAGTTTCGCATTCATGGTCTCACACCTTTTACACAGCCATGTTTTCTGGAGATCGTCCTACAAAATTTCAGTTCATCCAGGTTAATGTGCTATAGTGACAAATCTGCAAACGAAAATTAGTTACTGAAACCATTTGTGCAAATTCAATCATCCATTATGCTAGAAAATAACAGTAATTACATATTTATGTTGATGCTGCAGCTTCAAATCTTTGACAAGCTTAATTAGTACTCCCAATATCTGCTCAAGAACCTAGTTTTGAACAAATGATTAGACGTTTCATGCAATTAACCTTTGAAAAGATGGATAAAATAAAATGAACGTCCTGTCATATACATTGTAATATTCAGCAAACTTTCTGTCTACCGAGTAAAGCTCTTGCCGTAAAGCTGCTTCTTCCCTTTCAATTTCCTCAATGATCAACTTGACTCTATTGGTTGAAGTTTTAGTGAGAAACGAACTAATGGGGTATACAAAAACAAAACAAAGAAATACTGCCACAGAAGAGCCAACCAGACCTCTCTGGAAGCCGAGCACTAGAGCTATGATGCCCAGATGATGACTCTGCATGAATGCAAGGCCATAAGATATGCATCATATGATGAATTTGCTACTAAAAGCAAAGCCCGTAAAGTTTCATATTTCAAGATCACGTAACATATAAAGTGAACACTCTTCACATGGATAGATGTGGTTGAAGTTTTAAGCATAAAAAGAAATTAAGAAAATATATCTGAAGCTAGAAAACCCATTACCAAAAATGAAAAAAGAAAAAAAAATCATACTGACATTTATAATACATGCTTGCAGAATTGTACACAATGGTAAGGAACGATAGACCTACCAATATCATCCATCACAAAAGCATCAGCTACTTTATCACATTTAGTCTTCAAACGAGCATCAATCTCGCGGGAAAGAGCCATTTGATATTCGGCCATATCCTATAATAACATAAGAATAAGGTGCAGGTAATTTATATCGATGAAGCCTTTCATAAATTGAGAACAAAAATATTAGGAGGTTAAAAACAATATCCGATAAGAATTTAATATAAGAGCAGCAAGGACTGCAACACGATCCAAGTCAATAAAAGCCAACAGAAAAAAGAAAGAAAATGTAAATATAGTTGATAATTTGATTCCCTCCACTCATTCCCACATAATAGATGCCATACCATGGAAGGCGTTTGATGGAGCTGTGTTTGCCATAAAAAGGCAGGTGTGATTCCAAGAAAGCGATTGGGAACACCACCAACTCCAGGTTCTGCAGTTTCAGTTGAGCTTACTGAAAGACTATTGTTCACAATGCTTCCGGTACTGCTAGCACTTGTATAATTTGTTGAATTAGCACTTGAGCTGATTGTTACACCCGTGCTTGTACTATCAAGGGAACTTCGAGATACTAAACTCAACTTCTCAATCTCTTCCTCCTGGATTTCACCATCCTTTGATATAAGAGGAAGCCTCAATCTTTGAGATGCTTCTGCCACAACCATTCGGTGCTCAAGGGTCTCATAAACCTGAGACAAGGTTTGAAAGCTATAATTATAAAGGAGTTCAGGCTATTCCAATAATCATAAGCTTTTCCGGAAACTTGTTACATTAAAAAAATTTAATATGTACATATATGTGTGTGTGTGTATTATATATGTATGCACACACATATACATTTAAAAATATATATATCCAAACTATTGTCACTGAGACCCTGAATTTCAGGAGTTCAGATGCAAACTTAACACCAAAAAACAACTGAGGGCAAGTTTATGCACTGAAAAATCAATGATAAAGATCAAAGAATATCAGAAGTTCACAAAATCTTTAACCAACAACGAACCTGTGGTGTTTCCACAACTTCACGATTTTGCAGATTTTCACCCTTTGGTCTTTCATTACATTTTCTCAACAAACAATTATTCATCAGATACACTCAATTTGAACTCCCAAAAAAAAAAGAAAAAAAAAAAAACATATTGAACGTCGTTTTAAGGTAAAAGCTAAGAAAGAGTCACATTGAAACTCAATAATCCTCCAAACTAAAATAATAAAGGCGATATTGCAAAGTATTTTTACAACCAACTGCAGAAGCAAAATCAGTCCAATAAGAACACAATCAAACTCTTAGAAATCAAGGTTCTCAATACAGGTAAATTAGTTTATTAGTGAGCGAGTGGATTTGTCAGAAGGAAACTATGTTCACTCTGAATTGGAATGTTATTAGATATAGAGAGTAAGGAGTATGAGAGGCAAGTAGATTGTGGATTTCTATTTCATTTTATACTGTGAAAAAGAACGGTTCTTATCACAAACCTGAGGCGAATTCTTCAAGCCTAGTTGTGGATAAAGAGCGTGAACGTCTCGAACTCCTCCAAGGTTCGCCATTGAAACAGCCTGTTGGTACTCTTCCACCATTGCAATTGCTTCACAATAGATTGCCTGCATGAAACCCACAACAACTCAATATAATTTTAAAATGCACAGAACCCAGAACTAGAAAATTAAAGTAAAAACCACACACCATGGCTTCCAAATAACGCAATCTTTCCCTCGACATTTCTTCTCTCGCCTGCAAATTTCATAATTAGTAAAATTAAGCTTCAGAATTCAAAAATTACTAAACAAATCAAACCAAAACAAAGTCGATTACACAATTAGGTCAATTTACTGATCACTCCCAAACAGAAATCAAATATATCGCTCAATTCCACCTACATTTCCTCAGCGACCAATAAAACATAGAAATCGAGTGGAAAAAAAGAGAGAAAGAGAAGGAAATGGAGTACGAGCTGCAGATCGTAGTGGGCCGGCTTGGAGACGAGAGATCCATCGGGAGCCAAGCAGTGGCGCTCCAATTGATCAATCACCTGCGTCACGTCCGCCGGGAGGTTTTGCCCTCCGCCTTGTAAGCTTTTCACCATTGAAGATCAGAGGATCAAACCAGAAAACTCCCAGAGCAGTTTTCCGGTGAGCCAATGTATCGAAATCTCCTTTCGAAGGAGGGAAGCTCTCGAGACTTTCAATTCAACAACGTTCAATTTTGGTATTTATACATGTTCATTTTCATCTTCGAAGGTATTCCATTTTGTCCTAAACTTTCTAAATTATTTTGGTCGAAAATCAAAATTCTTTAGAAAAATGGGTAGTTGCAATATATTTTTAAACTTTTAATTACAAAAATGCCCTTTAAATTGGACCTCATAGTCGAAATGATAAAAATTGAACACTCAAACTTATTTAATTGTTATAATTTTTCCAATTATGTAAGTTTGAGAGTCTAATTTTATCAATTGCATAAGTTTTATGACTCAATTTTACTCTTGAAAATTTGAAGGTATTATTTCAACTATCGCCACACTTTATGGATGGTTTTTGTAATTTGCCCTAGTTTTTATCTATTCACCATAAACTTTCAATTTTATCAAATTATATCCTAACATTATATGAGGTTTGCAAATTTTATCCTCAACTTTCATAATGTCGATTTTAGTCCCTAAATTTCTAACAAGAACTATTTTTGTCATCGTTACATTAATTTTTACCAAAATTTTGCTTACTCAACACTCAATTCTAACTTATGTGATTTGAATAAATGTTTAAATTAGGGACAATTGCAAATATAGTAATCAGATTCAAAGTATTAGTATATATAGCAACATTTTTAAAAAAAAATCAAATATAACAAAGTCAAAGTCTATCAGTGATAGACTTTGTTATATTTGCATTTTTTAAAAAAAAATGTTCTATACACTTAGTTATTATCCTTAAAATTGTTATTCATTAAAATTACCCTTTAAGTTAAACATTTTAGAACATGTATTTTAAACTCTATTATTATTTTGATTTTGGACCAAAATAATTTAGAAAGTTTAGGGATCAAATTATAATACATTTGAAGATGAAAATGAACATGTTTAAGAGTATAAATATCAATATTGAACATTGTCAAAAGTCTCGAGAGCTTTCCAATTTTTATTATTTGGGAGGTCCAATTTCTACTACTATTGTAAGTTTAAGTGCTCAATTTTAACACTTGAACAAGTGTGAAACCCAATTTTTACAATTTAAAGTTTGATGGTCTAATTGCAATTACCACCACACTTTAGGGGTGCTTTTTGCAATTTGTCCTAAATTATTTTCATTCCAAACATTCAAGAAGAAAAAAAAACCTAAACATCTACTAAAAATAATTATCTAATAATAAAAATAATTTTTAATTAAGTAGCCTTAAGAGATTCAAACTTCCAACTTATTGGTTGAGAGCATATGCCTCAATTAGTTAACTTTTGGTGAAGTCATTATAAGTATACTTTTATTTATACAAAAGTAAATTGTGGAGTAATAATTTAAATAAGAAATGATACTTTATCTAATAAATTAAATTTGAATTGAAGAAAATACTCTAGAAATTATTATAAATAGAAAAATGGGTAGATGCAATTATATTCCCAAAATTTTAATCTATTATTATTTACCCATAAATCATTTATATGATAGTTAGTGTCTATCACTATATCAATATATTTTGCTATATTTATAAAATATTTTGGTTTATTTTTATTTGGGTGTTTTTTTAAAAAACAAAAATAATAATAAATAAATAAATTTACAAAGTCTTCTTGCCTCCCTCGTCTTTATAACTTGATTGTTCATTGCTACCGTCAATGTTTTTTCTTCTCTTCTTTTTTCCCATTGCTTCTCGTTTCCCCAATCCTTAAATTTGATGGATACGGTCGAAGAAGCGAAGTTTGTTGCGAAGAGTTTTGTAAAGCTTGATTTGAATCAGAATTTCAATTCCAAGCCTTCTTATTCCAATCCCTTCGCTAAATCGACGTCTCTCGATTTGAATCAGAAATCCAGTTTCAAGCCTACTACTTCTCAATCCTCCGGTAAATTCCTCTCTTTCTCATTTTTTGTATCCGACTGTGAAATTGCAACTTGAGGGAATTATTGGGTTTCCTTTGTTTCTTCTCATAGTTTTGATTTGAATTGATTGGTTCTGAATTTTTGAAGGAAAAAAATATGATGTTTCCAGCCCTAATTCGGCGACTCAATTTGCTAATTCTCTGGCATTTGCGTGTTGTACCCACGAGTTCTTTTTCTGCAATTATGTGATTCGAGTTCTTGTTTTGGTTATAGGAACAGGATTGCCCTTTGAGAGGAAGAAACCTCCCAGTTTAGTCAGTTTGTGCGTTGGAGTTATTGGCAAGAATTTGGAAGATATAATTCCTGACTTGGATGAGATTAGTGCCAACTTTCCGTCAGATGTGAAGGTTGGTTTGGTTTATAATTTGTTCTTTATGTTCAATCTGGTTCATAAATTGACAGAATTGAGTTAATTTAAGTCGGTTTCATTAATTTTTTAGATTTCGTCTTGCACTCTTGAATGTTATTTGGATTTGGGGTAGATCAATTTAGTTCATAAAGAGGCCATGTTTGAGTTCTGCTGAGAAAATATGATCAACTAACTTATTTTTGATAAATAAAGAATATGGTTTAGTCATTTATGTAAATGCTATATTTCGATGCTGGTATCAGTTTCATATTCATTTGATTTCGTGTTTTGACTTGAATTTATAGCCTGAATAGTCCGTGTCATAAATGTGTTAAAAGCAATTATGCAACAGAAGAATTAATGTTGGGCTGATAAGTCTAACATTTTTTAAGCACCAATTATCCACCAGATTATTGGGATGGATAAGTTAAAGTTTTACAACCCTACTTGACCCGGATATGTTATATAGGTTGTACAATGGTGTCCTTGAGTTCTATAAGCTTAAGTCTTGAGAGAAAATTGAGACTTTTAAATGTACATCCGACAAAATTCATAAAGATTTAAATGTATATTGGCAAAAATTATGATTTAACAAAGAATTATCTCAAGAGATTCTGTATGGAGCACTTCCATCTTTTCTTATGAGGCATCGGGTTATTGCACTTTATCATCTGGTACCTGTATACTGTTAATAGAAAGATTGTCATGTGATTATGTTCTTTATTTGTTTTGTGAAATTACAGCAATCATTAGCAGCAGTTGCCCGAAGAAGAAAATTACTGAACAATGATGTTATTATCTCCCTAGCAGATAGTTCGTGGGAAACCCTTGACGTTTCTGGTTCAGAAGTTTCTGATTTTGGATTAGCAGAAGTTGCCAAGACATGCAAATTTCTTAGAGCTGTGGATATTAGGTGTGCAGGACACAAGATCCATTGATGAATGAACTTCGTTTGTTTTCGTGTCTTCTGTTGTTCAATAGCATAATTGAAGTTTTATATTTCTTCTCTATGTTAACCTAGCAAGGCTCTATCTTTTAGTTGCAATTTCACCATTTGTTTTGGTTTGAGTATCTTCTGATTAAGAAGAGTTTAATGCAGTCGATGCAACAAGATCACACCTGCTGGTGTTTCCGAGCTCGTTCAGCATTGTTGTTCCTTGGAGACGCTGCGTTGCGGGTATGCACCTACTCCCCTGCCATTGATACACTTTTGAAATATATATTACTGGTTCTTTTATTCATACATATGTGAGGAGGAATCATGGGGGAAAAGGGAATGTAATTGTGGGGACCATGGGAGGACAGAATTAGATGAATTTTACGTGAATGTGGGACCACAAGAGAGAGTGTTTTCTGGGGAGTTCATATTAGGAAGAGGAGGGATGAGCAAGTTAGTTTTTGGCAAGTATTCTCTCGAGAGTGAGAGGGAGGTAGAGGAAACATTCTCTGTGAAATTCAGAGATTGTATTGAAGTCTGTAATCTTTCTTACTATCAATAAAGAGAGGAATCGATACCTTTCAGATAGTTTTGAGATTACATAGGTAGTTTACTGCCAAGAAAGTTGCCATCACTTCCACTTATCCTTCAAAGTATCTCCAAGGAAAGCTTTAATGACCTCGTGTGCATAAAACTTGAACTAACAACTCGCCAATTTCATCTAGTAGATTGATGTCTTATTCGTCCATAACTCATAGGGCTAAGTCTTTATTTACTTTATGATTAGAACACGAGCTTGTTGATTTCCTAATCTTGTTGCACTGTTCTGTGCTGTCATTATGGCTCTATATGTATATGTTTATATTTGTATTTTGACTAGGAATAATAACCTCATAACAGGATATGAACAAAAATGTTGCAGAGGGTGTCCAAGGAGTGATGACACGGCACGAAGGTGCTTGGATATATTTAAACCAAGGCTGGATGATATAGAAGGAGATTCATGGGAAGAGCTTGATACAGCTGAAATTGCCAATGGGGCACAATCACTTCGGTGGTTGGTCTGGGTAGGTTACCTTCTATGATCTATCCCCAATTTGGTATTTATTTTCATTATTTTTTTCTGCTTTCCTTTTTAGATAAGAAAACAATTCCATCGTTCCATTCGGATCATTAGAAAGTTCATTGATTGGGAATCATATGATTAGAAGTAGGTAACTACTGCTATCATTTTGCTAAGTGCTATCAGTGACCTATTTGTAACGGCAAAATGTCAATTTACCTGAAAATCTGCCTGAAGTGTAGGTTCGACAACAGTAATTGACATGACCTTCCACCCTAGAGGTTGGAGGTCCGGTCCCCATTCTAACAAAAAAAAGAAGGGTAGGTTCGACAACTTATTGAGATTTTGCAGGGCAACTAATATATGAATTCCAGTGCCTTCTGGATTCATGATGATTGTAGAAGTGGGAAAATCTTGCATCCTTGAAAAAGTCCCTACCAATTCTATTCATTTATGCTTTCTTTTTCACTCCCTGCAGCCAAAAATAGATAAAGATTCCTTGGAGATCTTCTCCACAGAATGCCCACGCATTACAATAAACCCAAAACCATCGCCGTTTGGTTTCAGGGGGAAGCGAGTTCCAGGGGAAGCGTTGCCAAACATTGCATTAGATGAATACACCATAGCTGATATCAATCCTGAAACATGGGCAGTGGGCAGATCCACAGCAAGGGCTCCAGTTTCTACATCAAGTCCATCAGAATTGTCTTTGGCTGAGAAATTCAGACTTGCATTTGTGGAAAGGGACACTCGGTTAGCTCCGAAACGAGCTAAAAATGCGAGACAACATCAAAGACGTGCGGAGAGGGAGTGGATGACGTCAAGTACAAGAGCCAAGGCTCTGGCCTTGGCCTCTCAAGCAAGTAAAACTTTGCAGAGTCGCACATAGCTTAGCTATTAGCTACTACTGTTTCTCTCTTTACGTTTTCATTATTAAGAACATACAAGAGGTTTGACTTCCCTCATTAATTCTATACTATTATGAGATCCGGTTGCAAGATTGATAAATGTAATGTACCATACAAAAACTAATTTCATGAAAAGTATCTTGCTCTCTTTTTGAATGAGCTTGCCTATGCTCTATGTATGTCGTGTTGTCCATCGTTCGAGAATGGTACGTGTGTGTATATCTTACGAGATTGGAAGCTATAGATCAATATAAATTGTTCAATTTATCTTAATATGTAGAACTTTAGAATTACACAAATTAAGTATGATCATAACTAAGCTCTTAAGCTGAACCTCTTGGTCTGATGCCGGTTGAGTACAATGAAACCATTAAATGGAAGTGGTTTTTAAAAAGGGATGTTTTTAAAAATAGAAAAATGGTTGGAAATAATTATAAATATAGCAAAATTTTACTTTTTCTATTTGTGATAGACCATATAGACATCTATCATTGGGAAATTTTACTATATTTATAAATAGTTTGATATTTTTTTCTATTTATAATAATTTTTTTTTTATAAATTTAATTTTAAAAAATAAAAAATAAAACCGTTAGCAAACGGAGGCAAAATCTTCTTTCAATAAACATGTATATATTTTCTCAAGCCATTATTTATTTTGCTCTCTAACACAGTTACAAATAGAACAAGAGCTCAAAAAGATTCTCATTCTTAATTTGTTTACTCTTTTTCTAAAGATGGGTCGTTTGCATATATGGAATTATGCAGAAAAGGGTAAAAAGTTTTATCATATCATCAACTCAATATTTTAACTTATTGAGGGAGAAAAAATTATTATTACTACTGCTCATGAATTTTGCTTATTTAACATTCAATTAATGGTAAAGTTTCTATTTAAAGAGAAATACAAAAACAATAAACAATGTAACTGGACCATTGTCTCAATATATTACAAGTTATTTATTTGCACAAGCTTCTCTGCCTATTGGTACCTAAGAAATTGTGGGAGTCATACTTCTCTTATTTTCCATTTCCTCTTCTTGACAAACAATTTAATTGAGTAAAAATTTTTACAATAATTGTGGAGACGAGAGATTGAACCTCTCACTTCTAAAATGGAAGGTCATGTTAATTACTGTTGAGCTAAACTCGCTTTGACAACAAAATTAAGTTAAAATACGAACGTTGGTGTAACTAATTAACAAGATTATATTTATTATAAGGCAAATTACGACACTCGAGACAACTATAAACTAGGTTTAAAGTGGACATTAAGTAAATACTATAAAGAAGCTTGAGACCGAAAAGATCATGCTCAAGAATTATGTGTCAATAATAAAGGTGTGTTTAATTTAAAAAATAAGCCATTTAGTCAATCCAAATGGGCCTAAAAATAGGACCAACAGGGTGTGCATATCATTTGAAAAAAAAAAATAATAAAATAAAAATAATAAAAAAAATCTAGGCTAATTAAGAACTTCAATCTATATTGTTTTGGAAACATGTTTGTTTGATAATATTTTTATTTTTATTTTCATTTTTCGAAATTGTTTTCAAAATTATATGTAGAAATTTTAAAAACAATAAAATTAAGTTTATGTTTCTTGTTACTATTTTCAGTTTCATTATTTTCTCATTTTTGGATTATAAAATGTACAATAAATAATTAAAAGATTATATAACACAAAAAAAAAAAAAAAATAGTAAGGTTAAAAATCAACTTTCGTAATAAATGTCTACAACTTTAATCTATAAATTTAGAAGACAAGAAATCAAATATGATTATCAAACATGTTTTTATTTATTTAATTAATTAAAAAATAAATAAAATACAAGAAAAAAAAGGAAAACAAAACAAAGGGTGAAAATCTTTCATTAAAAATAAAAAAAGAAACCAGAAATGTAAGACGGGAGACCAAAATAAATAAATAAATATTAAATGAAGATATTAATAAATATCTATGGCCAAAATGAGTATAGCTCAACTAGCATAAAATTTGAAATTTTGAACTATGGATCTGAGGCTTGATTTTCACCCACATATTGTAAAAAAAAATTCTAAATATCTAGCTTACTTTTGTCAACTTAATTATAATTGTATGGAATGAATGCACTATCATCTCAACTTAATTCAAATCTTCACTTGTGTCCGAACCTAATTTAAGCTTTATTTAATAACGATATGAATTTTTGTTTTTAGTTTTATAATTTGGCTTAATTTCTTACCTTGTTCTTTACCATGTTTTTATCTTAGTTAAAGAAACATGGGAATTCTTATTCAAATTCACAAGACAAAAATAAGTTAATTTTTTTTTAACCTAGCAATGATGAAAACTTGGGCATAACTAACCATTTGGTTTTTATTAGTTTTTATTTTTGAAAGTTAGGTCTATAAACATCATTTTCATCTAATAGTTTCTATGTTTTGTGTTCTATATTTTAGGTGTATTTTTAAAATCAAAACCAAAATTTGAAAACTAAAAGAAGTTGTTTTTGTTTTTGAAAAATGGTATGAATTCAAATGCTTAAGTAGAAAATACAAAATCATGGATAGGAAATTGTGGAAGAAAAAAAAAACACAATGTTAAAAAATTAAATAGTTATCAAATAAGATTTAAATAATTGTCAAACAAGCCAAAATGTGAAATTTCCACCGGGCATTATTAAACTAACAACAAAAGTACGACCCACAAAATCAATGAAAAATGTTAAATTGTAAAAAAAAATATATATATATATATATCTTTAAACTATGGGATTAGTTTTTCAATTATACCCTTTAAAAAGTTTTGTTTTAACCCTCGTAATTTGAAGTTTGTTTCAAAACAATCCTTATAAACTTTTGCTATTAAATTCATGAGAAAAAAATGGGTTTTTTTCAAGAGCAAAAAGAATCAAAATATTTATAAATATAGCAAAATTTCACAGTCTATCGCAGATAGACTGTATATTTTGCTATTAGTTGTAAATATTTTCGGTAGTTTTATCATTTAAGATAATTTTTCTAAAAAAATTGTGCCTACTCATATGAACAAATCCAAATACCTACATGAAAGAAAAAAAAAATACAAAGACACATGACATCAATGAAAATACATATTGTCGTGTATGTCCTTTCAACCGCACCCTCCCAATTTTTTTTTATTCTTGTATCTTTAATTTTTTTTTTCTTAATTTTAATCTCTAAATTTACTTTCTACATATATTTAAATTTGTTCACATAAAGCATTCGTAAGGCTACACAATCTTCTGCGTCCATTAATTTAACAAAAAAATCTTCAAAAGAGTTGTTTTAAAATAAATATTTTGACTGAAAATAGCTCATACTTTATGATATTTTTTTTTTTATAATTTAACAAAAAGAAATTAAAAACACAAAAATAAGAGTAGTTTTTTTTTTTTTTTTTTTTTTAAAATTATATACATATTTTTATGACGGCTCGACAGAATCCTATATGTTAACTTTTTGGCGGCCGCCGGCTGGAGAAGAATTAAACTCAAAAGAGAACGACAAGAAAGAACAATGAAGGAATCTTCTGTCGTCATCATTTTTTAAAACTTCAACCAATAAAAATATAATTCACTAAATTATAATAATATATATAAACACATGCTTGTTTTAAAAAACTCTCTTATTTAAAATATAAACAAAATTATTATAATCAAATATATATATATATATATATATATATATATATATATCAAACCACTTACAAATTTAAAAATTTAAGGTTATTGTTTTTTAAAACAAATTACAAATTTATGAGCATTTTCTATAATTTAGTCAATCACCTTTTTTATATATATGTGTGTAAGATTGGTTAATAATTTTTTGAAGTATTATTTTTTCAAGAGAGCGTTAAAAGAAAAAGGATTAAATTATAGAAAATACTCTTAAGTTTTGTCATTGTTTTAAAAATGCCTATATACTTTCAAGAGTTTCAATATTACCTATGAACTTTTACAAACATTTCAAAATTACCCTTATATTAGAAATTCTTTAGTTTTTTTTTTTTTTTTTTAATGAAAATTGGCACATGAATGGTGTGCCAATGACCTAGAACAAAAAATTGGATCATCCCACTATTTTAGGTTATCGCCACATCACTCCAAATTCTTAAAGCATTAATACTTCAAAGACATTTTTGAAACATTTTATAAAAGTGAAGGAGTAATATTCCAACTTTTAAAAGTACAGGGGTATTTTTTTAAACTAGAGTTAAAGTTTAGGGTTATTTTCTATAATTTAATCAAAGAAAAGTTATTTAATAACATCGTCATATCGTGGTTCTTCCTTACTAACGATTAGATGTGGATTTCATATTTGATAAAAACTCGAAGTACTTTTTAAATTTATGTCTTATAATCTTCAATATAAAATTGTCAACTTCATTGTGACGGTGACGATGAAAAATTTATGGAAACAATGAAATTTGTATAGCTTAACGTGGAAAGAAATAGACATTATATATTGTTTGGGCATCCAAATGCGTTGAACGACGGCTGCCCACATTGTTACATGTGCATTTTTCTTTTTACTACTTTAAACTTTTCCCCAAAATTCCTTATCAACCCTAAATAAATGTATTTAATATATGCTCTTTTTATTATTATATTATTATATTATTATTTTTTAAATAATAATGTTTCTCTTTAGCCTCTCTTCATAAATTATTTGATTCACCTCTGCCTGTCAACTTTGACTAAACCTCACAAGATTCCATTTCTTTTAAGGAAAAATATTTAATAATATTTCTCTCATTTTTAAATGTAGGTACTTAACAACAACACATTTGATAGCGATTTTATTTTTAGGTTTTTTTTTTTTTAATTTTAATTTTTATATTATGATTTTCATGTATCTTAGTGAAATATTTAAATTCACAAAAACTAAAATCACATTTGGATTTTGAAAACTATTCTTATTTTCTTACAATTTCTTACCCATAGTTTTCATAGTTTCTATGTTTACATTAGAATTCTCGATCAATTTCTCAAAAAAAAAAAAAAGTTTTTGAAAACTAATTTTTATAGTTTTCAAAATTTAGTTATGATTTTGAAAACATTCCTAAAATGCAGATAACGAAACATGAAAACAATAAATGAAAGTGGTGTTTATAGACTTTAAAAAAAAAAATTAAATGATTACTAACATAACCTATTTTTTCTAAGTCTTGTTTGATAGTAATTTAAATTTTTTTTTGTAGTTTAAGCTTTTAAACATTATTTTTGTACGAGGCTTAAGAAAAAATTATTATAAAAATTTGTTCTTATTTTGACTCAAAATTCATATATTTATTTAGAAATAATGAAAATCCTTCTAAAAATGTGCGTTAAAAGATTAATTTAGTAGAGGAGCCCTAAATTAATTTAAAATCTTGGTTAGTGATTTATAACTAGTTTCACTTAATTTTATTTTAAATCAATTTACAATTATTTAAAAAAAAATAAAGAGTTTTCAAATGCAGAAAAATGAACCAAAATATTTACAAACATAACAAAATTTCACTATCTATCTACGATAGAACGCAATAGATAGATACAGATAGTAATCTATTACGATCTATCGTGATCTATCGCAAACAAATTATGATATTTTACTATTATTTGTAAATATTTTTAACAATTTTATCATTTAAAATAATTAAAAAATGAGAAATTTGTTCTTCATCACAAATCATACCACAATGATAAGAAAAAAATTAGATAAATTTTCAAAATAAACAGAGGAAAATAAAATATTGAGAGCAGGTGAAAAATTGCTCAATATATCAATAAAAGTTGCCTCTACCTATTTGTTTCTAATATTTTCTTCTAATATTTTACATTAGTCCCTGCATTAAAAAAAAAAAAAAAAAAAAAAAAAAAAAAAAAAAAAAAAAAAAACTTACATATGTAGAATATTCCTTGCATTTAAAAAAATAAAACTTACGCACATAAATATAGTATTTATACATTAATATTTTAAAACGAAATCTTACTGCAAAATATAAATTAATATACTTATGATAACGTTTTAATTGGTATAATTATTGGCTTAATACTTAAACTGATTTAGTCTAGAGAATAAATTGATAATATGCATTTTATAAAACTCCTATTTTGCAAATACAAGAAAGTCGATCAATAATCTTACTAGAACTTGTTCAAATAACTTTTCAAGTAAAGTGTTTCAAAGTATAAATAATATATTTGGAAAAGTCAATCTAAAATAGGTCCTAAAATCAAAGATACAAATACTTGAGCACTATCAAGATCCCTATTTGATTATCATATCTTCTTCTTGATAGATCATAAAATTAATATTCTAAATATTTTAGAATTGAATAGAAAATATTTTTCAAATTAAACATAAAGACTAGAACGTTTAATATTAGATTTGAAAAGCTCTAATTTAGATTATATTGTTTTTATATAATTTATTTATTTTTATTACATTTGAAAATACACACATTTGTTTTATGTTAATTATGTCAATGAATCTATTTTCTTCTATAAAGCTCCTATCTACATTTCATATATACTAAAGTAAGGTGTTACATTTTATATGTAATTAGTAAGATTTATAATAAATAAAAAGGTTACTAACACATTCTACTTTCTAAGTCTTGATTGAAAATTTGTTTTGAGGCAGAATTTCAGCCTAAGTGAATTGTGGTATGAGAAGTGGTCACATAAAGATTAATAATTTAAGGTTTTTTTTTTTTTTTTTTTTTTAAATATAAGATCTTAAGATAGAGTGTCTTTTGAGTCCATCATTTTTTAGGTTAGATGTCTTTTTCGAAAAAAAAATTATTAGTTTTTTATTTCAACCAAATTCATGTTAGTCTCTCTTGGACTTTAATTATGCTATATTAAATAAACATAAGAGTTACAAGTCAAGACCAATTGACATGAAAGAAGCTTGGTACCTCATAAGGGAGAACTCATCCTTTGCACGAAGAACCTCTCCCTAACTTACTAGCATTTTGACCCAAGCTACACAAGGCTGGCTTCATCTTATTAAAGATGGTCTTTCCTTGGTCAACTCGACAATGTTATATCAATTTAACAACATGAATCTGTAACTTCTTGATCAATGATATATATCTTAATCAGTTGAGTTATGTTCAGGTTGACTACATATTATGCACAATCAAATTAGTTGTTTTTTCATCCATACAAAAACAAAGAAAAGAAACTCATACATATAATAAAATATAGCAAAAAAAAAAAAAAAAAAAAAACCCACTCGAGTAAGATAATAAAAATTATTTTGATGTAACGCATTATCACAATATGTTGGCACACTCCCTTACATCTAAATTGTTGGAAGAATAAACTTCTCTACTTCAATTTCTTAAAAAAAAAAAAAAGAAAAAAAAAGATAATAATAATTGGAAATGAAATTAATATAAGGTTTAAAGGGGAAAAAGCATAGAATTAATGAGATAATGTTAACATTAGTACACAGCTCATAATGTTTCATTTCTTCTCTATACTTTGGTTGTCACACGCATCTTCCTATTTCAAGTAGAAGAAAGAAATCAGGGTAAAACGACGTCGTATCCAGAAAAGGCCATAGCCTTCAAAAAACGACACACCCCTCTTACCTTCTCTTTAAAATTCACTCTAAATCTCTCTTCACATTCCTCACACATTCCATAGATTCATCTTCAATTCTCTTCACCGTCATGGACGACGGCAGAATTGGCCTGACCACCGCTCTGTGGCGGTCGTTCAGAAACGGCGATTTCGAAGAAGAAGACGTCTGGAACGTTCTCGACGAAAAATCCACAACAACCACTTCAAAAACCTCCGATCATTCTAATTTCTCCACCGATTCTTCATCCATTATCGAATCCGCTTTTCTTCCTTCCGCTTCCAGAATGATTCCAAGGCCGAACGGCAGCAGCGGCGGCGGTTATGTTCAGATATTGCCGAGATCGGCTCCTCGATCGATTCCGCAGTGGTTCAAACGTGAGGGAAGTAAAAACCCTAGGAAAGTGGGATCGGAGCAGGATGATGAGGATGGAATTGGCGGTGACGGCGGCGATAGGAAGGAGGAGGAGGAAGAAGAAGAAGAAGGAATTGAAAACAGAGTTCCGCCGCATGAATTGATAGCGAAGAGATTGGCTAGGGCTCAGATTTCGTCGTTCTCTGTGTTTGAAGGAGTTGGAAGAACTTTGAAAGGGAGAGATCTGAGTAAAGTAAGAAATGCTGTTCTTAACAAAACTGGATTTCTTGAATCGCTATGACACTCAAATTCAGGGGATATATGAATAGTTTCTCTTTTGGTAGTGGTATTTTTGACATTTCCTTTTTCTACCGTTTAAATACTAATTTCGTCTCTCTATTATTCATAAAATTAAAATCTCGATATAGATATCAACACCTATATTTTGATTCTTGAGTGCGACCAAAGTCCAATATTTACTAGATGTCTGTAAATAAGTAATGACAACTATCTTCAATGATATGAAAACTTTAAAGTAAAGTCACGGGAGTTTATGCTCAGAGTGAGACAATATTATAGATTATATATGAGTCGATCAATTTAAGTGACAAATTGACATACCACAATTAAAATTCTAAACCTTTTGTGGAAGGGTGTTGAGTGGGAGGAAAAAAAGTAAACAAACATTCATTTGAAACTAGGTGCTAGAAGCCCATGCAACAAGATTCGTTATTGAAAGTATTTTTGAAACAGTGCTTTCGTATTCTTGGAATGAAACTATTGTCCAGGAAGAGACATAATGAAATGAAGCTATAAAGATTAAGATACTAAACATGCTATATCTATAGAATATAGGAAGATAGTTTGGTTAATTTCTATTCGATATATTTTATTTTTAATTTCATTTCTATTGTGATAAAAACTCGATTTATCTTAACTAGGTACTACACCTGGAAGCGTAATTTCATCTATGATGAATTGTAAATCAAGTTAGACCCTCTATTAGGATTTTTTTTTCATTTTTAAAATTGTTAACTTTAATAAGTAAATCAGTTAAACTTATTAGTTCAAAATTTTTATATATGTAACTCTTTTTTTTGAAAGGTAGGATTAATACAATAATTAGAGAAAATATTGGAACAAAATTTATAATAACCGTTTTTGTTCACTAATTATACTGATAGTGAAAACATTATGTCATAATTTTTTTTACCTACTTTTGGTACAAGTTTGGAAAAATAACAGTTTTATTAATTTATGTTAGATCAAATAAACCAATTATAATTTTTTAATAAAATGTCTAATTTAATCCATTACGAAAATTTAAAAGTTTAAATTGATATAATTATTAATTTACGAAATTTTAAAAATATAAATAGATTTTTTTCTCTTCAAATTTTTATGATAAAAAAAAAAGAATAAATAGAGAAATTTGGAGGGTAAAAATAGTATTTAAACTTTTACCCCCTTCTTTTTGTATATTTAGATGAATTTTGGTTCAGAATTAGGCCAATTGGGTAGCTGGAAATTAGTCTTTGTAAATATGAATTTTATCCATTTAAAATATCAAATATGGCTTTCAATAATAATATGTGTTATGTTAATGTGGAGGTTGTCCCTTATTATTATTTTTCTCAATAAAGTAGTTAGAACAATTTTTTAGATGCACAACAAGTATTTTAAAACAATTCAGGTAATGTAAATAATTCATTTAAAAAATATTGAAGTCCTTAGCAAATCTATTCCTTGAAAAATGTAGAGATTTTGTCTGGAATCTTTATCAGCATGTTTTTTTTTTTTTTTTTTCTGTTTTTTCTTTTCTTGTTTTTTTTTATTTTTTATTTTGTCTTTTGACAAAATATTAATCATTAATTAGTGAATATAAAATCATGATGTGACAACATTTTGTGTATATATACAGAGAGAGTTTAACTTACACTTAGCAATTTTTATTAATTTAAATCTCATTTCATTAGGTTAAATTACAAATTTAATATCTATATGATTTGAAAAAAAATTGTAATTTTGTTATTTTCTTTTTTAACTTAAAATTTAGTCTTTATATTTGGATAAAAAACCACATAAGTAGTCTTTATATTTTGATAAAATTCTCATAAATTGTTTCTACGATAGAGATTATTTAGGAAGGTTTTATCAAAATATAGGAACTAAATTCAAATTATAAAATATAGAAATTAACTTTTTCCAAATAATAGGGATCAAATTTAAAAATTTAACCAATTGGTTATAAAAAAAAAAAATTAAAAATGAATTGGGTCCTTATAAGTTCAAATATTTCCTTCACAAACAGCCTGCATAAGATGTACAAATCTAAAAAGTATTGTCCATTGCCCTAGAAATGACATTAGCTTTAGATTTTGCTATTCAATTTATTCATATTTTTAAAATTAATAAGCTTTGTCATATTTCCATATTAATAAAATAAAATACTATATCTATGTGAAATTTATAAATAACTTCTTATATTAGATTCTTTTTGTCATTTTAACACTAAAGATTCTTTGTTAGCTTTAATAATAAACTAAATATATAAGTAAAACTTTTAAAAATGGAGATGCTAAATTAACATAATATGTTCAAAGTTCAAAGACAAAACATTTAATTCAACTATAAAATTAAACATATATATATATAATAATAATAATGTTCATTTCGTTATAGTCACGTGTTTAATTTTTAATTTTTTTTAAAGAGATATTAGATCAAGAACTTAATAAATTCTAGGACTACAAACAACAATATCAAACGTAACACAACAATAAAACTAAGAAAGGATGATTATCATCCCACACAAAATGCTCTCAATTGTTTAAAGCTATACGCCAAAATATGAGTCACCTTGTTGATAGATTGATAGATGTAGCGACGAAAAAAATGCTTTAATGTGAACCTTTATTGTCCACATGCAAACTTCTTAGAAGTTGATCCAAGGAGAAGAAGGTATGTTATTTAAATGAATTGCTTGCACCGAAGATTGGGAATCTAATTCAACCAAAGATTTGAGAAGCCTGTCACATGCCTTAAAAGTTGAAGCTAATAAAATGAGATCTTTTTAATAAGAAAAGGAAAAAGGGGAAATAATTAAAAGTTGTAACAATTAGGACTTTTGCAAATTAATAGCCAAGCAAGTTGCAACAACCAACCTCCGACCATCTTTGAACCAAATATAAAAATATACAATCTTTTGGATCACGTGTGTGTCACCATCTTCCCTCAAATTTTTCTATTTTAATTTTTAGGTTTCAATCCTATTTTAGTCTCTTATAGTAGGACAGGCAACGGAATGGGGTAAGACCGGAGATGCATTCCCCATCTCCATTCCCGTGGAGATTTGTAATTCCTGTCCCTACCCCATTCTCCATTTTGGAGAGTCGGAGTTGGGGTCAGGGAATTCCCATTCGGAGATTAGGTCCCTACAAAAAAAAGAAAAATCGCGTTTATATTTTTATATTTAATTATTTTTTATTCAAAGTCAATTTAAATTTATAATTTATATTGAAATTATAAATATTTTAGATAAAACATTAGTATTACTATTTTTGAATAATAAATAAATAAATATATATGTTATTCGAGGTGAGAATGGGCCAGGGGTACTCTCCCCATCCCCACCCTATCCCCGATCAGGGGCTTGTTTTGTGCCTCGGTTTGACCCTCTGTCAAATCGGGGATTTTCCGATTTCGCGGGAATTTTTGCCAACTCTACCTTACAGACCTACACTTCATATTTTGTTCTATTTTGGTCCTTAAATTGTCAAAAACGTTTGTTTTAGTCTCCAAACTTTTAAAAAGTTTGGTCCCTACAATTCAAATTTTGTTAACTCTTTAACGGAAATATGTGGTTGCTTGTATTTTAGATGTCTAGGTTCTCTAGATGGTTTTACTAGGATATCAAATAAGTTATTATTTCTATGTTGGGCGATTTATATTATACAATTCAAAAGAGATTTAATACAATACTTGAACTTTGATGAGCATGCTGAAGCAAAGACACTAATATTGATTTTTTAGTTTCGAACCCGCTATCGAATAGGTCGATTTTCCAAATTCATGCTTTGAAAGAAAAATGAGACACATAACATAAGAATAGGGATGTGTCTTCTTTTTGCTTTTGTTTGAAGATATGAAATGTTTGTGGAACTTACTTTTTTTTTTTTTTTTCTCTCTCTCGATTAAACAACTTGTAAGAAAGAGACTCAAATATGTTATTCACAGTCCAAAATTATTTAGAAAGTTTAATGAAAATATAGTGCGAAGCTGCATGCAAAGCAAAAAACCATGAAGGACTAAAGTTTTCCATTTTGTTTTGCTTCAAAACTGACACTCTCTAACAGAAGATTATATGCGTATGTTTGATCCCTCTTTTTATCTTCATTATCTTTATTTTGTTTTCACGCACACAACTATCTATCAATTATTTTGCAATGTCATTCTTGAGGAAAATGTCTTGTTCGTTCTTAGAACATTTGTTATATTTGTTCCTATGAGTACGATATCTGACAATGTGCGCTTACATCGGACACTCGAGATTGTTCTTTCTTTTATAGGTTTCATATTCTTGGCTTATGTTTCAGTCACTCATCACTCAACCAATTGTATTAATGTCATATTTATTGATGGTGTTTTATTCACTCATGTCATATATTTGATATATATTATTGATATACTTGGAATATCTATCATGATTATAAAATGAGAGTTAAAAAATACCCTTACAGTTAGTTTTGGATGGAAACCGTTAGTGTGTTGTTTAAAAAATGCCCTGTTTATAAGGAAATATTAAAAAATACCCTTACTATTAATATATGAACAAAAACTGTTAATATCTTGTTGCATAAATATAAACTTTCAAAAGTTGCATTTGAAATGCTCTTACCATTAATCTACATCGCATCACCTCTTCCATTTCCTCTCTCTCCTATTGCAACTTATGACCTGTCACTTCTCTATTTTCTCTATTTTTTTCTCCCCTCCTACTCTCCTTCTTGTTAACTGTTTAACATTTTGTTTATCTCATTAAAAAAAAAATTGTCCCCTTTAGTTAACGTATATATATTATATCAAAAAGAAAGAGAATAATGAAAGTACAAAGGGGATTTTAGGACTTGTATGTGTGTTAATAACCACATGCTTTCTTTTTGTACTTTGCTATTTATAGTTTTGGTAAGTTTAAGGGGGAGATTTTTATTTTTGGAGTTTTGTGAGATTTTTTGCTCTGACTTGAAGTTAAGGTTTATATATTCTTGTGACAAAATTGGTGTAAGAATTGGACAAATGAGAGTATATATATATATAATTTGTTTTAAACTTAGTTATTCTGTTTTAAACTTAGTTCTTCTCGAACTCAAGAAAACTTCAAACAAATTAATTACTATGTTTATGGTAGGTGCATTTTTAAATTTTATTTTCTAAAGACTAAGAGTATTAATCTAACTTTTAAAAGTTCAAAAATATTTGAAATGAGTATTAAGGGTATAAAATGAAATATACATTATTTACTTCAAACAATTGAACGTTGATTGTTGTTAGATGTACTATTGAAACACTGTCAATAACTCATGTTTTACTTCAACTATTTACTAATTGATGTTTGGTACACTCATGTTCTATATCTAGTTTACTGTTGATCCACTTGAAAATCTCATGCTTATAAAATGAAACAAGCATGTTTAATAAATTATTGATTGAATGTTGATTATTGAAAATGAAACAGACATTTTTGATAAATTACTAATTGAATGTTAATTATTGCTATTAGATATATGGCTCATACACTTGAAATGTTGATTACAGTTCAGTATATTATTAATATATCTCATGTCTCACTTCAAATATTTATTCATATTGATATTTGATATACTCATTTTGAACAAAATCACCCACGCCCTGAATAAATAGTAATAGTTTATGGAAAAAAGTGGTAACGGCCTAATTTCGGTAAATCATTTCCTCCCTTAAAAAATTTTTTTAAAAAGAAAAAAAATTATTAATTATCGTTAATAATAGTTTTACAGCGGGGGAAGCGTGTAGGGAGTTGAGAGTCAGCACGAGGCTGCTCCATTTTCGATTGGGGGAGAGATCCCCGATTGAATTTTGAACGTGGGGAGCGTTTTAGAAGAGGAGAAGGAAGGGGAGGCAGCAAGAAAAAGAGGCAGTCTAGTTTTCCTCTCTGGAGTCACCCTTCGTCGGCCATATTCTCGCTTGTCCCCGTCACTCAGTCGCAGCGCTCCAGCCCTCACGGTGTGGCCTTAGTCGCAGTGCTCAGCGTTGTGGCATCGTCAGTCCGCGTTGCCGCATCATTAGCCCTCGATGCATCATCAGTTCGTGTTGCCGCATCATTAGCCCTCGACGCATCATCAGTCTGCGTTGGTGCATCATTAGCCTCGACGCATCATCAGTCCGCGTTGCCGCATCATTAGCCCTCGACGCATCATCAGTCCGCGTCGCCGCGTCGCCCGTCCTCTCCGCGACGTCGTCAGCCTGCATCGCCGCGTCGCCTGTCCTCCCCGCGACGCACTGTCACAGCCTACATAGCGCGTTGCCGCATTGTAAGGAAGTCGTTGTCTCGCGGACACGCTCAGTATCGCTCGGTAACGCTTAGTATCGCTCAGTGTCGATCCTTTTCGCTCTCGCAGATAAGGGACTTACTACCGGGTTTTTAGTGATGTATACTGTCTATGGCATTGTTGGTTTTGAATGTCGCTATGAACCCATGTTTCGAATGTTGTTGCTATAATTATTCAGGCATGTCAAATAGTTGTTTTGTAGGTTATTTCTCTTGCTTATGTGTTGTGACTCTGAAATCTCAACTATAGATTAATTATGCCATGACACGTCATAGGTTGCCTTGTTGTTGTGCCCCGTACCCTCACTGTACTATGCTACGAAGGGTGTCCCTCGGGATCACCACCTATGTTCATGTTATAATGTTAGTTAATGCGTACCCTCGGGACGCTTCCTATGCTTATGCCTACGCTTATGCTTATGCCGGGTATGCGGGCGCACACGACAAACAGAGTAACAACTAGGCCCAGTAGTGGGTCTCTTACGGAGTATATTTTACTCACCCTTTTTTATGTTTTCCTCCCAGGTAAGGAGCATGGTGGCCCGGCGCATGGCCGAGGAAATCCGTGATCATACCATGGGACCGTCATACTGCTTCCGCACCTTAGTCTAGGGTAGTTGTACTTGCATTCATGAAATTATTGTTTAAATGTCTTGGTTATATCATTCTTTTCTTGAGATTTTGCCCAATAATAAAAGGGGTACCCCGCTAAAGTATTTTTCCCTTTTCCTACGTTAATTAAATAAACTTTGGATAATTTGGCCATTTTATAAGAAAATTTTCATTTGTTTAAAATGGATGATGTCATGTCTACTTGTTTTCATCGTATTTACGTAGATGTTCATGCATGTTGTAGTGACGAGTTAGGTAGTAAGAGGTCAGGTCGTTACATTTTCTCTTTCTTAAAGAAAAGTCGATGTTAAAATTAATTTGACGAAAGTAATCCACATGGGGAGCATAGAGATGTTGAGACATTCAAAGGATGTTTGACTCTCACCAACTTCATAAGCCGATATTAAGTAACTCAACTCTACCAATTTCAATAGTGTTCACTATTGATGAACGCTCTATCTTTTGATCTTTCTCTCTTTTGCATTTTTATCGAGAAACTTTATCTTCACAACTATATGAACCTAAAGACAGACTTTCTAACTCCAACATATTAACTCCAAAATTCAAAATTCAACTCAATGCCCCAAACTGATATATACCTGCAAAATACTCAAACCTCAAAGACAAATGGAATGTTTTGAGTTTCACAACCACAGTCTTTTCAGTCAAATTGTTAAACAAATGGCTTCAGGTAAACTGGGATTTTCTCCAATGTCAAAATAATCATATCAAAGAATCAAACATATTGTTTGCAAAATATTTATTTTACCATCCCTTACAATTTCTCTTTATTTATTTTTACATATATATCTTTTAGAAGATCCTAAATAATTTTAGGCTAAACTAACATTTTGGTACCTATATTTTGAAGTTTGTTTAGTTTTAGTCTATGTCTATTCAATTATCCAATTTTAGACCTTGTACTTTCAATAAATCTCAAATTTAGTTCTTTCAAAGTAAATTTTTACTGAAATTTGTTAATTAATTATAATAATTTTCATGCGAAAAAATATAATATGTGAATATGTTTTCAAAATTTATAATAAAAATGCTAATATATGACTAATTATTTTTTTAAAAAAAATCAACAATTAATTAGCATCAGGACTAAATTTAAGATTTATTAAAAATATAAGATTAAAATTTAGACAATTGAAAATATAAAAACTAAAATCGAACAAACTTCAAAATATATAAATCAAAATGATATTTTAACTAATTAATTTTTCATAAATTATTTAATCAATAAAACACTAACAAAAAAAAAAAAAAAACTAATCGTTTTAAAAAGGTCTAGCAAAATATGAAGCTATAATTGAGATAGTTAATTTTAGGTTAAAAATCCTATTTTGGTCATGTAATTTGAAGTTTTTCTTCAATATTAGTATTTACACTTTGAATGTTCAATTTTAGTTGATGTATTTTCAATCAAATTTAAATTTAGTCTCTACTTGCTTGCTTGTTGTTGATTTTTTGCGAAAATATTTTTGTTATTTAATAGTATTTATACTATAAATTTTGAAAACAAATCCACATATTATTAATATTCTTTTTTATGAAAAGTACTATCATTATATGGTCAATTTGGATAAAAATTAACTTTGAGACACTAAATTTAATATTTATTAAAAGTCTTAGCTAAGGACGACTAAAATTGGACACATTTGAAAGTAGATGGATTAAAATTGAACAAACCTCAAATTATAGGGACTAAAAGTGGTATTTTAACCTTAATTTTTTTATACTAAAAAAATGAATTTTTGCTAGCATGAGCCGTAGCTTAATTGACATAAAATATGTATTCTCGATCAAGATGTCAAATCTGAATTACTCTCTACTATATATATTGTAATAAATAAAATAATTAGAAAATGGTTGTTTTCAAATATAGCCAAATGAGCCAAACTATTTACAAATATAGAAAAAATTTAATGTCTATCAACAATAGACTTCTATCACTCGAGCGATAGACTACAATAGACAAGCAATAAAAGTCAATCACGTTTTATTGCTGATAGATAATAAAATTTTTATATATTTATAAATAGTTTGATATTTTTTCTATTTATTTCGATTAATTGTGATATTTTTAAGTGTAAGTTGATAACAAAATTTCCCACCTCAAATTTCTATATTAAAATTATTCCCCAAGTTTACATCAACCTTGTCATGATCAATTGAAAGCAACCAATTACCTACAACTCATAGAAAATCCAAATCAATGTAGCAACTTTCTTTTGTTTTACTTTATGTTTGCCATTTTCCAAGTCTTTTTTAGTGGAACCTTCAAAATTTAATCTATATTTGCAACATTAAAAAAAAAAAAAAAAAAAAAAAAAAAAAAAAAAGCTCAATATGCCAACAAAAATAATAACAAAACAAGGGTATTTGGACCGTCTAGGACATGAAGCATCAAATTATTATTTATATTTTGTTTAATAATTTTTAGGTAATTTTAGTCTTTTTTTTTTTCCAATTTTATTATTTTTATTTCAAATTAAGTAGAGTATTTTTGTCATTTTGATATGATTAATAATGTGGTATTAAGGTTTCACACTAGGAGCCTATCTAAAGTCTTATCATTAGTTTTGTTTGACATATTACGATGAAGAACAAGATTTAATCTTTGAGCTCTTTTATGTTTAGCCACGAGAGCTTATTGAATTTTTGTGATTCATGTGTTGAGTTGCATGCCAAGAACGATTAAATGGGATTAATCATCCTATTTTGTGGAGTGTTAGAATCTTAGGCTAAAGAACTTGTTTTTTTTGTCTCAATAGCTTTGATCTTGAGACAGTATGTGTCTACCAATTCGTAGAGTTGAAATCAAATTGATATATGGAGGTTTTAGTGTTCCAGAATTAGAGGCTTTTCACATACCCAAGAAATTCCTAATTCCAATTGACCGCTAGGATTTTCATATCGTTTGGTATCAAAGCCTAAGTCTAGACTGGAACTAACTTATAAGTGATATCTAGAAATTTTATCATTAGATTTTGTTTTAAAATTTGTGATATTATTATGGAGAAAAGAATATGGAACTTCAATTGCGTACAATAATTTTTTACTACATTTCGGACTGTTGTTCATTGTCATTTGGGTTTAATCAAACAAACAATTTGCAACTTTGGTTGTCGAATTACCATCAATTCCTTGCTGCAATTTGCTTGAAAATATCACTCATAAAATCCTACTTATTACTTTTTACTCCGTTTGAAAAAATCATTACTTGAGTTGCATGTCAAGATAATTCTAGTGAAATTCATCATCCTACTTTCTAAAGTGTACGAAATTTGAACAAAAAAATTCATTCTTTGTCTCAACGATTTTGATCTTAAGATAATTCGTGTCTTATTCAATAATCTTTAGGGTTGAAATTAGACTTATTAGGGGAGGGGGTTAGTGTTTGAGAATTAGGGTTGGGTTCCTAATATATATATATATATATATATATATATTTTTTTTCCCAGAAAAGAAGGGGAATAAACAAGATGGGATAAAGAAAAAGAATGAAAAAAAAAGAAGAAGTGAATCCAGCCAAATCATTTTTAATTTTAATTTTTATTGTCTCCTTCCTCTTTAATCCTTCCTTACCCCGTTATATTCCTAAAAATATCATTTGTGGTTCTCATAAATTCAACCATTAATATCTTAAATTTAAATTGTCTAGGTAGAATTAATCATATTTTTATAGTGAGAAATTTAACTATTTAATTTAAAATTTCATAATAGTTATTTAAGTTACTTAATTTTAAAATAATAAAATGGAAAAATTTAGAGAGGATAGGGAATGACACCAGAAGCGAGGACCCGAAAGACATCCTTAGCCCCACCCCACCACATGGACATATCTACCTATTAGATACTTTCTAAAGTTCAAGAGTTTATGAACACAAATTTAAATGTTCAAATAACTTATGAACACGAAGTTGAATGTTCAAAGATCTATTTGTCATATATTTTTTGGAAGTTTAAATTAAATAGACACGATTATTTCACCGCATTATAGTCTAGTTTTGTACTGGTGCTTTAAGCTTTCTCTTTCAAGTTTAGCCCAAAGAACTTCTTGAATTCTTGCCGTTCATGTGTTGAGTTGCATGTTAAAATCATTTAAGTGGAATTGATTGTCCTACTTTGTAAAGTGTATGGATCTTGGGGAAGAACTTGTTCATTGTCCCAAGAGTTTTGATTTTAAGGTAACTCGTGTCTAGTCCAATAATCCTTAGAATTGAAATCAAATTTATCTTAGAGTTTAGTGTTTGAGAATATGGATTCACATACCCTGATCATTCCTAATTCTAATTTGCTAGAATTTTTGTATAGAAGTAGAAGAAGGAACAAAATTTGGCCAAGTGGTCTTTTTTGGTTTATTACAAAAAAATTATTATTATGATGTTATTATTATTATTTTATATAAATGTTATATTTAAATTTCAAGTTTTATTGCTTAATTGTCTAGACAATGAATATATTTTAAATTTCAATAACTTATGAACACGAGGTTAAATATTCAAAGATCTATATCTCATATACTTTTTTTAAGTTTAAGGATTAGATGGACACAATTTTTTCAACCTAAAAAAATTATAGATGGTTTAGGAATGATTGAAATTTCTTTTAATGTATAATAATTAATGTTTTAAATTATATTCATGTCATCTTTTAAGCATAGAAATCATGTAAATTAATCAAAATATTTACATTATTAGTATATATGTAAAAAAAAAAAAAAAATTGTTTTCAAATAGAGCAAAATTAATCAAAATATTTATAAATATAATAAAATGTTATTATAGACACTGATAAACTATTATCGTATGTCACTAATAGATAATGATATTTTGATATATTTAAAAATATTTTTAATAGTTTTGTGATTTAAAACAATTATCCATACAAATAAAATTCACATATTTAAATAAATTAAATGAAAATGTTGGAATTTACGCACTATCCATAAAGTAGTCATATTCTATTTTATTGTTTAATCTCGAAAATAAAAGTGGAGGGTAGGTAGCCAAAAAAATCAAACTAATTAGTAATTAGAAAAAAGAGAAAAATATGACATCTGCCCACCAAATACCCAATGTCTAAATTGATAATATCATAGATTGGTCTAAGAAATTGGGCCAAATAATATATTTTACCTAATTTTTCAATATAAGATTTTATAATTCATTTTAAACTTTTTTTTAAATTCACTTTTGTTTCTCTCTTTCAACTTCCATTCTATTTCTCTCTCTTAGATACTCTTTCATTTATCTTCTTCCTCCGATCTTCTTTCTCTATATCCTTTCTTTGTATTTCATCTCCAATAATGATAATATGACAAATATTTTCTTATCCGTATTTCGTCTCCAACTACGAGAGTGAATGAAATTGTTTCTTCTTCCTTTGATAACTGCAACGGTCGGTGGCAACATACATGTAATTTTTCCAAACTTCAAATAAACCATGTGTAGAGGACAAAGTAAGCAAGTGAATTAGAATAAGAGCGAAAAGAAAATAATTCAAAATAAGGTTCGGCGATGCCAATAAAAAGTTAGAAAAATATACCAATGTGATTTTCCCTTTATTTGGACTAAGAGGTATAATCGACTTAAGCAACCGGGCCAAGAAAATAAAAAGGTTTGGGCCAAAAATAGTACCTTAGGCCCAAAATGGCCTAGAGAGAGGGTTAGTTAGAGTAGGCCCAAATTAATGTGCTCAACCTCGGTCCAAAGCATGTGCATCACTTTAGAAACAAAATGAGTCTAGAAGAAGGTGGGTGGGCTTGACCAAGATTGAATTCAACCCTAGCCAAATACCAAACAGGGCACACTCCTTGGCTCGCTGAGTTTCTAAATTATCTTAAAACAACTCTAAAATTCTATTGGGATAACCTAGATTAACTGCTCTTATAAATACACCATGAAAGCGCCAAAAAGAGAAAAGTTTATTCTCCACTCATAAATTATTAACTTGTTGTTCTAATCTACTCTCTGACTTAAACGTCGGAGTGTGTATTGCAAGCCCTACGTACGCTTATATACAAATTTTTTTTATTCTGCAGAGCACATTCTTCTACCTATCAAATAATTTTATCAATGGATGTGGCTGAAAAATTAAACTCTTTTCCACTCCATCCCATTTCCATCTCATTACATAATGACGAGTCCACCAACATTTTCGACCTTTTTTGAACGAGGCATCTTCGCTCCTTGACATGGACTTTCATAAATTTACCATTTGGTGAAGAAATTATTTCGGATTTTAATTTCTTTTTTATTTCTATATTTTAAAAAGTTTGATTTTAGTTTATATACTTTTTATCTTTTTTATATATTCTAGTTTTTATACTCTTAAAATGTCCATCTTAATTTTTATAGAATTAAAAAAAAGTTGCAAACCTAGTCCACTCATTTCCATTGTTTTCTATTTTATTTCTATTGAAATTTTAATATATGTCAATTAATTCATTAAATTTCTTTACAATACAACCATAAATCATAAAAAGTAAAATGAAATTTTAAAAAATACAAGACTAAAATAAACCATAATGAGACTGGACTAGAGTTTTTTTTTTTTTTTTTTTTTTTTTTCCAACCAAAGTAAACATTGGCATGAAACTAGTTAGGCTTTGGTCAGATAATTATATTGTGTTTTTAGTTGTATTATATTTATTTGTTCATTTGAATGTGGCAATTAATTGTGATTGTGTTTTGAATCACTTTTAAAACATTTGGTCAAACGACAGTCATAGTTTTCCAAGCACTTTTGAAATAACCTAAAAATTGTGCTTTCTTTCCATTTTGTCTAATTTTTATTTATTTATTATTGTACTTCTTATGACAGTTTCAACACTTCTCTTCAGATTTGTTTTAACCATAAAGAGAAAGATGGGATAGTTGAATCACAACAAAAATTTCCCAAAAAAATTAAAAAAAAAAAAATTATCATGCAAAGATTAGATTCATACGTAAATTGATGGTAGATCTATTGCCTTGAGTATGGTTCAATTGGTTCAATATATGAGTGTCCCGAAGAAAGTATGGCTCAAAAGAATTTCATCTATCCTAATCGTGATGTAATTTTGAGTTGAATTAGGTTGATTTAATTATGCATTTAAAGTAATTTGAGGTTTTGTTTAACCGAACTAACTACAATTTAATATTAATTTTTAAAAATATTTTGTTATTTTGTTTACTAACAATTTATATATACAACATTTTTTTAAAAGAGATGACACCCTTTTTAAAAGAAAAACAAATAAATATTTCAGTTATTGATGTATAATTTTTCATAATATAAATTGAAACTGACTAATTTTAAATCAATGTTTAAAAAAAAGTAAATAGATATTACAGGAAAATTGAATAAAGAATATGAATAATCTAAATAGACCCAGTTGGGTTAGGTAAAAGATAAATAAACTATTGTTTGAGTCCAAAAAATTTTACAACTTAAAAATTGAATTAGATCTAAAAAGAAATGCATCAATTCAATCTCTATAACACTGTCCCTAATTTAAAGAGTTAAAAAGAAATTAAACTTTTCCATAACAATCCAACAATTAACTTATTAGAGATTATAAAAAGCTAACAATGTCACAAACAATAATAATAACATCATAACTTTCACTATATTACTTTTATTATTTTTTCCCTTAAATTTTTTTTAAAAAAAAAAAAAAAAAAAAAAAATTCCATCTCTTTCTTCTAAAGTCCCTCAAAATCAAGGAATCCATAGATCTCATGAACATTTTCTCCTTTGAAATCTTTCAATTCCTTGAAAGCCAAATACTTCAACTCCTCAATTTTCTCTTTCTTTCTCTCATTTTCTTTCCCTCCAAACACATTTTTTGACATTCCTTTCACCATCCCCACCAATTTCCCATATTTCCTCATCTTCTCTATTTCCTCTTCATTTCCACCTCCCAATATCACCCCACACGCGCCCCCACACGCGTGTAGCCCACCTTCCGTCTTCTCGCTCACTTCCTCCGCCGTTGCCGTCTCCTCCAATCCCCGAAATTGCCCCCCAATCCACCCTTCCGTACCCATCGCACGTGCCATTTCCACCATCACGCGTCGAATCCGCTCCGACCCGCTCTCGCTCCAATCGCAAGATCCCGCTAGAATCTCGAACACCATCGGTGCTATTCCGTCCCCTGTCAACAGCTGGATGTTGGGGCCATAAACGCGGTCAACGACGGCGGCGCGTGAGATTTCACGTGCCGTCAGTGGAGGGTATTCCCGAGTATAGGTTGCAGCGTGGATGAGTTGCAGTGCAGTAGCCGCCACAATGGCCTGGTCTCGGCCGCCGCCGACGAGCTCGCAGGCGGCAATACACAGTGCAGGAGCGGAATTTCGTGGGGCCGAGAAGACAAAATGGCCCAACGGCTCGTACACCGCCGGCGGGTCCTTTGCCGGAATGACCCGCCGGAGATGATCCTCAATATCTTCATTTATGGCCGCCCAGTACGACGGAGTGATCTGTGACATGACGACGGTCAACCTCGCCGGAGCTCTGAAATGAACCGCCGGTCGGACGGGGTTCCATTTGAAGAACTTGGGCCGCGCTGGATTTGGTTGAAGTTGAAGAAGATTGAGAGAAATCGCCATTAGAGATGGAGAAATCCAATGGGTCTCTGTGGACATTTATTTGGAGTCCTAATTTATGTTTCATGACTTCGGTCAGCGGTCAGCGGTCAGCAGGTTTGCCTGTTTATATGACCATAATATGATTAAAATATTCTATACTTATATCAAATTTATTCTCTAAAAACTACTCTTTATCCAATTTAGTTAAATAATATTCATAAATTTCATGCAAATATATTTATAAAATTCATAATAATAAAAATGAACTAAAATTAAAAAATTTCATAGTATATAGCGAAAGACAAAATGATATTTTATCATATTATAATTTATAAATGATCACATTTTTCATTTATTGTTTTAATAATGAATAAATGGCCCCATATGTTTTTATAATCAAAATGACAACATTTTCCACATGATATTTGTTTTTGTGCCAATTGTGTATGTTTTCTTGGGCAATGATTGTATGAATCCAATAACAAGTTACTAACTACCCAGCCGACACATCAACTTCCATTCAAATCTCAATATCAAACTCTTGCTTTTTATTTCTATTTGAAATTTTGCCCCATATTTTAGTTCATCATAAGTGTAGAGTACCTAATTTTCATCTTTGATCAAATTAAAGAGACGGAGGAGAATGAAGTTGGTGAAATTGGAAGACATTCCAAGTTTAGAAGTGTAAACATTTTTGTTGCGTGCTAATTGTTGTTTTTATAGTGGTTAGATGGAGTTATCATTATTCTATGATGTTAGCAATTTGGGAGTCGTAATTTGTGAGAAATAATAATATTTTTGTGCATTTTGGATTGTACTTATTTTTGTGCAAACAGTTCAATTGTGTTTAACTACTGTATCTATAATTTGTCACCTAACAAATTCTTTTTAGCTCTTTTTTATTAATGAAATAAGTTGCACAAAGATAGATGCAGTCTAAAGTATAACTAAGTATTTTGCTTTGATTGATAAAATCTTTTGATTTTCTAAAAAAAAAAAAAAAAGAAAAAATATTCAGTGGAGTGAAAGTATTTAATTGCGTGGTGATAGAAATGTTATGATTTGGTATTATTTGCCAATGGATAGTGGAAATAATGTCCCAAAGAGTGTCTTGGTTACATCATGGTATAGCACCAAAGTAGAAATTTGGAAGAAGTGAACAAAATCTTAAAAGCTAAAATTACTAAAATAGTATTTAAATTTAAATTTATTTATTTTATCTTTTCTGAAAGAAAATAAATAACATTGAAAATCTAGCTGTTAAGTTTTTACCTTGCTTTTCCAAGTCATTGAACTCTATTAAGAACCGATGAATGATTTTCTTCTTCTTCTTCTTTTTTTTTAGGCGCATAAAGAAAACACGAAATACCAAAACACATTAAGGCCTAATATTCCTAAGCCCTAGGATAAAATTCTTTGTATCAGAAAGACAACAGGAAATCAACCAATTAGGAAAATTAGAATGTCAAGTAAAAGGGACACCAGCACAACCTCTTTTAGCTAAAAAAATATGTAGTACTATTTCAATCTCTATGAACAAACCGAAAGGAAAACAGACGAAAAGGATATAGCCAGATTCCAAATCTCCATGACACGATCTTAGACCTCAAGCATGGGTCCATCAGGTGATTAATCATGTTAATCAACACCTGGCAATCAGAAAAGATGGAACAATCCCTCACCCCCGCCTAAAGAGCAAACCGCAAACCTTTAACAATCGCCACTACCTCCAAGGACAACAGGGAGGAATAGAAATTGTGAAAACCATATGACAAAGCAGAAATATTAGCAGAATCATCCAAGAGCACAATACAAAATCAAAGGCATCCACCCTATCCTTGCATGAAGCATCAACGAAAATAACAAAGGAGTCCTTGATCCCGGAAGGAGATAACACAGAGGCATTCGTGCTACCATCCATAGGATGGCTAACCAAACCTAAGAAGGCTCTCAAATGATCCTTCACCCACTCACAATGAAAAACAACAGACAAAATCATTTCTCATGAACAATCTTGTTTTAATCACCCCAAATAGATCAAGCACCCACACAGGCCAAAGCAAAACTATACTACAATTGATGAGTCCACATTTGGTTATCAAATTGATCTTCCCCCAGTTGATGCCATACTAAATTAGGCTCTTCCACACTTTTCAACCCACTCATAATTAAATAGAATGTCCTCCACTTATAATCTAATTCATATTATTATTTGAACTCCTTCAAATATTTAATTCTCTCAAAAAATTAATTTTGTATCATATCCAAAATTAAATTTATATTATAAAGTTCAAATTAAACTTTATTTTATAATGTATCATCATACATTATATTATTTCCCTAAGTAAATTTGAACATTTCAAATTTCATTCAAGACATAAATATCTCATCACTCTTTACGAACTAGGAAGGGGACCTAATGGACCTATAGATCAGAAGCTCCAACGATATGAGATTAATCGGCTAAACTCATTAACCACATTAATCAATATTCGTTAACTGTGGGGCATTCCACTAAAGACCCACAGCTGCACTCTTCTCACTGCAGATATATTTCTATGTCCATGGATATAGACCAATAACAGCAAATTAGTCATTCACAAGTGTTTGTAACACCAACTAGGTCAAATTACCGTTTTACCCCTAGGTTACTTCTAAATTCTTAAGTACCAGTGCTCCTAATGAACAATCTATTTATGGTCCAACCATTAAACAAAAACCTCTCTCGAACCAGTGAGAGGGTAGGGCCTTTTGTTCAAGTCCCGGAGACACCACTTAAGGGAACACTTATCTACTTACCCTAAAGATGGGAATGAATGAATTCCATCTTGTATAATTATGTCCCCAGCTCTCCACTCGGTCTTGTCCCCAAGATAGCAGGCATATTGAGTTGGCAAACGGCCACTCTCACCCATACAAATCAAAGGACAATCCCTCGTGGACAGGAGTTCATAATATACTCAGGATTAAGACTAAGTTGCCTCGGTCATCCAATTGAAATAGAAACCTAACTAGTTAACAGAGTTACATCTAGTGATTACTATTCTATGGTCCGGTCTTATGCAAACTCATTGCATAGGATACCCTCACGCACATGTCACCTACACGAACACGTTAGATCATTGTGTTTGTATCCAATACAAAGTGGGTCGTATCCATAGTGTCACTAGGATAAGGTACTTAGTCTTGTCCCTATATTATAGACCTTTTAGATTGTATCTTGATCTTTGATCTCTGTATGTCCCAACATACAGCTCAAGACCCATAAAATAGCCTAGGATGTTAGTTTATTGGATTTAGGGTTATTAAGACAAAACAAACAAGAACAATCAATAACGGTAACACATCAATAACTCTTTATTAACGATTTAATGATGGTCAAATAATTACATTTACAATCTACGAGTTTTAGGACATAAAACCCAACACTTCACTTGACGAGAAATAATTTTCTAGTTGTATGATAATTCCATTTATTGTTTTATATAAAAGAATGATTGTTAATGATTGCGCAAAATTCATCTAATGATATGTCAAATATTGAATGGGAAGAATATGTACTACCGTATACTAGGAAAATTTTTCTCTTGAAATGGTCAAAAGTGTTGCCGTCTAGGTCGTCTAGCCATTTAAGTGACAACCACTTGAATGAGTCCACAAGACTTTTTTTCGTTCTGGAATTAATTTAAAAGGTTGGAAATCTTATTTCATTGCCTATTATACATATATAAATATTATATTACTTCGACCTAAAGAATAGCTTGACTGGTTAAGGCATATGTTCTAAAAGAAATAGTTAATGATTTGAATCTCATCACTCTTAATTTTGTTGAACAAGAAAAAAATTAAAAAAAGAAAGAAAAAGTAACGTGTGTAGACGTCCATCACACGAGTATGTATATAATAGGTCCTAAACCCCTAAATTTTATTGTCGTCACACGAGTTTTTTACGTTCAATATTTGACTTTTTATTCAATAATTAATTATGCTAGCGACAACTACAATATATTTTTATTAAAATTGAGTGACGGCAATAAAACATTTGAAAGAGAAAAGATTACCCCTAACAAAATTTGAAAGTTTATAGAGTGAACAAAATAATTATAAAAATTAAAAATAGTTAAAATAAAAAAAAAAACAAAAACTTAGAGACTAGTTATGTATGAAATCTAACGTTAATCGTATATATGAAAGGACAATTGATATAAAATGTTACCTTGATATTTCTTTTAGACTTTAACTATATTTAGCATATCTAATTAAATTTATGATACCATCAAACATCTAGTTAGGTTTAATATTAGAGACTATAATAAAATTTCAAAAAATACATTCATAAACTAAATTGATAGAAAAGTATAGAGACTAAAAATATAATATTTTTATATTGATAACCATTATTGTAATCAAAATGTAACTTGTCCTCTCTCAACCACCTTTGTCAAAATATAAATAAATAACATTGGCTATATTAGTGGAAAGAAATTAAAGTTTATATTGATTGTATTTCCATTGTCATTTTTTTTTTTTTTTTTTTTTTTTTTTGTTGAAATGCCACCATCCATATATGGAGGTGATCTTCAATCCTTTCACTTAAAGATAGGTCTTTGGACATGACAAATTAGTTTAATTATCATCAACAAAGATCTAAACTTCATTATAGAAAACAGTCATGACGTTCATGTAAATCCTAGATCTCAATATCATCTAATTAAGAGAGCAACAACGTGAACAAATTCCATACAAAACCAGTGAACTTCCAAAGCTTCTTGAATTGAAATCATAGGTTTTCCCGTAGAGATGAAAAGTCCATGAATCACATGACAGAAGTGTCAGAGTTGAGTTCGTAGTTACTTTCAAGGGACTTCCAATCATCAATGCTTCCATCATTAACCAACCAAGAGAGATTGTTTATCTTTGAAGGAAGCTCCTCAAATACATAGCATTTTTCATAGCATGTAAGTATTTAAAATTTAAAAATAAATAAATAAATAATCCCCTCCATTTTTACTATTATCTCTTTAAATTTCTTAATACTGTAGATTGGATTTAGGTTTTTTTTTTTTTTTTTTTTTTTTTTTGGTAAGGTTCAAAACAAGAAGGGGTATTTATTTTATATATGGGGAAAGTAATAAAGATCTATAAGGATAATAAATTTTGGAGTAATGTTCATAACAAGGAAGGGGTATTTGTTATATAAATTAGGCTTATGTTTTTTTTAGTAGTCTTCAAGACAAGAAAGTGTATTAATTTGTTCAATATATGGAGAGAATTATGATATAGATCCATGGGAGAGGATAGATTTTGGAGTTTTGTTCCAAACAAGAAGGGATATTTGTTGTATATATTGGGTTTTTTTTAGTGGTGTTCAAAACAAGAACGGATATTTGTTCTATATATGTGGAGAGAATAATAAGTATCCAACGAGGTAATAGCTCAACGATAATTGACATGACATTCTCTCTTACAGGTTGGAGGTTCAATCTCCACCGTACAGTTGTATTTAAAAAATAATAATAATACTAAATTGGAAGGATTGAATTGGTTTATGATTAATGGTGTTCATTGTTTTTGTAAAAATAATATTAATTTTTCATAACGAAAAAAAAATACACCGAATGTTTAATTAATGATGTTAGATTGGTTAATGGTTTAATTGTTTATTGACATTGTAAAAGTGGTATTTATAATACATTAGGCCAATAGTAATGTTCTTACAAATGTATACAATAATTTAATCAGAACATTAAAAAAAATTGCAGAAATTGAACCAACAAATGAAGAGCAAAGGGTAAAACTTGTATAAAATAAAATTAACCAAAATAATATGGTGAAAGTAAAATTTAAAGAAAATTTATAAATACATCAAAATTGTGGTTTAGAAATCTATATTATATATATATTCTATAATCTATATACCATATTAAAATGCAAACACTCTTGTAAAACATATTGGACTACATTACCCATTTTATTTTTAATGAATTATAAATATATTATTTTCTTTTATATCATCTTGTTGTTAATAACTTACAAATATACTAGTCAAAAAATTAAAAGCTTAATGTTGATTTAAAAATTAAATTCGAATTTATATATCTAATAAATCAATTGATTTTTTAAAAAAAATTAGTATATAAATGACTTATTAAACTCTACACTAAATGATCGAGATGGAATAGACAGAAATTTGAAAGTTTTAAAATCTAACCTTATCATTAATATCACATTAAATTAGTATAGGAGGAAAAAAAAACTCTATCTTTTTAATACAATAAAAATAGAGGATTTAACGTCCAAGAAATGTTAATTACTACTTAATTAATCTGAAGAGTATATCATTAATATCGTAATAAATTAGTATTGAAAAAATTGATTAAATTAATATTATATTAAATTACTATGGGAAAAAATGGCATTGCAATTAATTTCATGTTAAATTACTAATAGAAAAAACACGTTGCAATCAATATCGTGTTAAATTGTAGTGAAAAAAAAAAGAAAAAAAAAAGAAAAAAAAAAAGAAAAAACCACTAATTTCGTGTAAAATTAGAAAAAGAAATGACATTATTATCAGAATTATATTAAATTATTAGTGAATTGAACTAAAAAGGTATTATTGAATTAAGGCCACGTTTATATTAGGTGAAAGGTAAGCAATGTAATGTAAAAAATGGGTCCCAGTTAATTACTTTTATTGTTTAACTGCATTTCGTAATGTAATGAGTTGTAGGATCCGTCTTAAAATTTGTAATCAAATTCTGTCATCCAATTGAGGAATGGAGAGTCTTCAATCTAATTATAATTGAAAATTACATGGGATCCACTAACTTTTGCTGTTACTGATGTGCTACGGTAACAACATGAAAATTATGAATCAACCGCATTTATCGTTACTTTTACCTTTATGTTTACCGTTATCATTAGAGTCAAGCAGTAATGGTAATGATAACAGTAACAATAAAATGTGACAGATTCATAATTCTAGGTAAACATAATCAAAAGCAATCCAATTATGTTTGTGATTTAGGCCTATTACGATTCATCCATTAATGAAATCTCATTCTAATTACACCAATTTTCATTACAGTTTGGCAAACGTGGCATGAAATCTTTTGGAAAGATGAATATATTTTAACTAGCATGAATTTATACTATCAAATTTAAGGTATGAAGTTGAACCAACAAATTTCTACGCACATAATTATTTAGGATTAAATTACAATGTTGTAAAATTATGAATTCAATCATTAACTTCAACTTTGAAAGTTGTGACTACTAGATTCGGGAATTTTAAAAGTCGTAAAGGCCTACAGTTTGTAGATTTTGATGCTAATAATCGTTATCCAAGTAACATTTTAAAATATTTATAGTGTTATTAGATACAAAATTAAAATTTTAGGAGCGTTTTAAACCTAATTGATTTTTGGTTTTTGGTTTTGAATTTTCAATTTTTAGAAAACGGACCTGAATGATATCCAATTGAGTTTTGTATTTGTTTAATGTGCTTCCCACCCAAGTTCGAATACTCCCACTGTTAATCAATAAGTTATAGCAACAATTTTCATTTATCCTTTTATTTCTATTCCATTTTATAGCACCAATTTCACCTTTTTATATTAAATTAAATGGTAAATAATATTAAAAATATATTTTTTATAACTTCTTTTGAAAAGATTTTCTTTTTTACACTTTAGTTCAACATCAATTCTCAGTTGTCCTTTTATTTGTTTTTTGTTTTGTTTTAGAATAATAATTTTCACTTTTTATATGAAATGGAGTACGTAAATAATGTCAATTTTTTTCTAGTTTAATCTTACATCACTTCTGTTTTTTATTTTAATTAGAATATCTTAAAGTTTTTTTTATACAATATTAAAATTCAAAATTAAGAAAACAACGTAAATTTATCGGATACAAATTAATTGTTTTATTTTTTTCCTTATTCACTTATTATTTACTCTTGCAAAAACGAAATTATTTTTTATTATTTTAGACCAAAAAAAAAAAAAATTGGTTGCATTCGATTTGTGATTGTTTCATCAATATGGACTTTTCTAAAAAGTTTAAAATAAAGATATAGTTTCATAATTCTTATATTACATGGAATATATTATAAATATAGTTTGATTTTATTTTTCATAAAAATATATATAACTAAAAAGTCACCAAAACTTATTTTGTTTTAACTTATAAAATTGTGTCCATTACTATAAATTCTTTGTTTTATCACAACAAACATGAGGTTATGTCAGTGATAACTAGTAGAAATACAAATTATTATGTTTATTATTTGAAGTAATTAGGACAAAATTGATGACAAACGCATGATTTTAGCACTTGAATTGTATGATATGAATAACTCTGGCTTACAAAATAATCTATCTTGAAAATTATGAAATTCTACCTTTTTTTTAATGCATGATAGAACAAAAAGAGCTCAAAATATAAGGTAAGCGAACGCTGCCAGAAAAGACTAATGCGTCAAAAACCATGTGTCCAAAAGATAAATAATACAAGCGCTTAACCGACAATTGTCATGTCAATATGCAAGCGAACAACTGATTTTATCAGATCATGACAAATTCAATGAACTGAAGACGCGAATAAGTCGGCGCAGCAGGGCATGGAATTAATTGCAAAGGTGTCAGGTCATCATGATATCACCTTTTCGATGCCTATAAATAGCTCATTTCACTTCATGTTCAATTAGAGAGAAAATAAAGTTTTGTACAAATTCTCGCTCAACCTCCATAGCCATCCTCCATTAGAAGATTCTGAGAGTGTTTAGAGTCACCTCTTAGAGAGTGAGAATCCACCTTTGTATAAATAATGTATCAAATAATCATCATCTCAGGCCTCCAAGAAGCAAGACATTGTCATTGGCGACTTAACGACTTCCCTTTTCTTTTCTTCATTATGAACACCTTTCTTATTTGTTTTTTTTGATAACTTTCAAGAGATTTGATTATTTACTTAATACAAGTTTGATTGACATTATGTCTCTATTTATTCTCATTTGCAACATCTTACACCATGAATGTTGAATGTTTCACGAGTTAAGCATAAGTTTTAGTATTTCCAAATGTGATTAAGTTGCTTTCATCTTGATTAAATTGGTACTTCAAACTTGTTTTAGTCTATCGAACAAATAAGTCTAAGTAAGTATATTTAACAAAAAAAGAGTAGGTTTTAGAGATAAAGTTTTTCTTTTGCCCGAAGAGCTCATCATGCGTCTTAGAAATAAGATTAATGTGACGTCGAACATCAAGAGATGTGTTCTCAACTTTGAGTTTGTAAGCATGAAAAATCATTTGTCACTTAGAAAAATACTATTTACTTAACTTACCATTATTCATGGTTCCATTCATTTTATACCCACTATCTAATCTTATTTATACTTGACTAACTTCACCTGTCATTCATTCCGCATCGTCATCCCCACATGTTCATCCATTAATTTATTCTTGTATAAAAATATTCTTTGTAGTTAATTCAGAAAACACGCAATTGTAATTATTATACAGTTCCAAACGCATCAAATCATAGATAAATTTCAAACACACAGTCATTACAAATCTTTATGTTCGACCCTGAACTCTCTAGGAAAACCTATTTAAACTTATACTTGAGTTTTTATAGGAAAACTTGCATCTAACATATACATCATTCTTGATTCTTCGCACAGCATTAGGCCATTACAGCCATAATGCATCATACGCATAAACAACGCAATAGTTAGTAATATAACTTAAAAGTTATGTGACAGACTAATTCCAAATAAATTTAAATGTTTGGTGTGATAAAATTAGAACCACAAAGTTATCGCATAACAATAGACGATTCTAAAAATTATATCCTTGTTAGATTAAAAAGAACAAATTAAGATCTATTTAAAGCTTTCACAAGTTTATGCCGATGTAATATTGATTTTTTTTTTTTTTTTGGTGAAATGAGCTTAGCTCAGTGGTGATTGACATTTTTTTTTATGCTTACACGCACCTCACAAAACAATCTACATGACCCTACAACATTATCTAGATAGTAATTGACATACACTCTCCTTTTAAGGTAGGAGGTTAAATCATCTATCCCACCATTGTGAATTGTTGTTAAAATATTGGAATAAAAATTACAGCAAACTATAGAAATTTACATGGGAGAATTTCCAAATATAGTTGTACTTAACTGCGTTAGTGGTTAAAATGTAAGCGTTGATATTTGAATAAAACTAAAATAAATTAACCAACAACAACACCCAGCAGTTTCGAGGCGAGAGAGAAGTAAACACATAACAAATAACAAAACAATAATTGGCCACATTATTTAACAATAGATTAACAAAAATGAATAATTAATAATATTAAAATAAAATAATAGAATAAAATAATAAATAATAAAAACATAACAACATAACAACTTTCAAAAGAAAACAAAACAAAACCCTAACAAAATCAAAATGTGACCAAGCAAATGTAAATAAAACTTCGATCAAAAGCTCAAAAATTCAAAATTCAAGCTATGTTGAACTAGAAAAAGACAAATCTCATCCAAAATTAATTACGTTTTAAAGAAATTATTATTCTTTGAAAAAAAAAATAATAATAACCAAGCTAGACATATTTGGAAGTGATTCTGAAATAGTTAAAATCACTTTTGACATTTACAAAGTCACCTAGAAACATATTTTTAATCCTTGAAAATCAAGACGTGGTGAGCCAATCAACAATCATTTAATTGGCAAAAACAGCACAGCTGGCATACAATAGTTACAACATTATGGCATTGGTGGGTAAATCTTGCATGTATTAAAGCAGCACAACTACATGGAAGTGGGATTTTATCAAAGTAATTACATACATCTAATTCATCCATCCACCTGTGACTACTCTACAAGGCAAAACTAAACTTGTATCCTCAATTTCTCATATAGAAACTTTTTCAGCACCCCAAAACAATGACACAAGCAAATCATTTTCTTTTTCTTCCTTTCAGTTTTTAATGGTGGGGGAATATACCTGATATTTGGGACCAATCTGGGACTTTCTGCAGGGCAGTGAAGTGATGGTCCTTTTTCTCAGCATCAAGGGAAAATTGGAAGAAAGAAATAATGACTGCCTGCTAAGATCCTTTCCTCAACTGCAACAGAAGCAGCATCCCACATCCAGATAGATATTGCTTGCTGTAGACATTCCTCATTTCCCATATATAAATCAGGATGAATTCTCCGACCTATAAATACTGGATTGAAGACTGGTAAGGTTTTTGAGTTTGTTCAGAATGCAAATCATCTGTGTCGTACCGATAATCTTGTTTGTTCTCATATTTGGTGCAACATAGAAGAAAGGTTGTCTCAGTTTTAACCCCAAAGGCTGCAGGTTCCTAGTAAGAATATTCTTCACATGACTGGCCTTCACTTAAAGTTGCAAGGCTAGGTCTGGCTGCTGGGAGTCAACCAAAACACTAGAGGATTGTTTCACGGGAGACCCAGGGGACTGAAAACCGATATTCAAGTCGGGAGGAAGCATTTCCTGTTTCTTCCTTGGCTGGTTATGTGGGCTGAGAGCTCGCCAAGTCGACTGCAACTGGAACTTAGACATGTCAGCCTGGACTAGCTGAGGGTATATCATGGACCGGTTTTGCAGCTGTTGTTCATTTGGTACAAGAGTGGCTTGTGAAACAAATGCCTGCATAGGGAAATTGCTCTTCTCAGATTGGAGCTGATTGCCTACCGCACGAAACTCCCCCCATGCTCGTGCCATTTGCGGATGAAATTCCCGAGCTGGATTATATAATGAATCGGCAGAGATTTGACTTTTAGGTGTGGAATTATCCCTGACTTGTTTAAACCCTCCAGCCCCAACGGACATCCATGCACGAGAAGCAACTGCAGCGGCATTATTAGAATTGTCTCTCATTGCAGAAGGAACTGATGACAAAGCTGGCGGAGAATCAGACAAAGATTGATTGGATGAGTTCTCTTGTTTTGGGGCTCTTTCAGACATCATTCTCATCAATTGAACTGGCTTACTCAGACCCAGGTCCTGTCCATGAGAAGTTGCCACTGGGGCTGTTTGAGAAGGCAAGCTAGAAGATGATAAAGCAGCCCGTGGACTATTCAAACAATTGTTAGAGAATTTTCCATTAGGCAATCCTCCAGTTACAACGCCATTAACACCAGGCGGTTTATAAGGCACAGATTGAACAAGATTTAAGTTTACCGATGTCATATCTCTAGACCTAGAAGTGGTCACATTTGAATTGGCTTGCTTCTCCACACCAAGATCAACTTTATTTTGTCTTGGTGAGGGCAAGGAATTTAACTCAACTTGCTTTTTAACCTTCTCTACCTCAGTAAAATTCTTGGTCTGCAGGTTTTGCTGAGGAGAAGGACCGGGATTTGGGGTAGAGGACCTAAAGAAAGATGATTTCCCATCTAAGGTGGATCCTCTAGCAAGACCATTCACTTCTGTACTTGGTGCACTAAGAGAATGCTCCTTCTTAGGCAAAGGAGTATCTGAAGGCTTTCCATCCTTTCTTAATTCGCTGGTAGAATGCAAGTTACCACTGAAACCAGGCTCCTTCTGGTTGTGGTTCTCAAACATTAATACAGGAGTTGGAAGTGGCTCATATTCTCCAACCCAACCACGGCCGAATTTACATCCAACAGGTACAGCCTGCTCAATCCTCTGGGAGGCAACTTTCCAAGCGATAGGACCGAGTGTTGCAGCAAATCGAGCCAGACTCCTAGCATAGGAATACTCTGCATGAAGCCCCACCTGATTTCCAAAATACAAACAAAAAAAAAACATGAAAATCACAGGATAAGGCCACACACAAGTGACTGCAGAGACCAGTTTCTTTGTGACAATACCGCAACAAGTTGTCTTATTTCGTCCTCGAAGGTTGAAAATATTGACTCTGATCTTGGTGCTGGTGAATTAGAAATGTTGTAAGTTGCACGCCGGTTGTCATCAAGCGCAGATGTCTTTCTCCCCAATTTACCTAGAAGACCCTTTCCTATAAAAGTTACAGTAAACAAAAATTGATTCGGATTTCGGACAAAATAATTTGCTTGCAGTGTGGAAATAATGATCAATCAATCAAGTAGAGATCTATTGGATATAGAAGAAAAAAGAATAAGAGGAGAAATTTCCATCTTGCATCTTAACTAAAAATTATGCCTCAGAGCTATCTCGGGGACTAATATGGGTAATTTGATTCTAGACTGTATCAGTTCCTATTGAACAATACCTGAGAAGAGCTCTTCAGCCTTGTCCTGATTAGTAGTATCAAAAACGGAGGAACTACCCTCTACTTGCCCGTCAATATTGCTAGGTACCTCGTAGTTGACACCTTGGATTGGATTGGAACTGTTCTGTACATCTCCCGTGGCAGCAAGGGTTGCACCTGAGGAAAAATCAGATCCAATGGGTTCCTGCAAAGTCCTGAAGAAGGGTTTCTTTGGTGGTTGCTTCTTGATGTAAGAATTGGGTTTCGTACTCTGCTCCAACTTCAACTCTTTCTCAGAGCGTTCAACTTCATTTCTTACCCTCTCGAATTTCTTCTTAGCTAGCTCTTGAATGGAACGTGCCTTTACAAAAACAAGTACGTTAACTAACAGAGAAGTCATGAAATAAAGAATTTTGAAAAGTCAATGATTATACCTGTTTGTGGTAAATGGTTTCTGGTGAATTGTATTGCATTGCATTTGAGCATATCAGGAAAACATCACTCTGCATCCAAGAAACTCAATAATTAACAAAATACAGTAAGCCCTACCTCAAGCATTATTTCTTGAAACAAGGTTTGACTAGAGTAGTAGATAATGCCCAACTATATAGTCACCATAAACAACATTATGAAGCAACCTAGAAGGAAACATCCGCCCCTCCCTTGGAAAAGAAAACAAAATCAATGCTTCTGAAGGAAAAAACCTCCATTGACCCAAAATAGTAAAACTACTGAATTACTTTCAGAACAAAATGGAAGGCACAGCATAGAGGTGAAGCACCGATAATTTGATGGCAAATATATACACGCAAAGAAAAAGGATAAAAAGCCTAACTGAAAACCGACAAGCCAGAAGATTCAAAAAAAAAAAAAACTCCAATTAATTTAAATGAGTGGGTGAGAGAAAGAGAGAGGCTGTAAAGGCTTTCAAAATGACTAGCCAACTAGGACCCATGAAACAAACTAAATCCAAAGTTTCCCCGTCCACTCTCTTTGTCCAGAATCTTTCATCGCAAGTTTCAACATCTTGAAAAAGTGAAACATAACAGAATCATTTGGAGTTTTCTACATGAATGGAGACTCCATTTTCAAACTTCGCTAAGAATGTTGAAATGCAGAGACACTTTGTATTTGAAGCCAAACTACAAAGGCAAAAGAGTTTGAGAAACTTCAGCCGGGGTGAGGGGTGATCCTACAGGAGTATGGAGACTTCAATAGGCCTACTAGAAGAGAGTACAACCAAACGATTCTCCACCCTATTGGGATTTCTAAGCTTCACTCGATGAGCAAAACACTCGAAACCATTTAGTATTGAGATCTATACCAGCATCAAAGATTGGATAAAAGTCAGCTAGTTTGAAGATTGGCAGCCGAAAATCCATTCTGCAATCAATGGTGGTCTAACATGATGGCCTGGGGAGCTTAAAAGTTAAAGGTACAATACCACTTCACCTCCAACCCCACCCCCCACACCCCCCCAAATAAAAAGGAAAGAAAAGGAAAGGAGTAAGAAAGAAAAGAGAAAAGATCAGCCGTCAACGTACAAAGCAATATATTCTGACAACTGTTCCAACCCCCACCACCCAAAGGAGACAAAGAAGACACACAGTACTGTCAGGCACATTAACATATCCAATGAAGGGATGAATCCTTCCTGGCACCATGGTTGTCGCTAAGTCAGCCCCCCAATTAGCGGCATTCCACAACTAATTGACCGTTGGATCGTCAAAGGCTGGGAAAAGCCAGGAAAAGTTTTGATCCCCAAAACTCAGCAAACGGATAACCTCACAGGCACGTGCATGTAGAAGAAAACTCTCCAACCAAAGAATTGAACACCCACCTCAAACTGTTCCAAGGTTGAATATGATCCGTTGGCCAACTTATTCCTCACGGTAGCAAAGTCCATAGGATGATCAATGACATCGTGATAGTCAGGAAGCTACAACAACAAACATTATTTCAAATTTGGATGTTGAGGAACGCTGAAACAACCACATAAGAGGGATGAAAATCGCAGACCTCTTCAGGATCAACTGGTTCAGCATAGACACCATAAGTATCCTTCCTGCCACCATTTCAGATGTTAATTCTAGAAAATTTGGAATTTCACATCATAACAAATTCCAAACGAGAAAAGAGATTCAATTCCCCCCATACTTCTGAAGTTTGTCAAGAATCAACTCCAATGCCTTCTTATCAGGTAACGGTAGCCCGGATGATCGATCTGAGGGAGTCCCTGATCACAGAAACATCACACATTAGACAACCCCAATTCAAATACAAAGCTCAAAGATCAAAGAAGACAAATTAGGAATAAACCCACAAACTAGAATCACAAATTTCAATTGAAAAAAGAACACAAACCTGGAACAGAGTCGGACCCTTTTGAGCCCACCTTCCTTCCCCTTTCCTGTCAAAATCCATTGTGTCAAACAAAAAGGCATTAAACAAACTCATAAATTCTCATATAGCACGAGTGATAAACACAAGTATAGAAAGAGACAGAGACAGAGACAGATAAGGCAGACAACATGGAAAGATAGAGAGAGAGAGAGAAAGAGAAAAAAAAAAATGAGTGATTGAGTGAATGGTGGAGAGAGAAAGGTGGGAGAGTGTGATCAGATTCTGTAGGGGTGTTAGTTTTTGACAGTTGACCTCCAAATCCTTAATATCTCTCAAATCCCCGACACATTCCAAAGACCTAGTGAGAGAAAGTGAAACGGAAATTCGAGAAATGGGAAAGGGGTAAGAGTAATTTTGAAGTCTGGACCAATTGCATAAAAATCTCAGTGATCTCAGCTGAGCTGGACACTCTTCTCTGTTAAACCATACACTTCCCAAATCCCTACTCTGTCTCACTCACTCACTCATTTTCCACAATCTCTCTTGTTCATAATCTTGGTTCTATTCTTGTCTTCCAGTAGATCGATCCACATCGGTAATCTTGTTAAGTACCTCATCAATGTCATCGTCTTCATTTTCATCTCCACGAATTTGATCGTCGTAGTCATCATCTTCATCCTCTTCTTCACCACCACCGCCAATCCTCCTCTTCTTCAATGGCTTCCTCTCTGGTTCGTCTTCCTCCCCTTCCGACGCCGACGAGCCATACTCAGGCGCGTGTGCATCACGCGCCTCTGACCTAGAAAGTCCGTCCACTGGAGATAGATGCGTTCCATCTCTTCCCTGGTTCAGCTTCACAACAAGCTTAAGCTTCTTCTCTCTCCTCCTCTCGTCTTCTTCCTCATCCTCATCGTCTTCTTCAAGAAAGTCGTCGTAATCGATGTTGTACCTCACATTCCGGCGACGGAGACTCCGCCGCGGTTCAGATTCCGACGATGTCAGTCCTCCACCGGACCGCCGTGCCAGATCTGCCTTCGATGGTCTGCCTTTCTTCTTCCTCTTCACGATCTGACCCATCCCTTTCCCTCTCTCTCTCACTACCAAAAATTTCTCTCTCTAGAATTCACTCTCTCTCTCTTATCTCTCTCTCTTTCCCTCACTCTTTTGCTTTGGTACATTATTTTCGATGCTGGTTTGGCTTTTTCGTGAGGCATCTGTGAGGTCCGAGCCTAAGCCCAACCTCAGCTTCGGTTTCCGAACCTAAACCTTTGTCATTGCTTCGGAATCAATTTTCCCATTTCTTCCTCTGTTTTTAACCCTTGTGCGTAAAAACGGTGCTCTTCCAAGACGGCGTATGGTGCTGCCCGTTGCCCCCCACTCCCTGCCCGTCTTAGCTTCCGTGTTGCTTTTGCTCCTGCCCGTGGTTCTAACGTCATTTCTCTTTTTCCTTTTCTTTTTTTTTTTTTAACTTTTCTTAATTACGTGCTTTAAGCGCGTGTTGTACACGACCTGATATTTTAGATTCCTTTCACCCATCTGACGCCCAATTAAGCGAGAAAAAGAGAAAACAAACTGCTCATTGTTTTCTATTTCTACTAAATATTAAATACAAGTCATCGCCGTATTAAATTTTCATGCACTAACATTTCCATTCGTATTTTCACTTTTAAAATAACATTTTTATATTTTATAGAAATATCTAATTGCAATAAAGATGAGAGTTATTTTCAAATATAGTAAAATGTGTCAAAATATTTATAAATATAATAAATGTTACTTGTTTGTCAGTGATAGACATTTATCACTAATTAAAATCAAATCAAATTATATGTTAAAAAAGACCAAAGAGAATAATCAAGGAAAAACTCACGTAACTCAAAGATCTTCTGAGAATACATATCGAATGGGTTATTTTTAAATATAGCAAAATAAACTAAAATATTTACAAATATAGCAAAATTGCTCTGTTTATCAGTAATAAACTTGATAGACACTAATAGATGTCTATAACAGTCATATTTTGATATATTTGAAAATATTTATAATTTTCATACTTAAAAAAATAAAACAAAGCATCATACTGCACAATCTGACTAACTACCTCAGGAAGTCGTAAAATAGGTCTAGGACATTTTAACCAAAATATTTACAAATATAGCAAAGTTTTACAGATAGTAGTCTATCACGATCTATCACAGATACACTGTGACATTTTGCTATGACTTGTAAATATTTTTAGCAGTTTTGTCATTTAAAATAATTTTCCTTCAATATATTGTAAAAATTCCATAAAGTATAAAAAAATAAGAAAACCAATATTACTAATGTGAAGTATAATATAAATAATCAACATTGTAACGTGTTTCTAAGTTTTTCGATTATTAATTTAAATAATTTTTATGAATTTTTAGTTTTTGTAACTTTTTTTAAAAATACATTTTATGATGTTTGAATAAAATTGAAATGTCAGTGTTTCAAACATTTGTCATCACAAATTAAAAATTAGGTTTATATATTCTCTAAACATGATTAGATATAAATTCGAATATGTTATTATAAATCGTACGAAATGATTTTTAATATTATGGAAAGTTGTGGTGTTGGGATATTTTAATTTTTTTTTAAAAAAAAAAAAAAAAAGTTAGGAAGGGAAATATAATTGGGCTTGAATGGGCCAGTACTGATATTGCATGTGGCCCAATTTTAATTATTTCTTCTGCAGATTTTCCGTGCACTGCTTTTGGATGGCAGTGTCCAGTGTGTTGCAATTATGAGCTTGCTTTTTTAGTATGTATTATGAACTTTTATTTTGTGTTTTTATTTTATTGTGGTATTATTGTTTTATCTTTTGAAAACATATTAAATGTTGAAGATTTATTATTCAAATTCAATTTCTAGTTCACCCATGAGAGGTTTGAATCTCTAGGTTCTTCTCTTTTTTTTTTTTTTTTTTTTTGTTGTATGTTCATATCAACAAATTTCATTTCATTTTATTTTTAATTCAATAATTGGATACCATAATGTAATACAACTCTATGGTGAACCAACGTTTTTGGTGTTTACCTAAAAAACTCCCCCATGTTAGCACAATTACTTTAAATCTATATGGAATAGATTAATTCTAAGATCATTCATACCAAATTGTCAAGAATAAATAACATATCGGATTTCATTGTGAAATTGATGATAGCTTCAAGATGATGTCTCCCTCAACCAAAATTCAGAATGTCTTAGTGGGATCCCTCTCTAGATAGGATTCTAAAAAGACTAAGTGCTTATTATTTTGGTATATTAGGGACCAGTCCTAATACATCTAACATCCCATGGAATACTAATCCACATACATAGCCCATATTTTAATTATACGTATTTTAAGTTACAATACATCTAACACCCCATGGAATGAAGTTGTTGTGCTAGTGAAATCTCTTTAGTTCATTGTTCTTATTTGTATTGCTAAAAAAATCAACACTTGCAGGTATTGAAATATAATCATCAACCTCTAATATGTCAATAATGTTGCATCCACTAAATCATGCTCAAATTGACGTAGAAGTATATATATCCAAATTTCATAACATAATTGTTTAAGTTAAACTAAAAGGCACCAAGATAACAAAAATGACTAATGTTCGTCAAATTTCGAGCAATACACGAATTGTTGGTATTGTAAAAAATTAAGTAGAAAAAGATAATGATGATGATTGAGTGTATGATTTTTACTCTCAATCAAGTTTAGTATTCAATTTAATTAAATAAATTGGTTCGACAATACATAAAATTAGAGATTTAAACTTTTTACCTCTTAATTAAAAATATATGATTTGATGGTTTAGATTCGCAATTAAATCAAAGAATTAATCGATTACTATATTGGGAGGGAAAACAGTTATAATTTTTTATTTATTTTTTTATAACAATATTTCTATTATTAATTATACTCAATACTCAATTAAAACTAAAAGTCAGTATTTTGGATTAAAATAATATATATATCCAATACAAGAAAGTGATTAATTACTGAAAAACGGTTAAAATAAATGTTTTTTTAATTCCTTCCAATTATGTTGGTATAAAGCGCTGTAAATTTAGGGTGAAACACACGCGCCAGTGAGGCGAGTGAGCTAATTTTCAACCATTATTTGACGAGAAAAGATGAAAGCGACAGTGGGTCCCACACCAACACAGCACTTTGACCAAACCACCACTGAATATATTATTTACGCGTCTGCTGGACAGGGTATTTCCGTCATTTCATAACCTTTTGGCTTCTGTTTTACTTCATCTGCAACGTGGCATTATGCTTGCCGTTCTTTTTAACATTTTGGGGTGTTTTCTGTGCCACGAACGGCTCTGATGAAGCCACGAGGTGATCGTAACTACAATAAATTTGATTAAAATTTGATTGGTTTCGTATGTGGGACCCCGCGGTGGACTTACAAAATAAAGGTTTTTTTTTAAATAATTATAATTAAAGTTAGGACAATGGTTTTAAATTACAAAACTGTTGCAAATATTTTTAATTGCAAATTGTAAAAACTATTATTGAAGTATGGTGGTAGTTAAGTTAGTTGCAACTAGATCCCTAAATTTTTAATTTTAAAAATTAAACTCTCAAAGTTATATAAATGTTCAAATTGAGTTAAATTGGCATTCAAACTTATATCATTGTATAAATTGTAATATTTTTATAAGTTTAAAAGTTCGATTTGCATTTGGGGGTCCAATTTCTACCATTATTGTAAACTTAAGGGTCTAATTTTAACACTTGAAGAAGTTTATGGGCCCAATTTTTACAACTTAAAGTTTGAGAGTCTAATTGTAACTACCACCATATTTCAGTGTGGTTTTTGCAATTTGTCCCATTTTTAAATATAACAAAATATCATCATCTATCCGTGATAGATATTGATAGATAGTCTATCAATATCTATCACGGATAGATGATGATATTTTGTTATATTTAAAATAGCTCTTAAAATTATTGTTTATTTTTTTTTTTGTTTTTAGTAATATCTCACTGATGATTAAGATCCATAGTTTTAAAAGAAAATGCGGATCTCAAAATGTTGTATATAAAACAATATGATAAATTTTAAACAATAAATTTCAAACCTATTAATAAATTAATAAACAATAATTTTACAATGAGTTAAAATATTTGTTTTAATATTTTAGTCGTGTTCATCTACGTTTTGTTATTATTTAAAGAAAAGAAGAGGGAAAAAAAAAAAAAAAACAGTTAAATGTTGTATGGTATAATGGAAACGCCATTTACCACTTATGTTAGTATGTGGAAATGTTGACAAAAAAATATATATATATAAAAATGTGGATTTTAATTCAATACTAACCTAAATATTTAACGATTTTTTAAAATAAAATGATATTTTCAAATATATCAAAATGAGCTAAACTATTTATAAAATATATAAAAATTCAACTTTCTATTAGTGATAGACTGTGATAGATTTCTATCGCTTTAGAAATAGATTACAATAGACTTCAATAAACTTCTATCACTTAAACGATAAAAGTCTATCGTTATCTATCACGGATTGATAGTTAAATTTTTCTATATTTGTAAATAGTTTGATATTTTTTATTTATAATAATTTTCCTAAAATAAATTAATTAAACCAAAACAAGCAGACACCAACAACCATACACCATCAACCCCTTCAAGAATAAGGGGAAGAACACAAACTAGAAAGACATCTTTCAGACCCAATAAAACTGCAAAGAAATGTCGGAGAAGCTAAATTGTGGGCATCTTTGTTCTTGCCCTGGAGACCTTACAAAAAGAAAAGAAAAAAAAAAGAAAAAATAAACTTTGAATGAATCAGAGTCCAAAAGGTTCATGAATCTAATCACCTCAAGAAAATTAAACTCGACAACCACTAGAGGATTCTGACTATGCCAATGCTTGTCGATTTCAACGAGGCTTTTGACCATTGTCTTAGCTTCCAAGACTTTAAACCCCAATTATGAAGCATAAACTTGCAACCACCGTAATAGGTGTAACCATTTTGTTTTGGGTTCTTTTGTTTTTGAAAAATAATCCTATTTCTTCCCCATTTCTTACAATAATTTAAATCTTCTCTAAGTGCAATAGTTGAATTCTTAGCCAAATTTCAAAAACAAAAACAAGTTTTTAAAAGTTATTTTTTTTTTTAGTTTTCATATTCTAGCTTGGTTTTTTAAATTATTGGTAAAAAGTAAATAACAAAAGAAGAAACTTAAGGTGGAAATAGTGTCTATGGGCTTAATTTTTAAAAACAAAAACAAAAAATTAAATGGTTACGAAACGGGACTTATTTGTTATAATTTTTAGGAAAATTATTATAAATAGAAAAAATATCAAACTATTTACAAATATAGGAAAATTTCATTGTCTATGAGCAATAAAAGTTTATCGTGGTCTATCGTTGATAAACAGTAAAATTATTCTATATTTATAGATAATTTAATTTATTTTGCTCTATACAACACTCATTTTTATTCATATAATTCACCTTGGTTATACTTACACCACATTTGAACTTTTTTAAATTAAAAAATGATTAAAATACAATTTTCGTTTCTTTAATTTTGTTTTAAAGTACAAAGGAAGGAAGCGGAATAATCATTGAGGAAAGCAGTCACGTACGGTTGGTGATTCTCATTACTCATAATATATGGGGGATTAGGTGCTCAACTAGAATTTATTATTAAAAAATTTATATATGTATTTTAACGGTATTCTCACGACACTCCTCTTTGTACATTCTACTGAATTATCTTATTATAATTTAGAAAAACTATTATAAATAGAAATATCAAACTATATACAAATATAAAAAAAAAAATTTCTATATGCGATAGACCGTCTCTAATTGATGAAGATAGATGTCTATTTGGATTTATCGTAGTCTATCACAGATAAAAAGTAAAATTTTGTTATATTAGTAATTATTTTCGACAGTTTTTTTTTTAAAACATCACTTTTAATTTATTACATGATTAATTCTTTTTATTTTTTATTGATTTTTTTTTTTTTTTTTTTTTTTTTTTTTTTTTGCTATGTGTGATGAGAATGAGGTGCATAAATTGGGTGCATTATTGCTCTTAAAGGATGGTAGAAATGTAGGTACTTTTGAAACAAATATTGAATTGCGTCTCTTCGATGTACCGACGAAGTTTGGTAAGATCTTTTTTCTACTACTCTCTCATCTAAATACATGTCTCCAAATTTAATTAGATTTTGTTTAGCACCCTTATAAATGTATGTTTTGATATCAATATATATACAAAAAAAATTAGACCCTTTTTCTAGTCGACTATTTCATCCACCTAAATTTATGGGTAATTTTTAAATGGCAAAATTGTTGAAATTATTGAGATTTTCAATTTAATGATGTGGTTATTACGTGTATCCATGTGACTTGGAAACTCGAGATTTATTATTTGAATGATTTATTATCTTTCCAAATTTTTGGTGGTATTAGGTCTATTTATTTAATAGATAATATGTTAGGGGCGTTGGGGTGTTGAGTTAGTTATTATAGCTAATGGGTTATAATCGTTAGTGATTGAGATGCGGACTATTTTTTTTTAGGTAGAAAATAGAAAACACAGTAATGAAGAAGAAAATAAAAGATGGGTAAAAAATAGTAAATACGTTAGCAAAAAAGGTTTTAAAATAGTATTTACTGTACTTAATTGTAAGTTAAAATAAGTATATGTACCACTGTTATATTTGGTGCCTCAAACATAGAGTGGTATATACCACTACCACTTTTATATAACCAAAACACCCTTTAGATTTTTATGTAAGGGGATTTTCCATTTTCATTTAAGTATATAAAGAAGAAAATAGACTGTCAAACTTTAATTTTTATAGTTTTTTAAATTTACTACACAATCTCAATTCTATGAAGATATCCAATTAAAATGTGTTTAAATATTAAAATACCATTTTGGTACATATTTGTTGGAGTTAGTTAAATTTTAAATTTTAGCCTAACAAACGAAGAAACTTGACGTGTAAATAAGTTTGGAGACCAATTCGTAGAAGCGACCATGTTTATTTAGTTATTATGGAAACCGATTCATAGGAATGATCATGCTAATTTAGTTAAGTATAGAGACTAACCCATAGGGATGATAAAAAAAACACTCAAATTGTGCTTTCTTAGGCTTAGATTTTATTTAGTTTTATTGTCTTCAATGCTTTATTTCTCTATTTTGTAAGAAACGAGCAATTGGAGTAGAACGAGCCAAATTTGGTGTAAAATGACCAACCTACCCCTATAACAAGTCAAACTTAGACCTAGGGCAAAGAATAAGTCAAAAGGGGCTAAAAGGTGCAGAGGAAGGCCAACACGGCGCGCAGGGCACAAAATCCCGAGGCTTCAAAGTAGAGTACTGACTTTTTCTGCACACATTTTTTTTAAAGAGTGTCACGGTGCTCGCTTATAGCATCGCGACGCTACATCAATTTCGAGTTTATATTAGGTCTTATTTGCAGATCAAGAAGAAAACGTTGATGCATTATCAGCAACATTGCGGATCAAGAAGAAAACATTGATGCATTATCGGCAATAGATTAATTGACAGCTAATTCTTTCCTCTTTAATCTCCTTCTTTATATCTTTGTACAACATGTTTAGGATTTATATTTTGAACATGAATGGTTAAATTATTTTTTAGTTCTAGGGCATGAGTGGCTAAATTAGTTTTTAGTTCTAGGGTTTGATTGATTTCAATATTGCTCATGAATGGTTATTGATTATTTCAATTAATAGAATGCATTAACATTTTATCACGTTTACTCTTTCTGGATTATACATGTGAATGATAGGAAAACATTAGAGGCTAATAATGAAGAAGGTTATTACTATGTTTACTAGTTTCAATCTCGTGAAAATAGAATTGGCTTTTAGACATAAGAAAGGGTGGAGCTCGTATTTAATTGAAAGAAAATATTTGACTCCATGACAATATTGAATGAGATCAATGCCCTTGGACATCTTAATCAAGTGAATTTCTAGTTTGAATATTTATTTGATTTTCTTTATTTTAATTGTTCTCAAATCATCCTGTCTGTATCCCTAAATAAAGTTAGAACAATTCTTCGAGGACGATACTCAATCGTTGAGATTTTTATTACTTCGAAACTGTGCGCTTGCGCGTTATTAGACGTCCACGCCAAAAATGAAAAATTCTTTATTTCTCTTGGCTCTCTACCAAGATTGTAATTGACTTGAAGTGTTAATGGCTAAGTGATCCGCCTCGTGACACTAGGCACCATGCCAATTGGTGCCTAATGCTAGATTTTCTTGTACATGGACCATAATTATATTTTAACCTAAATAATAATATATATTTTTTAATTAATTCTATAACATACGAGACGGAGAATTTAAACATATAATCTCTTAGTCGTATGTGTTTTGACCAATTGAGTCACGTTTCAATTAACTAAATTCTAGCTTTTCTTATGATTCATTTCATTTTGATTAATAGTTTGACTAATATAAAAATAACATGATAAAGATGTAACATTGTATAAACAACAACATAAAAGTTATTTTAAATTACACACGTGTCCTTTGACTTTTAAATTTATGTTATTTAGTTCATAAATTTTCATTATTTACAATAAGTCCCTGAAATTTAAATTGTGTTTGATATGTCTTTAAACCTTGAATTTTCAATTTCGTATATAATGAATTTTAAAACTACAAAAATTAAATTGATTATAAATTATGGGTAGTGAGTTTGTAATTTAACCAAAACATTATGTTGATGTACGAATCCAACATGGGTAGACATGCACTATCTCAATAAAGAAATCGAACTATTGAACATTTGTGTGATGCTTACCTACACACTTCTTAAAATTAGTTAAGACAATTGAAAACATAATTTAGAAGTGCACATTTCCCTCTAGGGAGATTTAGTCCATGGGTTTGGAATTAGGGCAATTTGACTCTTAAAAGTGGAATAAAATTATTGAGATTGATAATCAAAACCCTTGGACTTGGAAGATTTTATTTTATTTTATTATTATTTTTTTAATGAATGTTGACTGATTGCAAATGTTATTACTTTCTTGCTTTGTTATAAAAAACCAAATTATTTATGTTCCTTCATTATTGTCATTTAAATCAATAGGGTAAATAAATTAGAATTGCCTTATAAAAGACATAGCTAATACAATTTTTTAAACGAATAGATTGAACATTTCATTTAAAGTTATCATAAAAATTAATCAATGGTACACGAAAACTAGAGGTTATGTAGTTCATAAACACAACTGCTAGAAAGCATGAAAAAAATATATAAATTATACAAACCCAAACATTGGTAAGATGCACCCCAACATACTATTTGTGATTTGCAAGCTTCATAACTCTTTCAAATAAGTTTCCAGACATTTCATTCCGAACTTGTGTGCCAAACGTCCCCAGAGTTTCCTTGTATATGTGTAACAAGCTGAACCAAATAGAACCGGTTGGTTTGGTCGGGTTGACAAGCAAGACGTGGACCAAAGTGGACCCGGACCCGGTTGGTGCTTGGTCCTTCACTTGGTTCGCGTGGTCTCACGGCCATCAAACCAAAATTCCCTTTTCCCTCTCTTTCATTTGCTTCTTCGTCTTCATCCATCCATGGAGAGCCTGAAGAAGTCAGTGATCAAAATCGCCTATACCAGAGACCACGCTAACCTCTCTTCTCTGCAACGCTCTTTCATCCCCTTCCTCTACATGGCGTCTTCTCTCTACAAGCTCGGTCTGTCCCTTCGTCACCATTTCTACCTCTACGGCATATTTCGCAAGCATCGGTAAGAGTAGGATCTATTTTGAACTTTTGATTATCACTCTTATTGTTATTACTGTTTGACGTTAGGCGTAGGACTTACTCAATCGTAGTCAACTAATTTGGCTGAATATATTCCCAATTCCTATTCTGGATGTTGTTTTCTGTTGGGTTTCTTAGTGGCATTGAAAGGTTTTTGAATATTTGGGAGCATGATTGAGTTACTCGAGCTCTAGATAGTTTCTTTCTTTTTTTTTTTTTTTTTTTTTTTGTGTGTGTGTGATTTTGATACGTTGATGATTGATGTTTCTTTTATTGTTGTCGTTCGTATTGACATTTTATATTTTCTGTATGTTGATATGAAGGTTGCCAGTGCCAGTTATTAGTGTTGGGAATTTGACTTGGGGAGGCAATGGGAAAACACCAATGGTCGAGTTCATTGCCTCATGGCTTGCGGGCTCTGGGATTTCACCTCTAATTCTTAATAGGGTAACTGAATTTGAAGATAGCAGTAGCACAGTTTTCTTTTCCACATTTCACAATTCAATTTTTTATACTTAACTTGGAGTGGTTCTCTGTTAATTTACATCAATTGGAGATTTTTTTTTTGAGTGAGTGTCCTATTTTAACGTAACAATCAACAACTTCTAGCGTGGATGTAGTGAAGTAAGCAGCCAATTTAGTTTTGGTGAAGCTTCAAGAATTGTTTGTTTGATAATTGTCCATAACTTTATGGTATTCTAAAAACTAACTAGGTGATTCTTCTGGGTTGATTTCCTGCCAGGGCTATGCTGGTGGAGACGAAGCAAGAATGCTTAGGAGGCATCTTTCTGGGAGTTCCATTAAAGTAGGTATTGGAGCAGATAGGAGAGCTACTGCTGCTTGGTATTTTAACAAATATGGTTATGTTGAATCTCAAAGTAGCACGTTGACTGAGAAGCATTGCTTAGAACAAGTGGGAAATCTTCCTAAGTCTGAAAAAATTGGTGCTGTTATCCTTGATGATGGAATGCAGGTACATCATCCTCTTGACTCTTAGTTGTTAATGATACTTTTACTATGGGACCTATTGCATGAGCTTTGTTGAAAAGTTGACCAATTGAATTAATGATATGAACCGTTTATCAGGCAATTGTAAGACAGATTTTGATTCTTGACTAGGTTTTATTGTTGAGATTTTTTGAAAGTGACTTTTTGCTACAGACTGTGATAGCTTAATATTTTCATGGAACTTAGCATTGGAGTTTGCACCATGACTTGGAGGTTGTTATGTTCAATGGGATAACATTGTTGGGAAATGGGCAATTATTACCACTTGGACCTTTAAGAGAACCATTAGCTGCACTCAAGAGGGCAGACGTTGCCATTATTCATCACGCTAATCTGGTAAAGAATTGTGGATCTGACCTGTTCTCCTACAAAATAATTTATAACACATATGACTCTAGCAGCTTCTCCAGTAAGACCTAATTACTCGTTATGAAGTCTACAAATTCAAAATTTATCCTTGAAATCACAGGTTTCAGCACAAAATATTGAAGATATTGTGATAATGTTGCGGAAAATTAAGGATTCACTTACCGTGGTGTTTACTGAAATGTGTCCCTCATTCTTCTTTGAAGTGACAAATATAAACACCATAATATCCTTGGGAACATTTTCTAAGAGTGTAGTATTATGCGTCTCTGCCATTGGCTCTGCTGATGCTTTTGTGCAGACAATGCAAAAGGTAACTTAATGATCCTTTTCATATCCATCTTCTCGTTCTCATCCCTTTCAGCTTTGTTTTAAAACACACTTCAACAAGACAGTAGCTTGTCGATGCTTTCTGTTGTTGGCACTAGCATTTCCGTCATCTTATCTATTTTATACACTAATGTTTTCATTTGTAATTGGAAAATCATTTGCTGCAGATAGGAGCATATCATGTTGATCGACTCGACTTCAGTGACCATCACGTCTTTCAAGACAGGGTAATCATTCTTCTACTGCGAGTCTGTCAGATCACATAAACAATGTCGAAAACATTGTACACGTGGTATTTCCACAAACCGTCCAGCGTCTACACTGCATATCAGAAACATTATGAGTTTCCAAACTAGTTAATGCCATTATATTTTCAGCTTGGGTTCAAATTATTTCTTTCAACCTCTTTACCCGATCGTTGACAACACCACCTTCCATTCACATTCTTGATGCCTTAACTGTCTATTTTCAAAACATATAGGATATTGCACTGATCAAAATAAAGCTTGAGGAATTGGAGAAGAGATTTGCTTCCAAGCCAGTCATTGTTGTTACGGAAAAGGTGAGTACAAACAATGTATACCTTGCTAATTTGGTGCATGATCTCCCTGGTTAGATTTCATGTTTCCCTCTCTAGGCGTCGATTTGAAGACCTTTTGTAATGACTCTATTTGATCTATTTTAGTTGGAGACTCTTCTTTTATTTGGGTTCCCTTTTTGTTGGCTTGGCTGGTTGTGTGCTCATGTATTCTTTCCTCTTTTTTTTTCCCTTAATGAAAGTTGTTAAAAATAAATAAATACTTGGTGCATGATTGTGATGCCTATCTGTCCTGCCGCTATTTTCCCTTCATGGCTGAAAAATTACAACCTCATTTAATAACTATTTGGTTTTCGGTTGTTAAAAATTAAGTCTATTTCCTCTCAAATTTTTACAATGTTTTATATCTTTCTTAAGTAAAATAGTTGAATTCTTAGCCAAATTTCTAATTCCAAAAACAAGTTTTTAAAAACTACATTTTTTAATTTCAACACTTGGCTTGGTTTTTGAAAACATTGGTAAAAAATAGATAACAAAGCAAGAAATTTAGAGGTCTAAAGGGTGTTTATAGGCTTATTTTTCAAAATTCAAAAACTAAAAATCACATAATTACCAAATGGGACTTACGTTTTTCTCAATATGCTCAAATAATCTACCAATATATTCAGATATACATTTGGAAAAAATGGTAAATATTTAGTCAGTACTCACTTGTAACAGGAACATATGTTTAGACATATCTCTCAAGGATTCCAAATCTAATCTTAGAAGTTAAAATCCTTATTGTCTCCCGGAATTGGCCTTTGGCTAGAGTGAAATTTGCGTTTAAAAATTTATTTTCTCAGGATTATGATCGGGATCCTATGACATTCAAGGGCTTGCATCCATACCGTGTTTTCGCTCTCCGTTCTCAACTGCAAATCATTCGCACCAAAGGTTGCAGTGAGAATAGCTTCAAGACGCTGTTGGAGTCGGTGGTACGAGTAAAACTCTCTTCTGTAATGAGGTATTCTGAGCTCAAAGTCTGCAGTTGAGTTTATATCTTAGACCATCTATGTACTGATGATGTTCATGCTAGATGTGCAGTTTTTGCTTTCTTTCAGATTTCCTTATGATTATTTTCAAGTAAAGGTCTCATATGTGAACCCATTTTTTACTGGAATTTTTGTAGAGTAGTTGGATGAGGGGTGGAAGTAAAATGCACACCACTTTCTTTTGTTAAATTTCAAACTTAATCTATGATCCAAAGTGTATATATATTTTTTCATGATTATTATATTTTTTGGGAATGAATCCAAGACTTGGAATTTGATAGCAAATATGCCAGCCACTAGACCACAAGGCAATTATAGGTTTTTTCTTCTTCATAATTATTATAATAAATCATATATTCACATAGATGTGCATATTGTGTTATAAGCAGTGATGAAAAATCGTGAAATATTGACAAAATCGAGGTATCTATAGAGAAATCAACGGGTAACGTCGTTTTTATTGTGAATTGTCGAAAAATTGGCAATATATAGAAGATATCTTGATATTACCGATATTTTGATTTTTATAATTCTATAGCGTTTATAAAATATAAATAATATGCAGTCTCCTCATTTTAACAAAAAGCTACTGTTGACTAGTTGGTGGATGGTTATGTTTTTATGTACAATGTTTATTATTTATATAATACTTACATTAAGAATATTTTGTTGTTTTTTTTTTTTTTAAATCAATGTAATAGAAATATCGATTTATCCTGTTGTGTCGACAAAAATTTAATACCATAGATACATTATATCTATCTCATTTCTTATATGAATTATTTTAATTGTCTCTCGAGTGAGTAATCTTTTAACTAAAAATATAAAAGACGATATATTTATAAATAGGATGTAATATATCAACAATGCCGGGATAGCTCAGTTGGGAGAGCGTCAGACTGAAGATCTGAAGGTCATGTGTTTGATCCACACTCACTGCATGTTTTTCCATTGTTTTCCTCCTTTTTTCCAACAAACGTCCATATTTTACAAACTGTAATATATTCCCACGGTAAAATTTTATTAAATAAACTTTATTACAATATTATTGTTTACTGGTTTCTTGGGTCAATTAATTAAATGAGTAAGAAATAGAACTAATGAAAGGCAATTTATTTGATATCAATCCCTTACCTCAATACAATAATCATAAATTATTCATAAGCTACTCGTTATCTTAGATACTTGTTCTAGCTACTCATGATCGTATCACGCAATTCAAGAACAAAAACTATTTTGGAGATTAATAAAAGAACAAGGAAGGAAGCTGATGCACAATTGCATCAACACTGTGTAGATTGCCCTCTCTGCATTCGCCCCTCGACTCTCTCTAGAATGGCATAATCTCATACTTTTTTTTGTAATGAAAACATGTGAATTTAAACACTTAAATTGTCACAGCATCGCAACAAAGTTTTAGTGTTTCTCACATCGTAGTGTTGCAACACTACCAATTTTTTTGTTCTCAGGTTTTAGTTTCGTGGGGTGTCTTGACGCCCCACTTTTGTTGATTTTGGTTTATGTTTCTTTCCTTATTTGCACCAATGGCCTTCAAGTCCCTATATTTGGATTTTTACATCATTATTTGTCCAAATTCTTCACAACTTGTCCTGCAATTTAGTTTCCTAAAATTCACTCAAATTAACTCACTAAATCATATACTTTAGCAATAAAGATTCTAAATTAAAAGCAAATAAATTACTTTTTAAGTGCTTTTCAATATCCTATACATGTGTTATACATAGTCATATAGATGTCAAATATATGACAATATAGCAAATATGAATAAACCCAAATATATAAGTTCATATTGTACTTATAAACTTTCGAAAAATAGCTCAAGTCATATTATATATATAAACACTATGTAGCAAAAACAAATGCACCCAAATACGTATACAACTTAGTATAAATAACATATAGTCCAAACATTCGTATCCTAAACAAAAAAATACATACAACCTAGTATAAATACATATACCCTAAACAATCATCGTCTCCTAAAACTCAAATATATATGCAATCTAGTATAAATGACATATTCCTCAAACAATTATTGTTTCCTAAACCCAAATATACGTATAACCTATTATAAGTAACATATAGCTTTTGTAACCTCCTGAGTTTAGGAGGGAGATATGAATGAACTGAGATTACATTTAAACGAGAGAGATCCTGAGGATATAAAAGTACGGTTAAGAAAGCTTAAAAGAATTGAAAGTTGCTATTTATACCAACAAGGTACATCTTTCTTTTTAGTGACTCAATCATAAAAACCTCAAAGTTAAGTGTGTTTAGCTTGGAGCAATCCTATATTGGGTAACCTCCTGAGAATGTGAGTGATGATAAAGCATGCAATCAATGTAGTTTATATACTACTCTAAATATAATATTGCTCCAAAGTAAAAAGCACCCAACAAATATACAGCAATTTGTCTGCAATTGCAACTTCACACCTAGAAATAAAAGAAGACAACCCCCCTCCCCACCAAAAAAAAAAAAACCTAGATAAACTTACTGCGTGAATATAATATTTGGACTAAGCTACATATATAAAGTACTTTACTATAAAGTCAACTTCAATATACCACTCGCTGCTAATAAGACAATATACCATTTTTGTTGTATTATATATATATATATATATATATATATATATTAATGTAATGGAAATATCGATTTACCTTTCATGTTGATTTCAAATCCATGGAATTGACATGTCGATGAAAATTTAATACAATGGATATATTACATCTATTTCATTTCTTGCATGAATTATTGGGTTAACTAATAAGATAAAAGCGATATACATTTAAATAATAATTTATATATTAGTAGTGCGGGGATAGCTCAGTTGGGAGAGCGTTAGACTGAAGATCTGAAAGTCGCGTGTTCGATCCATGCTCACCGCACATTTTTCTCTAACATTATTTTGGTATTGCTTTACCAAACATGGCAGACTATTTTTTATTTTAAAATTAAAATGGCCGTCTCAACTTCAATGCGTTTTTATGCTAGTATAAATCAAAGCCATTTTATTTACCCAAATGACCATTTGACACAGAGGTAGATGTTCTAATCTCCTTTAGTTAACTTAGGTTCAAAATTTTCTTCACTTAATTTAATTTTATATCTATTAGATCAATAAATTTTTTTCAAAAAAATTGTATATATCAAGAACACAATAGACATGAAATTAAAAGTTTAGAGGTCTATCACCAAAGTGAGTATAGCTTCAATTTCTCATTCGCACAGTTGTTGAACTGAAAAATAAAATAAAAAATTAGAAGTCTATTAGACATTTTTAAAGTTTAGTGATATATAAGATACAAAATTAAAATTTTATAGACTAAATTTGTAATTTTCATTTTTATATATTTAAATATTTTCAAATTTTTTATTCCACATTGTGGATCTTTCTTGTCAGATAGGGGTTCAAATAACCCAAATTACTCCACTCAAATCGTCTCGATTGGGTTAGATTTTGTTTTTTTGGTTTGGTATCAATTGGTCTTTTTAAACTAAAAATTTGTTTTGAGGCTTAGTTTAATGCTTCATAAAAATATTCTAAAAAAAAGTTGTGTCGTAAAAATATTCAAATATGTCAAAAAAAAAAAAAAATTACAAATCAGTGAGATGGGGAATTGAAGTTATATTTGAAAAACAGCTCTAAAATATAAATATTTTGGTTAATTTCATTATTTATTATTATTATTATTTTTTTCTAAAACCAGCAGCCGTTCAGCGTTCACCCTTCGCGTCTTCTTTCAAACTTCCCGTCGTTCAATCACTCCCCTACACGCCTCAGTCGCTCTCGTTTTCGCCGGTGCCGGCATCCCTCTTCGAGTCTCCGCCGTGCTTTTCAAAGCTAAACGAACATCCCTCTGTCTCTCATTTTCTCACTTTGTCTCTCAATTCCTTTAAGATTCTAAGAAATTTACCTGTGATTCTTAGTCTGCGTGGGTGTTCATTGATACATCCGAAATCAAGCGTGTTACATTCGTTGCTTTTGGGATGCCCTCAATATCAACCACATCTTCTCTGTTTCGATTACCGGTAAAATCATGTAAAACCCTGCTGTGGTTCTTTTTGTTATTCGCCTTCTTTCTCATTAGTCATTCCTGCACAGGGATAGAAACAATGAAGTTGAAGCTCGACAGCAAGAGCAAGAGCTTGCCGCAGGCGAGCAAGCTAAAGAAAAAGCATGGTGAAAAGAAAAGCCACGTCAATGAAAGCAGCAAGAGCCAAGCGGAAAACCAGAACAGTACCGAACTACATTTAGAACAAGAAGCTTTAACCTTAGATGAGGCTCCATTACAACAACTTTTGGATTCTGCTCCACCCTTGGATTATAGCGAGGTCTGTTGCCTTCAGATTTTTAGTGGAAATCTATGGTTCCAATTATTGTATAGTTGTTGGATTTTTGCGGGTGGTCATGTCATTGTTTAATACTATCTAGAGTTACTGTAGCAGGATCATGTCAGCGCGGGCGACAACCATGGTAATTTCGAGAATGATCAGGACCAAGAAAACGAGAATGACAACCCCGTACCTGATCAAGTAGATGAGGAAAGCGATTCATCTGAGGATGAGGTGCGTGTAAATTTGATAGGCACATGATACGAGGGGCAAACTCTTTTTATCCCCCGTACCCATAGGAACATCATATTATTATTGGATCATCAACAGTGTACTTGTTTTCTTAGTTTTTTTATAAATAAATTATAGAATTTCATATTTGTTCTTCATACTTCAATTCTATCTGTTGTTTTGTTAATGCACATTTGATGTTTAACGATTAATGTATGTACTTAAAATAGTGTTTGATAACTTAAATATGCTTGTTATAAAATTTCACAAACAAATATCTCATTATTTTTGTATGTTTTTGTGATGTCCATGATCTTTTTTAGAATATCCGTCAATATATTTTGAAATCTGAGTTATTGACATCGACATTGATATTTTAGTCCTTAGCAACATGAAGGTTCCTCCTTAAATTTTACTTGTTAGCAGGTAGCTCCTAGGAACACTATTGGAGATGTTCCCTTGGAATGGTATAGAGACGAGAAGCATATTGGATATGACATATCGGGAAGAAAATATTGAAGAAAGAAAGAGAAGACAAATTAGAATCATTTTTAGCAAGTGCTGATGACTCAAAAAGTTGGTAAGTTTTTGATTGTTGAGATCAATTCTTGTTTTCCTCCCACATCACCTTGATATTTATAATTCATGTGAAGAAGTTTGTCCATTATAACTATCATTTTGTGCTTTTGTAATTTAGAGTTGTCTTGAGCAGCCAAGGTACTCAATACCAAAACGTTCCTTTTGCTTTTGCATGTGACATCTCAAAATATCTTTTATCGTATCATGTATATATAACTGTAGGTGTACTAGTCGATTACACACATCTTGACTAATCTTAGGACAATTGTTTCAATGACAATTTTTGGCTTAGGGAAACTTGGAGGATATTGATATGCTAATTAAGTGGCCACTTTTTCAAACTACTGTATACACTTCCTCACTTAGTCTGCAAAGTAAAGTATTTGATGTCTCTCCATGTCCTCTATGCTATTGATGAGGTATTTAGGCCTCGTTTTCCCACTTGGTTTAGTAGTAGCAACATTATTAGCTCTCAAAGAAGGATTGAGCTACTTAGATGAGAATTTACGTGGTTGAGGAAGTGATTGAGAAAGCCATAAATTCAATTTGTATTTTGATTCTGAATATTTTATATCGATCATGACAAGCCTTATTACCAAAATTCACAACTCACTCTAACACTCCCAACTATGTTGTATATATGATCCAGATTTATTTATTTATTTATTATTTTTTTAAAAAAATCCATTTGGGGTGTTCTTTGTGACCTTTTTAGTCTATTAACTTATCATCCATTAGGCGCAAGGTATATGACGAATATAATGATGAGGTAATAGAGTTATAGAAGGAAGAAGTCAGGCAACTGCGGAGACTGCTCAAAGGAAAGGCTCCACATGCAGACTTTGATCCATATCCGGTCCGTAGTTGTGGTTTTCCTAGCTTAAATGTTATTTGATAACATATTCCTTGCAACGGTATGCTTTTCCTAATTTACTATATTTTTTTTTTGTCATTTTCCTACTGTAGTCTTATGTTGATTGGTTTAAGTGGGATGATGCTAAGCACCCACTGTAAAATGCACCTGAACCAAAGAGGCGTTTTGTTCGGTCAAAATGGGAAGCCAAGAAGGTAATGGTTTCACATGTTGCCCACAAATAAGAAATTGCTTCATGTGTTCTACCATTCCAGTCTTTAGCAGAATTTTCTACTGAATAAGAAATGTTTATCCATCGACCATAATAATAAGTTTGATTATACCGATGTGTTCACTTGTGATTCTTTCATATATCGACCATAATTATAATCTCATTTCTCGCTTTCTTGTAAAAGCATTTGCTTACCTGTGATCATATACTAATTCCATGCTTTGTGCTCTACATTTTCTGATTTTGGTAAATTCTATAGGTGGTTCAATTAGTTCGGGCAATTCGAAATGGACATATTAATTTTGACAAGCCGAAAGAAGAGCAACGTTTCTACCATTTGTGGGGTGATGATTCTAGCTCCACAGAGAAGACCACACATTTGTCTTACATTCCTGCACCAAAACCAAAGTTGCCAGGTATTATTTTAATTGTCTTTTAGATTTTTAGGTGCTTACCACTTTTATCTGGCATATTGATAGAGTTCAAGTTGAACTAGAACTATGTTGCAATATAAAAGATGGGCTTGTGTTTAAGAGTGCAGGATAGAATCATGGTTTTGGTTTATGAGGAAGTATAATATTTATTTACTAATAGGGGGTTTCTTTCTTAAAATATGGACTTACAAGATAAACCAAGTAATTTGAGGAACGTGGACTCTCCGTTTGAGATCACTCAAGCCCTAAACCAATTGAATCAATGCCTAACTTTCTCTTTTCCCCCCTCCTCTTTATAACCTAATACCATAAGAGACTCCCTAACTAATTACTAATATATTCTCGTAATGCTCTAATAACATTCGTATCATTTATCTGCTAAGTGTCTTACTTTTTGACTTTTTTTATCAGGTCATGATGAATCATATAATCCTTCATTGGAATATATCTCTACTCAAGAAGAAATAAACTCATATCAGTTAATGTATGAAGAAGATCGACCAAAGTTTATTCCTAGGAGGTGATAAAGCTTTGTATATAGCAGTAGTCAATAGTATTATTCTTTCTATTTTAATCATCTAACTATCTCCTTTGTTTTTGTTGTGGGTCCATTGGTTTATATTTATATTTGTTATTGTTAGGTTTACATCCATGAGAAGTGTACCTGCCTATGACAATGCTCTTAAGGATGCATTTGAACGTTGTTTGGATCTGTACTTGTGCCCTCGTGTCCGGAAGAAACGTGTAAGAAAAATAGATCAAGATCATTTACTTTTTCATTTTTATTTTTTATTTTATTATTTTTTTAAAAATAAACTCTGCTATAGTTTTTTAGGCCTTACTCCAAATTTGGGCTATATTGATGTTATTCTATCACTCAATAACTATTCAAATACATTGATATTTTTTTCCCTCGTAACTTTCATGTTTCAGATTAATATTGATCCTGAATCCTTGAAGCCTAAGCTGCCAAACCGGAAAGATCTTAGACCTTATCCGACTACATGCTATCTTGAATATAGAGGTCATAAGGATGCTGTAATGTCCATTTCAACTGAAGCCAACGGCCAATGGATTGCTTCAAGTAAGAATGACAAATTTAGAAATTCGGTTTTTTTCTTTGTTCACGAGACAAATAATTGTTTTGGATTTGGATCCTACTTTTTGCTATTGTGAATCAAGGTTCATTGGATGGAACTGTTCGGATATGGGAAGTTGAATCAGGTAGATGTCTCAAAGTATGGGAGCTTGGGGAAGCTGTGAAGTATGTAGCTTGGAATCCTTTGCCTGTGCTTCTGATATTGGCTGCTGCTGTGCAAGACTAATGATATCATTTTCAGGATATTTAAACTATGGAATCACAATATCTTTTTTGTTAATTTTCTAGTAAACGTGCGGCAGGGGTGTTGATGTATTGCTTTTAAACACTGGTTTTGGGGACGGGGAGGTTCAAGCAAAAATTAAGGAACTTCTCCATGTTGACACACTTCCTGGAACAGAAAATTCTGGTAATATGCAATAGTGATTTATCTTAATTCCTTGGTCAGTTTGAGTATTGTCCTAATTTGTGGCGATTCTATGCATAGATAAAACGCCAGTTGCAACCTGGCTTCAAGATGACAAGATCGAGGGGATTAGATTGAGGCATTTTAAGGTGCTTTCTATTCACCTTCTCTCTCTAATGTTGTGAAACTTACATTTTTCTTTCCAGCCAGAATCAAGTGGCTCTTTCTAAATGAGTAATGTAACTGGAGTTCTTGTCTTTCAATGTGGGTTGCAGACTGTAACTGCAGTTGAGTGGCATCGTAAAGGAGATTACCTTTCAACAGTTATGCCAGCTGATATCCTATTTAATTTTGTTTTGAAGTTTTACCATCTTTATTTCCCTTGAATTTATTTTGAGTTACATGTGTCCTTACATCCAATCTATGGTAAAGCCTTCATATTCGTATATTTGTTCTATGCATTTGTAAATCGTATTTTGTTGTCTGACCTGTAGTTTTAATGAATAACATCTGTTTGCTGACAAGTCAACTTGACGCCATTTTGATTCATGCCTTTTTTTTCACCTATATGTTTTTTCAAGTCCATGATTCTAAGTTTGTAAGAAGACAAACTTCCTTGGTTAGATTTGAGTGTTAATTATGAGGCCTTTCTCTCCTTGGCATAAATAATATGGTGCAAAGTTAGGTCTTCTGGTTACTCGCCTAGAGGAGGTCAGTTTGGGCTTTTGGGAGTTCTAATAACTACCTGGATTCTCTTGTTGCTGCTTATTCGATCTGGTTGTGTACATGCTTTGCACAGATCTCTTTGGGGGTGCTTTCTCCTTTTTTTTTTCTCTTTTTTTCTTTTGGTTTCTACTGGCTTGATTGTAGTTTCATTCTTCTTAATGGATCTGTTGTTTCTGATTGGCAAGTTGGACCTTTTGTGTCTGGTATTTTCTTGTATGTTGGGTGGAGTAACAATAATATATTTTGTATGTTTAAGAGAGCAACAGTTTTTCTTGACTCGTTTTACGTGAATCAAGAGCAATTCTTATTCATCAGCTCTCTAGAAAGCTAACACAAAAAATTCCGTTCAAGTTGCACGGGCTTCCTGTTTCATCAGTTTTTCATCCCACTCAATCCATCCTCTTTGTATCGACAAAGAAGGAGGTCCGTGTTTATAATCTATTGAAGCAAAAACTCATGAAGAAACTGAAAACTGGACTCCGGGAAGTTTCTTCTATTGCTGTGCATCCAGCTGGTACATCTACGTTTATAAGCCTCATTGGTGACTTGATTACATTACTTTGTGCTGCTTCCATATGAAAACTTTGGTTCTTGGAACTTTTTTTTTTTATGTAGGTGATAATGTTATTGTGGGAAGCAGAGAAGGAAAATTATGTTGGTTTGACATGGACCTTTCATCACAGCCTTACAAAATTCTCAGGTAATTTATTGCCCACTGCCCCTGCCCCCTTTATTTTTCCTCTGGATAGAATGAATAGCTTGAGAAACGTATGACTTTCAATTATTTGACTGTTAAAAAATGTTCACATGGAGGTTTTTTTTTTTCTTGCTATATATATATATATATATTTGTATATTTGAAAGGAGACGAGACTTTTCATTTGATATAATGAAAAGAAGTTAACGTTCAAAAATATAACATACCAGGAATAATGAAAATAATACAAATGATGACAAAAGCAATATTTAAACTGAGAAAATAGAAGTGTTCCAATTCAAACTATAAGTCTTAGATAAAGAACACTAGGAAGAAGCTAGAAGATGAGGAGAGCCCAAATGATCTAACCAAGGATTGAATTATCATGAAGAAGTCTCGATTACTTTCAAAACAAATCCCAAATCAAGAGAGGACCAACTAAGATCTGAATGATATTTTCTTGCTATATTTAGAAGTCAAACTCTCTAACGTTTGTTCTAGAATATTTGTGTAGCTGTCATCCAAAAGATATCACAAATGTTGCCTTCCATCGATCACGCCCGTTGTTCGCATCCTGCTCAGATGATTGCACTGCATATGTTTTCCATGGGATGGTTTACTTGGATCTGACACAGAATCCCCTTATTACACCGTTGAAAATACTAAGAGGACACAAAAACGTTAATGGAAGAGGTAAGTTGATAAGTTTATGAATGTGAGGTTACAACTTTTAGGCTTGATGATTGTCAAAATATAAATCAAGTAGAAAGAAAGTAGTCTTTTGAACAAAAATAATGCAATATTAATATATTATTGTAGAAACTAATATTATTATCACTATCACTTTGCTTGTTACTCAAATGCAGGAGTAATGGATTGCAAATTTCACCCGATGCAGCCATGGTTATTTACTGCTGGTGCAGATTCAGTGATCAAATTGTATTGTCATTGAGTCAAATGAAGGTCAAAGGGTCAATTTTTGTCTGTTCTTCAATCTAATCTTTTCACAATGTAAGGATTATACAAGAACAGAAGCCTCGGCCATATTTTAAAGAAATGAGATTTATGGGTTTTCCAAATTATTTTGGCCTTCTCTTGGAAAGCAAATTGTTATATGGAAATAATGTAAAATTTTGCTAATGAGGCTACTGATGGAGTTAAAATATAGTAAAACAGTTTGCAATTGAGTATTGTCTTTTGGAGAGTGGAGATTGGGTAATTAATTCTTTTAGTTACCGTGTAAATATGGTCAATTTTATTTGGGGAACTCGAATCAATTTTATAACTGAGTGTAACTATTTAATTAAAAAAAAAAAAAGATTCAAATGAAAATGAAGGGACCCAAAATAACCCTAATTTAAAAATATAGGAACCAAAATGGATATTTTGAGAATGCATAGACTAAATTGAACCAAATTTAAAAGTCACCAAACTCCTTTAAAATATCCTTGCTCTAAAGAATATAGGTTCTTCTTACATATTTGAACTTTGATCTCGAGTAAAAGAGTATGTGATAATTGCTACTAATATATGCTCATGTTACCAAGTTCCAATATATTTTAAACACAACCTATAGTTTAAAATTTTGTTTTAAAAAAAACATGATCATTGCTCTTTTTTAAGGAAAAAAGTTAGCTGTAGACCAATGAAAAATTGTTGGGGCAATTTTGGTTTTTCAAAATATATATATATATATTTGTGCGGTAAAGAGGAGGGAAGCATGGTGGTTAGGTGCAGCCAGACTAATTATTGCTGATTCTGTGGAACTCGTTGAGTCCATTGCTATTGAAATCTCTTGGTTGGGAATTGTCGATGTGCTAATGATTTCCAGCTTCGTGGTTCCGTCCTTGGTTTCATTTAGGCCAATAATAGGTGTAACTTTGCTACACATGTATTAGCTACCCATGCTCGAAGTTCACTTCTCCTACCCATGGGCGGGTCCTGCTTTTCATTCTTACTCTTTTTAGTTTGATTGATTTTGTTGGTTGATTTTGTTGTTTTTGACATATCGTTTGAGACAGTCAATGTAATCAATATATATGATCAAAATCAAATAAAAAATCCAAAAAACAAATTCACTATAATCAAACAAACAACATCCATTGTGCCATAGTTTCAGTTTTATATATGTTATAGTTTATTTTATACTTATGCTTATTGATAATATGAAAAATGGGAGAATTGAATTTGATACTTCGAAATTGATAGTTAAATTTTAAGCTATGTCCAAATTGGCTATTATACTTTAAATTTGATATACCTAAATGAAGGTAAATTGAAATAATAAAGAAAATACAAAAATCAAATTAAAAAATAAAAATTGCAAATTGAAAAATGAAAAATGGAACTCCATTCGTTATTAAATTCTATTTTCCACAAATATGTCAGACAAGTTTCAAAAATAAACTACAAGAATTTCCTTTTCAGTCAAATGGCAAAAGAAAATCACAGTGAATCCAATACCTTATCTCAGTTTCCTTATAGAACACAAATAAATAAATAAAATTGCAAACAGAATAATAATAATAATGTATGGCTTCACCTTCAAGTTTCGTTATCTCCTTCTGCCGCTAAAGCCCCGCTTCTTCCTCCCTTCGCTTGATTCTTCATCTTCCACCGCAGCTTTTCCATCGCTCTCATCAGATCGGTACGATTTCATAATAAACTCCGGCAGAATGAAATTCGCTATCAAATACGCAATCAGAAGCACGCCGCTGCACAAATTGCCGAAAGAAAAAAGAATAAAGAAATTTGAAGAGATTAATCTCAGATCGGTTCTTCTGACTACTTTGTGCATCGATTCGAATTTAAACAGAGGAGAAAATTGGCAAACCCTGTCTGGAGGAGGACCGAAACGTCGCCGGACTGCGCCGGAGGAATAGTGCTGTTTCCGAGAATTAAAGAGGTTGGAAGAATTGCATTGGCTCTTAGTGAATCGAATCGGTAGGTTTGTGGAGAAATGTAAATGTGGCGGAACATATGGAGATTCTTCGGTGGTGAATTCTGTTGCAGTTGCCGTCGATTTGGCTTCAGATGCGGTCGGAGAAGAGGCAATTCAATGAAGGAGGAAATGCAATTCATCGTGAAAACGGATTTTAGCGGCGGAGAGAAAGAGATGGAGAAGATTTTGCTACGCCATTTGTAAGGGCTTTCTGAAATCTGATAACGGTCTACGTTTGGATAACCTTGTGTTTGAACAGTGAAGTTATGAAAATGAAAAAGAAACTGACTAAAATTACCTTTTAGTCCTTGAGGGGCTCTTTATGGCGATAATGGAATAAGTTTGGATGGTAATGAAATTCAAAATTTATGTTTCAATTGACCCGAATTGTACTATTAAACTAATTCCACTTGACAGTTTTTAACCAAACTTTTTTTTCCATCATTTTCACTTTTCACTTTTCACGATCTTATTTTCGTTTTGCCCGCTTCGAACACTCGTTTGATTCCTATGAATCCTGATTACATTTCGGTCTCCGAAACAATCTCTAAGTTTTGAAAATTAGGAGCTTTTTAGTCCCTAAATTTTCATCCCTAAGTTTCAAAAAGTAATTATGAGGTTTTAAGTAACCAACTTGAGTTCATACATATTGGTTTGATCTTTATATACTTGTAATTCTAACTTGGTTTGTCTATATACTTGATCTTTTGAGGCCCAAACTAACTGTATTTTTCTTTTTACTCCCTTGAACATGAGTCCAAATATTGGACCAAATTTGTTTGATTGGATCAAGTGTATCCTTCAGGCCTGCCAACTTATGTCTTCCAAATTTAATCATTTATAATTTTGTAATAAAATTTTGTAATAAGCACGTTCGATTTGTGAGTGGCAAAAATTTCTTAGTCTCCGAATTTTTAAACATAGGTTGATTGGTTCATTGAATTAATTTTTAAATATAGGTTGATTGGTTCCTTGAATTATGCTGAAAAAAAGCCATAGAAAAATTAATTTAGTGTCGCAAGATTTATCACTTATAGTGAAATTTTCTATATTTGTAAATAATTTGATATTTTTTCTATTTATAATAATTTTTCTTTTAATTATTATTTTAAATAATATATAATATTTTAAATTAGAAAAAATAATTTATAAAAATTATCATTCCTTTCTAAAATTATTTTCTAAATTAAAATATCATATAATTATTTAAAATAATAATTAAAATTACTTATGAAAAATTTAAACATACTCTTAAAAACCTAGGATTGAAAAGGTACATTTTAAAAATCTATGGATCAAATGCGTATTCTTAAAAACTTGAGTACTAAAAAGTTAAATTTTGAAAACTCAGAGTTCAAACATGCATTCTTTGAAACTTGGAGACTAAAAAAGCAATTTTTCTAACAATGTGCAAAAATGGTATATATATATATATATATAATTTTCACGTTGTATAAAGGAAACAAGTTAGTGTCGTATTTCATGTTTTTCAAAAATGTGTAAAAATGTGTTTAGTGGTAGATACATAAATTGGATCACTTCTATAAAATATAAATCTATTTAGAGCCATAAATTGGATCACTTCTATAAAATATAAATCTATATATAAATCTATTTAAAGCCACTGACTTCAAAGTACATTGACAACATTTGAACTTACATGACCAAAATGATATTTTAACCAATTTTTTTAAACAATAATTTAACCGTGAAAAAACTATTAAATGAGAACAAAGTTCGAGATTAAAAAAATCATACAATTTGTATTATAGACATGATAAAATCTCGACGGAGATAAAATATTTACTACCAACTTCAAGGCCACAATCCTCATTCTCCCATCTCCCATATATATATATTTAAAAAAAAATCATGTTGCTAAATAAAGAAAAATTCCAAAGTTCAATTAAGTAGATTCTATCTTCCTCTTACCCAAGTAAATATCAAATCTCTCAAGTAGGATTAGCTTTTAGGGATGTAAGTTGTTGATGTTAAAATCTAGATATAGGAAAATACACCTAACCTTCGCATGACAACGATAATAAATTTATAATTTAGAAAATAACGTGACCTACATGATGTAAGGATCTCCCGGTGTGGTGCTTACCACACAAGCTCTTATGCTTAAGTCAGAAACTATAAGTATTAGAATGAACTTACTACTCCCTTGAGCTCTCATGATGTATTTATATGTATAATTGACCTAAGTCTTTTCCCATAGGGTTTTGGAGTTACATTGGGGTTATCATTTGACTCACTATATTGGGGGCATGCCTCGTTTGATATTTTGCTAGGTTCGGTCTCAGCCAAGGTCGAGGTTGAACACCTTCTCTTTACCATATTTCGGGCCTAAGATGATCCTATTGGCTGGAACATGCTCCATTAGGTATTTTACTAGGGTTGACCTCAGCCAAGGCCCAGGCTAAACACTTCCTCTTAGTTATATTTTGGGCATAAGGTGATCCCTTGGGCACGAGCATGTCCCATAAGGTATTTTGTGAGGCTCAACCTCGGCCTTGGTCGAGACCGAGCATGTTGGCTTGGCCTAGCCCTCCTTCATAGGCTCATTTTGATCCTAAGTTGCCATTTTCAACCCAAATCTTGCTATATATTCTCGATTTTATTGTTTATGTTTTTGCTTCATGTCAATTATGCCATTGGGTCTAAAATCACCTATAACATAAGCTAAAAAAGTACCGAAAATAACATGATCTAGTTGAACGGGTGGTCTTGTCAACTTTTATGTTAAAGTTGAACAAAAAAGCACGAGCATCAATAGATAAGACTCCAATTACTATATCAATTTTTGGCAATCGTTGAACAAAAAAGAAAGAAATAGAAAAAAAAAAAACCTTTTGGTCTTAGGTTTTAAATGTAGTTTTTATTTAGTTCTTAGATTTCAAAATTTCACTATTTAGTGTGCATTTTGAACTTAATTTTCATTTGGTTTCAAAAAGTTACATTTTTCTCTTAATTATGAGTTTAGACTTCATTAAATTCATAAGTTACAATATTTTACACTTTTACCTTCAAATTTTCACTAATGCTATTTCTGGTATATGATGTTAACTTTTAATTAATTAATTTAAAATAACTATGGTGCAAACATTTGTAAGTAATTGATTTAGTTTTCATTGATTCTCTATCTTAAAATTACTTACAATTTCAAGTATTTAATAGACATTAACATCAAATAATGAAAGTAAGTATTTAATGAAAAATCAAAGATAAAAATGTAAATCTTGAAACGCAATAATCAAATAAAAACAAAACTAAAAATTCAAGGCTATAAATATAATAGTTTGAAAACTATGGACCAAACAAAAATTAACTCAATATTCATAGGTAAAAGTGTAATATTTCTAAAGAAGAAGGAAAAAAAAAAAGACTTTTTGGTCCTTTAAGTTTTAAGTTTAGTTTATATTTGATCCCTAAATTTTGAAATGTTATAATTTTACCTTTGAGATTTAAATTTTGTTTCAATTTGGCCCATAACTTTCAAGATTCACGCTTTTAACCCAAGAACTAAATACCAAAAAATTTTAAGTAAATATATTATATTTTAGAATTTAAGAACTAAATAAAAACTTCAATCGAAATCTAATAAAAAAACTATTTTAACAGAGTTAAAAAAAAGAATATTTTTCTTTTCGGAAAGATATAATTCTTAGGTTGAGATTTAGGCCTAGGTTTTCAAGCTAGGTTGGCGAATAATTTCTTTCCATACTCTATTCTATTTGAAAATTCAAAATTTCTCCCAATTTATTACTGCTAAAATTAGGTCAAAGGTTGAATTCAAAATAAGACAATTACAAGAGGGGTAAATAGGTCAAATCACACAAAATATGAAAACGATTTTGCCCAAGAAGAGTGGGGATCAGCAAAATAGGACCTTTTTTTTTTAAAAAAAAATAATAATAAATAAAAACAAATATTCAGCCCAACAAGCACCTTCACTAACTCCTCTGACTTTTCTACTCTCCTCCAATGAAAATAGAACACGTGTCCAAGCTCACTCGAACTGGTCCACACCCTGTAAAAACCTCGACCCTTCCAAATCATGGCGTAAAGGAAGCAAATCGAAACGTGTTAGAACATTCCTTTTCCTTCCCCTTCCCCTTTCCCCTTCTCCTCCTCCTCTCGCTGTCTCTCTTTGAAGCTCTTCGGCCTTGATCCCCCGAGTTCTTTCGGTCTCTGTCGTTCCGGTAAGCGTTTTCAATCGATACGTTTTTTTTTTTTTGTTCTTTTTTGTTTGATTTGAGCTCATTTCGCTGCTGAGATATTTGTTTAGGAAAATAGCGATTTTTAATGATCTTGTTTTGATTCTATGTTCTTTTTCTTTTTCTGTTTGTGTGCTTTTTATTTTTTATTTTTTTTATTCTTCTTTTTTTGGTTGTTCATTTTGGCGTCATTTGATTTGGAAGAAGTTTCTTGCTGTTTTTCCCTCTGGATGTGTTCTAAATCGTGAAAGGCTGCACTTATGTGGATTTTGATTGGCGCTCTGATTTTCGTTTTACTTGCTTGAACAGAAGTTGAGAAAATGAGTTTTGGAGTCGTAAGGCGACGGATTGCGTCTGGAAGCTCTAATCTGGTAACTTTCAGAACACTCTATCCATTTTCTTTTTATCGGTATGCAGAACTTGTCTGATTTTTGTAATGCTTTCATTTCAGTTTTCTGCGCAGTATTTGCGGGGAATTCGACCTTCCATTTCTGCAGGAAGAGTTCGTTCTGTTGCTGAGAAAGAGGTAGTTGCGTTTTCTTAAGTTTTTGTCTCCTTGTGTGCTTTGTCTGGAGATGGTTTTTAACTTTGCCTCGATATATATTTTGATATTGCACGATTGATCTCTTATACCCTATAAAAGTATTTGCTATGTGTCTCTTGGGTCTTCTTAATAACTCTCTCTAGATACTGAAATGAAAATTAAATGGGGTGTTATTTGGTTATTTTTCGTGCAATAATTTATTCACGAATCTTACATGCCTTGTTTTTCTTACACGGCTAGATTTTGCACCAGTGTAGAAGTTTTGGACATGTCAGAAATTTTTCTCACCTACTTTCACCTGGTAATTTTGCTTACGGCTTTTCTGTATACTGTGTTTAAGCTCTACGTCGTGGAACTAGCTCAAGTGTATATTATCGTTTGATTGATTGATTCCCTATGTTGCAGGTGGCCTTGCTAGTCCTCAATCTCTAAGGTCAGTTACCAATATACAACTTCTTTGGCCTGTTTGTCCTATGTCATGATCAAAAATGAGTTTTGAGCTATATTTCTAAAATGGCAAACAATTCTGGCAAAGAGAACCATTTAATATGGTCTGTTTATTATTACATGATTTTAAAGGATTTCAAAACTGAATAGACTTGGAGCGAATTCCTCTAAATTCTATCATTTAAAATAAAAGAATTTGAAAGTCAAATGACTCTAACTCTGGTTGTTATATCATACATGAGAAACCTTCCGTCTAAACTAGTTAGATTTTGTAGGATGTTAATTTAGAAGAAAGCTAATTTTAAATTTAACATATCAAATTTTAGATCTCATTTAACAAAAGAGTATTATTGTAAATTGTTCATTTTCTTAATGTTCTTTCTTAAAAGTCAATCAACAAAATTTTAGTACATTTGAAATGGATGTACAAAAGAAAAAATGTCAAAATATCATTTTGGTCCTTGTATTTGGGGCTTGTTCAATTTTAACTCTTGTACTTTCAAATGCTCAATGTTAGTCCTGCACTTTCAATAAATCTTATATTTACCTTACTGCTAGCTTATTGTTGGATTTTTCAAAATCTTTTTACTATTTATAGCATTTTCACTATAAATTTTGGAAACACATTCATTTATTATTATTATTTAAGATTTAACCAATTTCAATTAAAAATAGCTTTGAGAGATTAAATTTAAGATTTATTGATAGTACAAAGGCTAAAATTGGACATTTGAAAGTACATTGACTATAAGTGAATAAATCCCAAAGTATTGGGACCAAATGGTATTTGAACCAAAGAAAAACTAAATATTGGTACATTCATTTCAAAACTATTTTATTTCAAACTAAATTGAGAGTCTGAAATGTTTTATAGTTCTTAATATCACATCATTAGAATCTTTCTAATTCTTTGTTGGTTCCAATACAATTTATAAATTCAGAAACTCATTTTGTTGCTATATCCTAAATTTTCCTTTTTGTAATTATCGTTAGTTTAATTTTGGACTAATGCCTCATTACTTGGGAATAATTCAGTTTAATCTTATTTGGTCTCTGAGGGGGTGTTTGGGTCAACAACTTGAAGTTAATGGAGTGGGCTGTTAATGGAGTGGGCTTTTAAAGCCACCCATGTTTGGATTACGAATTATAATAGTTGATGTTTCTAATTATTATAACTTTCAATTAACTATAGTATTGCTGTTTCAAATCCTCTTTGCTACAATGTTTACTTTTTCCTACTCATCCTTTGTTTCCCTCTTTGTTACAGTGTTTACTACTTCCTACGTAGACTAAAATAATCTGCACTCCAGACACATACTATTATAACATATAAATTGTAGTAACCAACTCAGTGCCCCAAATGCCCCATAAATGGTTACACTCATTGTAGTCTCAAATATTTTATTTTTATTCTTTACTTACATGAAAACATTGTAGTCCTAATCTTGAGTTTTCATTTTTCATTTGATAGCAATCGTGGGCCACTTTATACTTAGACCAACATATCTGGCTTAAATCACGTGTTTTTTGGCATCTGGAATATGCAACCAGCTATTAAAGAAGTGAAAACGCGCATACAAGTGGAATTGCTTGCTTTAAGTAGTAATGGAAAGAGATCAGAAAAACTGTGAGCTTGTCTTGATACCCTTGAATTATCAAGACATCATCCCATTCCTTTTAAACAAGGAACCTATCAATTAAAGAGTGAGAATCTTCATCACCTAACCTTGATCAAGTATACTGACCGTTGGACAGTGGCAATTTCAAAAGCCTAACATTATCAATAAGCTTATTCAATTTTTCATACCCTTCGGTTGTCTTCCCACTGAAGATTTTTCATGGATCCAACGAGTGATAATTAAAGTTACCAGCAATACATGAGGGATCTTCATCGTAGCAAAACGAGGAATATAACTCCTCCCAAATGAAATTCCCCTCCTGATAGTCATTAGGACCTTCTCCCTCTTCTTTTTGCCTCTACTTGGCCTAGTAGTTCTAAATTATTTTATTGCAACAATCTATTATGACTTATGAGTAACTAACCCATAAAACTTGTACAATACAGTCACTATTAAAATGACTGAATTGACCTAAAGAACATGGCTCAAGTCCTCCAGCGCCTTATTAAAAAAAGTACCACTATAGCCTAACAAGATGGAATAGATACTTCAAATCCGGTCCATATTGCTACCTCCCAATGCAAATCTTTTCAGGCGAATAATTTGACATTTTTGAGTGACTGTCTAAAATGGAGTATAAAGGGTAAGAAAAGAGACAGGTAATTGTAATGCACAAACGAATGGAGAAAGACACACAAGAGAGTCCTTCCAAAGGATCAAGTGACCAAAACTAAGTATCCTACTCCTGAGCTGAAAATGGGTATTACTGAGCAAAGAAACTGAAGCAAAATTGTCTAAGGTCTACCTATGAGACAAAGGATGCTCAAACCAGAGTTGAACAAAGAGGAAGTAGCCAGGGAGGAAATTATAGAAGACACGTGATGGAACCTCGAGGATGATAGGTGACAAAGGCAAAGAGATAGAAGATTGGGGTCTTTTGTCCATGCAATGGAATTGGTTGTTCAATAAAAGAAATGGGAATTGTCAGACCCATTTAACCAATAAGGCCTTCTAACGGAATTATTATCAGGCCGTTATCGTTAATGGTAAGAAAACCTGCTTTTCAAAGGCCAAATGGATGGGTAGAGCAACGATTGATGAAGCAGGAGACTTTATTTTGTGAGGTTTGGGAGGACTTGGCCCTCGAGAGTGAACTATTCTCAGGGCTAACCCCAAATTATTGTTACCTAAAAACTCAGCTCAAACAAAACTTTCCATTTGGGTTTGACATGAAGGACTTAATACAAATTTGAAGCTTCAAAAAATTTATGACCCCGTTGCCTAGTTTGGTTCCCACTTGTATGGAAAGCATTTAAAACCTAATGCCAGGGACCAGGTTCTACTCTTCTGTTCTTAAGGTAGGTAGTGTTGGGAGTCCATCCTCTATTTCAATCTGCTATGAAGTTTACGGTGGTTCTGGATTGGGTTAGAGATTCTCACTACCAATGCAAATCCAATTTTCTCTTTTTAATTTTTAATTCTTTATGAGCATTTTGAAGTCCAATTCATCCTGAAACTTGACTTCCATCAAAAGGAAGAAAAAACTGAAAGACATTATATATCTACTATAGGAGGAGTTGGTTGTTTCGTTTGGCATGAGCAGCAGCTGTTCTTTATCCAATTTGAGCATTATGACATTTTATTTCTATTATAGGAGTTGGTCATTTGAGTGGTAGATAAGTCTCGTGTTACTTGTTAAAATAACCATTCCAACGTTGATTTTCTTATTGAAACAAAGTTTCGCCAGAATGACGGGCATATAGAACATTTCTTTTATTTTTTATGCGAACTTTTCATTGGTTCTTTTGCTACTGTCCCCTTTGGTTTTTAATTTTTATTTGGTGATCAGGGTAGCATTTGCAAGTTTGCAGCAAAGACCTATGATGCAATTGAATGGTCGGAACTTCTCTTCAGATAATGGTGCAACATCACTGTCTTTTCTTAAGTATTTATTATTTTTCCTTGTGTTTCATCTTGAACATTTACTGGGTGTTAGTTGGAATGTGGTTTGCTGATGGTTGGCTATCATGCTAGCAACATTAGGATAGGACTCTTAAAATGACACGAATTGGAGAACCCTTGTGTTATATCCATTGGTTTGCTCTCCTACATTCCATGTCATCAATGAAAAGTTTAGTTCCTTATTATCACAGAAAAAGAGGGAAAAATAAACACCATCTTTTTTCCATCAACATTTGTAACTAAAATGATATTTTTTGTGGGGAGGGGGGACAATGAACAAAATTTTCATGGTAAAGTCTAATAACTGTGATGCTTTAATAAGAAGTATATCTCTCAGTGGTGAGTTTCAAATGTGTAGGCCTGCGTGTGTCAGTTGTTGCGTGAATGCAAGAAATTGCTGATACAGTTTAACTTTGTTATACTGACATCGCTTAGAGGAATTGGAATGATTTGTTTTTTCTGTTCCTTTTTTTAATTTTAAATCGAGACTGTTTGGGCTGCTGTTGTATTAAACTCAAAGCTTGTAATGTTCATTTTGATGTTGCTAGCTTGCTTATTTATTCAAGGAAGAATATACTGCAAGGTTACTCTACACAAGTTAATTTTCTTTAGTTGTATTTGAGCATACAAACCCATTTGCCTAGAGTTGTTTCTTTTTTTGTTTCTTTTTTGTCTTGTTGTTAACTTGTTGTCATGTTTGGTATAAAAGGGGACCTGCTTGATGTTGTCGTCCCTCCACTGGCTGAGTCTATTACTGATGGAACGCTGGCAAAATTCCTGAAGAGTATGTCCTTTATTTTTATTAAATATATTGCTTGTTGCTACATAATTCAGAAATCTTTTTTGGTTCCTTATTAACAACCATTCTGATATATGTTGAGGGCAGATCCGGGTGATAGAGTAGAATTGGATGAAGCAATTGCTCAAATTGAGACAGATAAGGTGTGATTTTTAGATTTATAGTGGAAAATTGATTCTTTCCCTTCCCCTATGAAATTGATAGACGTTTCATATATTTAAATCCTGTGCTGCTAATTTTCTATCAGGTTACAATTGATGTCACTAGTCCAGGAGCTGGTGTTATTCAGAAGGTGACTATTTCTGGGCTTCTGCTTGTTAATTTTCTTATCTAGGCTTCTTGTAAGTTGATGGCTAATTAATATAAATGCTGGCAGTTTGTTGCCAAGGAAGGGGATACGGTGGAACCAGGTACCAAGGTCGCTGTTATTTCAAAATCTGGTGAAGGTGTAACTCATGTTGCTCCTTCTGAGAAGACATCAGAGCAAGCTGCACCTCAAGCTGCTCCAGCTGAAAAAACAGAAAAGCCTAAAGCTGAAACTACGGTCAGTGAGAAGCCTAAAGCACCATCTCCACCACCTCCTCCTAAACGTTCAGCTACAGAACCCCAGCTTCCACCAAAGGACAGGGAAAGACGAGTAAGAACATAATTTAGAATCAGCAAGGCTCTAATATGTGTTAACCTTTTCTTCTGCAAGTTTGTAATGACTGGTACGTTCATAGACTTATCTTTCATGGATTTACTCCTTGGAATTGTCATGACTTTAGGTTCCAATGACAAGGCTTCGAAAGAGGGTTGCTACACGATTGAAAGATTCTCAGAACACATTTGCTATGTTGACAACGTTCAATGAAGTTGACATGTAGGTTTACACTTCCAGCAGGTTTTTGGCATTGGTTTTCCTCTGCATATGTAGAAACTATCACTGCAGCCCCCTATTTTACCTTGAACATTGTTAGTTTCAACTTCTTTTGTCCATCATGTCATGCCTGGATGCTACTTCTACTTCGGTTTCTATAGAAAGTGAAAGACTGATTTTGTTATTAGATAATCTATTCCTCCCATTTTGTACATGTAAATCCACTTTAGGCTGGAGTTATCTTTAGGACGTTTTAAGGATATGTTGGGGATTTTCAGTTACCTATTGGATGCATCTTTTAGTACAAAATCCTATTAGTTGGCTGTATTCTCAAATCTCCTTGCATTTGTTAATTTGATCCTCGTCATTTTCAACATATACTCTTTGCCACTTCATTTTTAACTTATGAATTGCTTCTATGTAGGACAAATTTGATGAAGCTTCGTTCTGATTACAAGGATGCTTTTGTTGAAAAGCACGGAGTCAAGTTGGGTCTTATGTCTGGATTTATCAAAGTTTGTATCCGTTAACTTTGTGGTTTTTTTTTTTTTTAATATTTTGTTTCCAGACGTGAGCACAATGTATGAGTGTATGCCAATTCATTTTCTTCCGTTCATGTTTCAGGCTGCTGTCAGTGGGCTTCAGAATCAACCTATTATTAATGCTGTGATTGATGGGGATGATATTATATACAGAGACTATATAGACATTAGCATAGCCGTTGGCACTCCTAAGGTTTGTCGGAGATTTCTATAGCTGCTTGCAGTTTTGTTTTTGTTGTAAAGGACCTAATGGTGAATTGCAAACGGAAAAGGGCGGAGTTTTCTTATCAAATCTCTGCTTGTTTAATGCCCCATCATTCCTCCTAGTTTTTTAATAGATTCCTTGCCATATTTTAGGATTTCTTGTGCCAGCACACAAATTGATAAAATGGCGTTGCTCTTCAACCCAATAGGCTAAAATGTATGAGCACACCTCTTCTGAGATGGCACATATAGGTTGATCACATATGAAGTTTCAAGGGCTATCTTCTAGGAATTTCTGGTCTCTCAGTATGACATCAGAATCAGCTTGAATTCAGCGGTCATAATACAAATATAATTAGCCCGGACCAAAATCCATTAAATGAACCAATGTTTCTGCTTACGATGTTGATCATAGATCATGAAGGGGTCCATAAGGTTGCAACATTATGTTTCATCATTTTCCCATGCAGGGTCTTGTTGTGCCAGTCATTCGAAATGCAGATAAGATGAACTTTGCTGAGATAGAGAAGGAGATAAACACCCTTGCAAAGAAGGCAAATGATGGTACCATATCAATTGACGAGATGGCTGGAGGTTCCTTCACCGTATCCAATGGCGGTGTTTATGGAAGCCTTCTGAGTACCCCCATTATTAATCCTCCTCAGGTTTGTGTTTAACCCCCCCCCCCCCCCGCCCAAGAAAACACCACCCTTGGTGGGAGAAAAATCCTGCATTTTTATTACGAAAATCACTCCAAAAACTGTCTTTTAATCACTCAAAAATTAATTTATATTGAACTTTACATTTTTAAATGCGATTTTTGTCGAAAATGATTTCAAATGATTAAAAGCATGTTTCGAACTGTGGAGTGATTTGAAAAATGATAATGTGATTTTTGACCATTTCAAAATTACTCTCATACATGCCTTTAGTTTAGTATGAACAAAGAAATTCATGGAAACTTATTTTGGTCAATTGGGGTCATTGGTAAACACATTCCCTCGCATCCTCAAATGTTAGATACATCACTAATCCATGATTTGCTGATTTATTCATTCAACTGGACTACGCTATTACCATCATTTTTAGATGTCTTGTCATTCTTGTTCTTGATAAGAAACTGGAAATCTGAAATTCCTTGACAGTCTGCAATCTTGGGAATGCACTCGATCGTCTCCCGTCCTGTGGTGGTTGGAGGCAACGTTGTCCCAAGGCCAATGATGTACATTGCTCTAACATATGACCATAGACTCATTGATGGGAGAGAGGCCGTGTTCTTTTTGCGCCGCATCAAGGATGTCGTGGAAGACCCACGGAGACTCCTCCTTGACATATAACGTCTGCAAAACCAAAGCCTCTATTATGAAGAAAATCTTCAGCATGTGGTTGTTTCCAAAGGGTAAAACTTCGAAACCTTGAAAAAAAAATCATTTCAGAAATAAAATACTCGTTCGTTTTCTTCAGATTTCAAGTTTTGTAGGATATTTTATTTCCATAATTATGCTCCCATAAGTAATTGCGGCTTTGTCTCATAATTGAATACTCAAATGAGAGTTCTTGTTGGAAAGCATGTTTTTAAGCGGTTTTCCATGAATTTGTGCTGTGGGAATTGCCACGTTCCATACTGTTGAATTGTTTTCTTAATTGATAGAGTGAAGCTCTCCATGGGATTTATTTTATTATTTTACCCAAACTTGAAATATTTTTCAGGTTCCAAGCTTTTTTTTTTTTCAGTGTTAAGCAATAAGCTCTTTATTCCGCAAGTTTTACAGGGATTTCTTTTCATGGTGCAAATCCAACTCAGCATGCCCAGGTTGCAACATATTAGTTGGAACTTCCAAGTTCTTGGTTCTTTCTTTATTACTTGGATGCTTGAAATGTCTTTGGTGGAGAATCTTAAAATAGAAATTTCTATTTGAAAACAAAAGATTCGTATTTCATGTTTTTAGATATATGTTTGGTAGCAAAATCAGAAATTGGATTCTAATTTAAACAACTATTTAACATATGTTAAATATTGTATATTTATAAATTAAGCTAGTTGTAGTTAATTACTAGTATTTAGTTAACAACAAATTATTATTAATTTATATATGAATATGATTAATGTTGCAACCTTGATATTTTTAAACATAATACTATATTGATGTTGCAACCTTTATATCTTTATTTAATATATTACTATATTTTAAATTTGAAAATTTATATCATAATGAAATATAAAAATGATATTTTTAAATATTACACTTGGATCATAGAATCTAAAAACAGTTTTTAGAAATAGAATCCAAGTTGTCTATTTAACACATATTTATTAAATTTAGTGAATCTGAAAACATAAAACAAAATTAGATTCCCTACGAAATAGATCTTTACTTTTGCTTAAACTATGGAGGCAGCATCAAAATTCTTCTTTCCTTTGAAAGTCTTAGTTTAAAAATCTTATGCCTTTTGGGAAGGAAAAGAAAAGTAAAAAGACCATTGATTGGTGAAACAACATTGTAGAATAGTTCATCACTTCATTTCTGGGTACAACTCATTATTTTGAGATTGCCTGATAAAAATTAGATTTTAAGAGCATGTATTTTACATCAAGAACAACAATCACCCAAAATAATAATAATAATGCATTATGCTATCTTGAACTATAGGAAGTATTTGCTAGAAATCTTGGACCCAAATATCTAGCAAGGAGTTCAGTACTGACTTCAACCAACAAAGAGAAAAAAATATAGTTCACTTATTTTAACAATTGGGTCATTACATGATAGATTTTATTTCCGAAATGTGGATCAGAAGTAGATAAGAATTTCCTCAAATTATGTTGGTTAGCGTTTTGAGTTAATTATGCTTTTGATGACCAATTGGAATCTCCTCGTGGTTAGATTGTGAATAGTTGGTCTCACTTAAGGATGAAGGGAATCGTGCAAGCCTCGACATTAAGGATTGTTTATGCGTCATGTGTGACAAGTACAATTTTGAATCCTTAAATTTGTTTCGAATGTTAATTGAAATTGAAAAACATTCATTACAAACATGAAATAAAGAGTTTACAAAAACTAACAATCCCATTTGGAGAAATTTAATGGATTTTACTTCACATCAGTCATCACAATATTCATTTCCATCATTGTCTGGAAAGATTACAATTGAACAAAAACATCTTTCAATTATTAAAAAAGAAATTGTTCATTCACTCAGTTTTGACATCATCGAACCAGATATTATTATCAGATGTTCATAGGAACAATATGAGGTTAATGCAACTCCGTTGTCTTTGTTCTCCCAAGAAGAAAAAGAAAAAAAAAAAAACCAGTGTTGTCCCATTAAACTATTAAAATAGATTAGAAACTTAAGGTGGGCTTTAAATTAAAGCAACTAGAACTGATGGTACAAAATCAGAAGCTTTTGAATTAAATAGACAATGAAGAAACAGTCCAACTGGCTTTTTGGCACTCTGTTGCGAAGAGGTTTAAAAGATTGAAGTGTTCATTAGATTCTGACTTCTATGCCTTCCTTTAATAAATGCTCTTTTACGGACTGAATAGGCACCTGCCATCCACAATATTGAGAGGGCAAAACTATTGGAATATTGTCCATACAAATAGCAACTATAAGATTAAATAAAATGGGTTTTTTTTTTTTTGGATATGATGAACTGAGATACAAAAAACAACTCCTATCAAAGAATAATCAGAAAATTCACTTCAATTGATTAGGGATGAGACTATAATTAAAAAGAGTTGCCAGTTTGCTCCCAAGTAATAGCTAAAAGAGAAGTAGAATCAATAAAACAGCCATTGTCATTCTTGGTGTGTCATTTCATCTAAAGGAACGACTACGATTAAGCCAAAAAGAAATTTTTTTTTTGTTTTTTTGAAGGGGTGCCCAATGGGGAATGTTTGCAAATAGTTAATCACAACCTAGCTAGGTTGGGAGAAATTTATTGCATTGTGATTGATTTTTTGAAATGGTTAAGTCTTTTTTTTTTTCATGTTTGAAATCACTTCCAAACATGCATTTAATTATTCAGAATCAATTTAACATTCAGCCTTTACACTTTTAAACACAATTTTCATGCAATTAGAATGATTAAAAACACATTCGAGACTAATTTTGAAAATGACAAAAGTAGCTTAAACCATTTCAAAAGCACTTCCAAAAAATTTAGGGTGTGAACTATGATTTTCCTAGAAATTAGTTGGGTACGATATAGAGGCATATTTGAATTAAACCTTACTAGAGCTTCTCCCCTCATACAAAAGGTGAAAGACATGGTGTCAATTAAGATAAAAGGAATATTTGGGAATAAATACCTCCTTGCGATGAAAAATGCCAGCGGCAAGGGCAGCAGATGCATTCGTTTTGTTAAAGACCTCAGAGAAATGGTGAGGAGAGCCAGCACCACTGCTGGCAATAACGGGTATGCTCACAGAATCTGATATCAGCTTTACCAAATCTGTATCAAATCCTTTTCCTTGACCTGTAAAACTTTACTTAGAAACTATATAATAATTATACTAATGTTATGCATGTTTCTCAAACAATTCAGAAATGATCTATATCTCTGTCCCTATGCAGATTTCTACCAGCAGCCTTGATATCTCCGTTAAAAAAAAAAAAAAAAGGAAACATAAACCATTTCATCGATGGTATGAAATGATTGCAAAAGAAAGGTCCTATCAAGGAGAATTACAAAAGGCTCTTCACTGATATAAGAAAGAAGGAAGATTGTAATTACAGGTGATGAATTACACTACAAAAGAGCTATTAGGTGATAATCCAAGTGTTTGCAAATAGTTAGTTAATCACAAGTGTTCTTTCCAATGAGAATAATCGAGTCGAAACTAGAGTGCTTTTATGAGAAAATCCAAGTGTTCTTTCCAAATGCTCCAAAGAAAAGATCTGATGAAAGATTGCCAATGAATCTTCTTGTTCCTCTCAAACGGATAACTAGATGTCTAGTGAGGATCTAAGAAAAAACGGAGAGGTTATCATTCGGAATGGCCATATGCCACCCAAAAGGCAGCAACAAATTAAAAGGGGACCAGGCCACATAATTCTTTATCTTTTTGCAATATCTTCTTCTCAATCTTAGTGTAAATTCACTCCATTCTTTTGTGATTACAGTCGTAGTTCTCTTAATATAGTGAAACTACTTTTGGTAGTTTTCAAGGCTATCTTAGCCTTTTTGTAATTTCATCCATCCATCAATAAATTCACTCCATTCTTTTGTGATTACAGCCGTTCTTCTCTTCATACACAGTGAAACTACTTTCGGTAGTTTTCAAGGCTATCTTAGCATTTTTGTAATTTTATCCATCCATCAATAAAATTCAGTTTGGTCATTCTTCATCAAAATAATTATGATAAAAGTAAAAATAAAATAGATTTTGGGGCGTTTGGTGGACGGGAGTTTTTTTTTCTAAGATACTGAATTTCCACAGTCGTGTTGTTCCTTCTACTAGTCAACATCAAACAATTGATGCAGTCTATGACCATTTGAATGGGCTAATTATGGAAGACTAATTACTCCGTCAAGATGCGAAGCTTTGAATCCATGCAGGTCAATTCTCAAAAGGAACAGTGTTATATCCCTATTAACAGCATCAAGAGTAGAAAGTCAATAGCCTCCACCCTGAAGGGGGAAATTTTATTCCATGTCCATGTCCCCACCTCCAGTTTTGAGAAAATCAAAACAATTGACGGAGTTCAAAGAAGTCCCAACCTTTACTTCAATCCTCACAGGTTTCTTATGTGTAGAAGGATGGGGAAAAAAATGGAGAAGCTTTTTTCTCACTGGTGGTTTGTTTTAAGTTTGAAATGTTTGGAACAGTGAGAGAGAGAGAAACACTGGGTGAGACATGGGAGCTTATGCATTTTCAAACCTTTCACTCCTAGTCCACTCCATACATACAGGTTCTATAACTATGACCGAGTGGATGGCAGGCCTCTTGTTAACTTCCTCACTGGACATTCCTTGAGGAATTTCTATCCACCTAACCCTTGTAGTTCTTGCAACATGTAGGAAGTTTTTCATTGTGCAAAACACAGAGGAAAAGAATAATATGATATTCCCATGCTTAGAGATTGTGATTATAAAATTTTTGTTGAGAAGAAACTGTCATCCTTTACCATCACAATCTATGCAGTTCAGCAGTATTTCTCCAGCTCCAAGCTCCTCAACTGCTTTTGCAAGCTCAAAAGCGCCAATAGGTCGACCTTCTCGACCTCCATTTACCTATTGAGAAAACAGGCAAATTTGGTTAAAATTAATAAATAAATAAAACAATAAAATAATAAAAATAAAAATAAAAATAGATGCAAGCCCAAACTGAAACAGCTACCAGTCTTAAACTTCTCATAAAAAGGTACAGAGCGATGAGCGTTAGCCTCTATTCATTACTTCAACAAAAATTGGGTTTCCACACAAAGATGAGAATCCATAAAGAGAGTAGACACATCTACAGAGAATTTCCTTCAACTATGGGAATCTCTCCTACAAATCTTCTATCTTATTTTTTTAACTAGAAATGAGACTTTTCATTGATAGACTGAAAAGAGACTAATTCTCAAGAGATGCCAATCTTCTATTCCCTTGGAAGTTTGCATTCTTTCTTCAAGCCAATCATCTTCCCAAAATATTAATCTACCTCCAGAGCCACCTTGAATCAATGAGTGATATCAGAGCATTTGCTCCAACCATAGTTGAAAGGAGGATGACTCGCTAATGGAAGGGCTTATTGGTTTAGCTGCGCCTTCAGGGCTCTTTTGCAGCATTAATGGTAAGATAGAAACGTTATAGTGTTTGAAGATTAGTCTTTATGTTTGCTATTGTAATTAGGCATAAAAACTTATCTTGAACGCTCTTGCATCTCTTTCTTTCCATAAATGTCACAAAAGAGCCCTTTGGTTGTACAACTGTGCCCTTGAGTTCTAAAAAATTCTTTTGTAATTATGTACAAAATCCAGCCTATTGGTGGATTGCCTTACACTAAAAATTCTTCTGTAACTATAACTTCTTGATGATTATTAACGATCAGTTGGCTTTGTTATGGTGTAGTTTTTGGGAGGGTTCCCTCTTCCCGCCCCTAGGTTTTATTTTCTTCCATGTTTTGAATATATTCCTTTTGTCGTTTCTTATCCCAAAAACCAATGAAGAAAGACAAATCATCCATGGTTGAGAGCTAGAGTTCACTTTAGTCCACTTATTTGAGAACCTCCTCGATCCTCCCTCCCATATGTTCTACAATAATAATAAAATAAACTAAAAAACACCTGGATGTTCTTTTCGTTCTCTACTTTAACTCTTGACAGAAGTCTAATTCAGAAGAGATTTGGGATTAGGGGAAGAAAAAGGAAGCAACGGTGACTTTGCTATAATTCCAAAGGATTTGTTTGGGTACATAAAAAATAACAGAGTATCGTTCTAGTAACTCATACTCTCAAATTTACAGAAATGCTGGGAGTATATTAATGGCAGCTTGTTGAAAAAGAAATTTGTTGATATAATTTTAGAGCGGAATAAATGTATGAGAGAGGGAAGAGTACTTACTGTACATTGATACCATGCATACTCTTCTCCATTAGGACCTGAAATCAACAGAAGTCCACATTTATAAATTCAATCTGTGTCAGCAGAATACTTCCTAGTGGGTGGGGAGATAGAACCCTCAAACATACACCCGTATTAGACAAGATCATCTATCTATAAACACTAGCTTAATTGTTCCCATGCATATCATATCACACGGTCATCAAGAGAGTAAGAAAACACTGCAACGGCAGGACTCATAGTCACACTTAATGTACGCCTATAACCAACAACAGCGGTGAGAGGGATTTTGAGGAAACAATAGAAATGAAGCCTTTTTACCTGGGTTTGTTACTCGTATGACTTTGAACTCCACATCATTGGGACTTTTAAGGTACACTCTACGAGGATCAATACTTACCACAACAGCCTGCAATATAAAGTTTGGACAAACCACTGAGGATTGGAATTATTTTTATTTCTAAGAACAAATATTAAACATCAATGTAAACTAAATTAATAAACTGTTCCATATTATATAATCAGTGAGCCATTCAACCAGACAACTATACATTATAAATGTGGTCAATTAGACATTGACAGAGTTTTAAGAGAGAAGAGAGCAAAAGTGTACAGGAAATTTATTACGTATTCCAATCAGCAGAAGCATGAAGAACAAGGACGTCATCCAAACAAGAAGAGTAAGGAAAAAAAATGTAAATTACACAGTTTGGACAGACATGGAATCAACGCATTGAAGTTGACAACCTGAAAATAATTTTATAGTATCGAATATGAGATAATAATCATACAAGTATTGCATCTTGGTATCTGATAAATTTTCTTGCTTTTCAATTTAAAGCCAATTGCTTGAAATAGTAACCCCGCTAAAGATGGCCCCTATCTAATTATTAAAAATGAGAAAAGAAAAAGTTATTAGAAAATCCAGGTTACAAACTTACAATGAAAAGCACAGACACTGTAGTATAATCAAGTCTTCTGGAATCTGGACCTCATAATTCAATACCAGAATTAAATACATGAAGGATGAACTATAGCTTGTGCAATTGATAGTTACCTGGTTTCCATAAACCTTAGAAATCTGCTCCAAGCTGCTCTTTCCGGTCTTTACCTGATGGTAAACAGTTCAAGAACCATATAAGTGAAACAACCACACACACAAGCTAAAGAAAACAGATGATTGATATAACACTTACGCCAGTTCTTAAATATTCTTCGGCAGCATAAACTGCATCACTTCCAATAGATATTTTATCAGCTCCAGATCTAAAATATTCTGAAGCAACTTCCAAGCTAGAATAGTGTCTGAAAAGGATTTGCATAATAAATTGTTCGTGGAGTAGATCAAAGCAGCATAGCTGCATAACATACTTGATACTACCTGTAAAGTTGAACAAAGTATTTAAAAACAATAAGTACCCTAGTAATACACAGAGCACACCTGCCATTTGCATCCTTAAAATCTCTAATCCCGCCCCCAACAGTCAATGGTACAAAAACATTTTCTGATGTGTATCTCAGCACCTATGAACGGTATCGAGGAGGATTAAGATTAGACAAAGAATTGGAATGAAAGTTATATATACGGCAACATTACAGTGGAAAATAACTGCAACTAAAATTTAACAAACCTGCAACATTGGCAAGTCGCCAAGAGGGAAGTCACGGTAACCGGTTATATTCAGAAAACTGACCTGCATTTGACATCATAAAGGCATCAAACAGATGAAAAGGTGATGACATCACTTTGGAAATAAAAGGTAGTGAGACATACCTCATCAGCACCATCCTTGTAGTACTGTCCAGCAAGCTCTACCGGCTTGCCAAGGTTCCTCACCTAAACATTAAATAATAGCGTCATTTCCATAATTCCTTGCAAATTGAAAGAACATGGATCATTACACCAATCAGCTCCTCAGAGTCATTAAAGTTGGCATTTGAACCACGGGAACTAAAATAAACTGCCACGTTAATTTTTTTTTTTTTTTTTTGAAAAAAACAGTTATAAATTAAGGTTCTATATAAAAATTTATTATTTTAAAAAAATAACTAATTTACTAGGAAATTATCACATAAATGGCAAAACCAGTACATAGAAAAAGCTGTCACAAATTGTAACCTGTAAGATGGCCAGATATTTAGCTGGTATTGGGATTTTTTTTTAACCTTTTTTTAAAAAACAAAATAGAAATCAAGAGATTCTGTTAGAATGAAAAAGCAAGACAAGGCGAAACAAGGAAGAAAAACATCCTCAAAAGATAAGCAAAATTCACCCAGAAAGCCATGACCTTTCTAATCTCGTTGATGGAATGAAATTACACAAAAAAGTGATGTAAATCCCATCCAAATGAAGTTACAAAAAACTTCTCCAATTCGACATAAGAGAGGTTGGAGAGTAATTGAAAATAGATCTATGTTTACATCTTTACACCAATCGGAAGCCAAGATGGGACAATTGTTTTAAAAAAACTTCCTGAAAAGAGTAAACTTAAAACTTCCTATAACTGAAAAATATTAAACGCACAAGATGGGACAATTGTTTTTCTAAAAAAAAACATCATACAGAAATAACTTTTTATTTTTATTTTTATTTTTATTTTTACAATTGTGACTATACAAACCAACTTAAAAATATACCCCAGCTCTAATTACTAACCGAATGAAACTGTTTAATGTGGCTTGAGAAACTAGTATACCTCATTCTCTTCTGTCTGCTCCCTTACATCATATTGGTCCCCTTTGGTAACAACAAGGTCCCCTTGGTCATTTGTCCGCACATCAAGACAAGCAATTACCTAAGAGAATTAAAAGGATTTGGCGACAATCTCCTTATAGAGGATAATAGGACTGACATAAAACCAAAAGTTGTAGAAGAAAATCAAGAGCTTTCTGCTAGGACCCTTACACTTATCAGGCTCTGCCTGGTGGGATATGAATATAAATATGGAAAAAATATATACTAAAATCATGGTATTATATTGTTGCTGTTGAGGGATCATTACCCTTTTTGCAAGCCTTGATGCCTTTCCCTCAGTAGGCTTCTGTCTTAAATGAACATTTTAAATTGTTAGTTGATCTTAAAAAAACATGACTTAAGTTGATAGTTGATACAATGTTCACGTCCAAGGATGAAGTTAACATACCTTCGTCACAGACAACTTTGGAAACAGGAATCTTCGTAGGACAGACAGACCTACATCTGATAATTATACATATATGTCATTGAACATCAAAATGTGGCAACGGCTTTGAAAATCTATTATACAAAGAGTAATGACAGGGTCAAAGAGCACACGAGGATTGGAATAAATCATGAACCTTAAACTGCTGTCACACACATGAAAGAATGTAACAATGAAATAGTTTACACCACTATTCTTAAGCAGTAAAATTCAATTACGACCTTAGTTTTCTTCTTTTTCCTCTTTTTTTTTTCTGTTGTTTGTGTACGCGCACAGCATATCTTACCTCCACTTTTTTCTGGGTGGAATTGAACTGCATGAACATTTCCCCTTCTAACTGAAGCTATAAACCTGTCACCATAGCTGCAAGTAGAAGAGATCCAATCCTTGTTCTTGTCTGACTGCAATATGAGAATAGAATTACATTACCCTTACCCATATACAAGTTGTTGAGAGAAAACGAAAATCAAAGATCATGTAGAAAAAAATTATTTCAAACGAGACAGTATCTTACTGGCATAGCACGGTAAGAGTGAACAAAGTAGACATGACGGTTAGAAATTTCATCCAATATCTCGGAGTCCTCTGAGATTTCCAAAGCATTCCACCCAATATGGGGTACCCTAAAGCCATTGGAAGAGTCAAAACGTCCAACCACACCAGGTATTAAGCCAAGACCTTTTACTGAAACACATAACAAGAGTAATTTAGTAGTCTTTACCATAAGAAAAGGGATTTTGAAATAATCATTTAATTCAACATTAAGATAAGAGCCTTCCAGCAAGTGGTATGCATATGTTCCTTTGGTAAAATGCCCTCATTGTCGGATTACAGGAACTTTGAAAGGAGTGGAATAGAAGGACAAGTGTCAAGGGATTTTGAAGTTTCTTGACTTAATCATCTATGTTACTTCAAATTGGTGCAACCACTCAAAAGAGTTCAAAAATTAATCCTCCGTTCTTATTCATGCCAATTGAAGTACCTTTTGGTGAACTCCCTTTATCTCTTCTTTGTAACGTCTTACCCTCTTCAACGAAATGTTTACTGCCTCAATTCAGAAAAAGAAAAACGAATATAACAAACGCATGAAAACATCAGTTTCAAACCTGGTCCATTCTCCTCGCTTGACTCAAAGAGTAGTTGAAGCCCAAGACAGATGCCTAAAAATGGGCGATCATTCTCAATATAAGTGCAAAGTGCTTCAGCCATGCTGCAAAACATCGCACATGCTCCAGATATTAAATACTGCTTAAAACTTTTAATTTGCACCATTCAACCCATTCTGAATATTTCGTTTGATGCTAAAAAGCTTATGCACACGTGTGTACTAAAAATAAAAGAGAAAAAATTTAGTTACCCTTTACTGTTCAGCACATCCATGGCAGGAGCAAATGCCCCAACTCCAGGAAATATTAGGCGTTTTGCATTTAGAATGTCTTCTGGAGTTTGCACCTAAAAATCAGCTTTCATATGTCAAGTTGTTACCAGATGGTTACAAAAAAAATACATATATATATGTACATATGTCATAAGAAATGGTATGAGGCATACTAACTACCCAATGACTAAACTAGCGATTACGACACTGAAATACAAAATTATGGAATCAGTGTAAGATTGTCAATAAATCGTAAATCTTGATCAAATGCTTTAAGCATTGATCAATCCTTCAAGTTGCTACTATAAGATAACAGAAACAATATTCTTCGTTTAGAAGCATAAACTACTGCAACTTCATAGCTCTATCAGTATCCTATTACAGCGCGAAATCAATACAAAGCCAAAAAGCAGAAAACAGGATATGAAAAGAAAATCTCACATCTTTGATGTCGAAGCCAAGGTAACGAATTGCATTCCTCACACTACGAACATTACCAGCACCGTAATCCAGTAAAGTCACAACTAGAATTAAAAATACAACAAAATTACGAAGGAGAGCATTTGAAATGAGCAAAAAATTCATTAGCAGAGAGAGAGAGAGAGAGAGAGAGAGAGTACCTGAGTCACCACCAAATGAGGCACGAACTGCGAACTTACCGGAGCACTTGACTTTGAGATGACGACCTTTGTAACGATTGTTGCGAAGACAAATGAGGGAGCTGGTATAAGACAACGACGAAAGTGATCGAAATACAGACTGAGAAGAAGAAGAAGAAGAAGAAGAAGAAGAAGAAGAAGAAGAAGAAACAGCGATGGAGAACGGCGGCGCTTCCATTACAATCTCTGAAACTACACTGCCGGCCCGAACTCTAGCCGCGAAGTGTGGACGGAGATTTGGAGCTTTGAATTGGGCAATTGCTCCAAGAAGAAAGCTCCGGCGTAGCGGCGTTCGACTGAAATGGCGAAACTTCTGTGGTGATTAACATTAACAAAGAAAATTAATAAAAATTAAATTCTAAACAAAAATTAAAAAGTAATCTTATTTTCTTCTTTTTCCCTAATTTTATTACAATAAAATTTTCTAATCTTACATTAATTTTAAAATAAAACAGAAAAGAAAAAAGTTTTCTTTTTGACCGAAGAAGAAAAAAAGTTACTAAAGAAAGGTTAATTTTCATTGTTATATTAAAGTAATAGTTAATTTTATAAATATATCACATTAGATATTAAAAAGTTGTACCAATATTCTTTTATTAGAGGAATAATTATAAACAATGAAGATTAGTGAATTTTATTATTATAGTATTTATTAATAATAAATTTGATCTTACCAATTTGTTATTTGAACAATTTTTACCAATTTAATTTAAAATTAATAGTAATAATGAATTTGGCTCAAGCTACAATAAATTTTAACAATAAAACAAAAAATTGCTACAAGAATTTTATTTATTATTATGAATATTAAAAAAAAAAGTGTAAATTAGATGCTCATATTTAGTGTCTTCATATTTTTTCACCACCTACATGGCATTTTGTGGATGTTGTAAATACACAAAGATTGAAGAAATTTGAGTTATTTCCATTTTCTATAAAATTTCATTTCTTACATTTTGTTATTTTATTTTTTATTTATTATATTCATTTTATTATTTTATTATTATAATTTATCGATATTCGTGTACCGTTTTCTATCATTTTCTCCTTAGTTTCACATATTTATATTGTTTTTATTAAATAATAATTAATTTGATTAATAGATTTAGTTTGATATAAATAAATTTCACCAATATTTTTCTTATTAGAATAATAATTATGAATACAAAAGGTTGTTCAATTTCATTGTTGTGTTATTTATAAAACGAATTTGATCTTGCCAACTTAATTTAAAATAAATTTTAAAAACAAACTCAAAACTACAAAATAATGAATTTGGCTCATGCTAGAGAATTTTAAAATTTTAAAAATAAAAAATAAAAAAATAAAAATAAAAAAATTGCTTTACAGTGTAGTTTATGAATGTATACTAATAAAATATTTTGTTTGATATTAAAAAAAATATTAAAGATATTTTTTTTATTAGAAGCGCAGTGCGTTTGAAATACATTTTAAAGTGTTTAATTTGAAAAACAAGTTATTTTGGAAAAAATTGGAGTGGTAACCACTCTAAATAGATTTTAACGTGTATTTTAAATTGTTTTTATCAAAATGATTTAAATAAAAATTAGTTTTTTGAAAAACACTTTTTTAGTTTTTTTAGACAAGGGGACTCAAGCAATAAATATTTGGGTTGCTAACACACGAAAAGTTTATCAATTTGTTTATGACAACAAATGTGGATGAGATTCCAAGTGGGTCTTATAATTTATTTATATTTCTCATTTTTAGTAGAAGTAAAATTATCATCGAGTAGGTATTACAATTTTTATGATCATATTTTAATTTACAATTCTAATAAGTAAATATATCCTATGCTAATATTTATTGTGTAAAAATTAACATAACTCAACTAACCTAAAATTTTATTATTTATGGAGTAGTCTAATTAAGTATCGAATACAATAATTACGAGATACATTTACCTAACATAAATATTTTTTTAATTATAGTAAGAAGTTTAAATTATACCATAATAATATAATCTAAAATCAATTCAAATTCAAATAGTTTACAAATCACACTAATAAAAGTTAAATTTAGACTACATTTGTAAAAGGTTAGAAAAGTTATGCTTTAATAAATTCGTGCCATGTAATGAATTTTTTATTTGTATTTAATATATATATATACACACACCTACATGTTTAGACGGAAAATCATTTCTACATCATATATTTCATAAAGTTTATAGATTTTAAATTATTTCACTAAAGAGTTTTTAGTTTTGATTTTAGAACAATTCAAATTTTTTATCCTTATTTCAAAATTTTATTTTTTTTATTAACATCATTTTTTAAATTTGACTTTGTTTTTATTATTTGTTAATTTTAATTGATATTCATAATGTTTTTTTTTTCATTTTATGAGATTTTGTACACTTTCTCCCTGAAAATCGATTATTGAGGTCTTGAACTCTCAAGTATATGTTAAATATACCGGTAATATACTAAAAAATGTAGATATACGTCAAATTTATCATTTTTTATTTTTTGATGGGTTTACAAATATACTAAAAAATGTAAATATACATTGCATTTATTGTTTGGTATAAAAGATAATATGTTGTACAAATTGTCTTGTTCATGCACTTACCAAATATACACTAGTTTATTTCTAGAAAATTCAAATATATGTTGAGTATATTGTGTTGTATATACTAAATATACTTTGTTTTCTCTTTTGAAACTTCTTATCGATTATCGCTCTCGTTTATGAGAAAACTATTTTTTAGATTTTTTGAGAAACTTTTCTAATAGGGTTTGAATAAAATATCGTTTTGTAAAGTTCATAATTGTTAGAAACTTCCCATATATGCATCTTTTGGTATTAATATTATTAAATATGTTTTTTTTTAAAAGGACAAAGAGAGCTTAAATGTAAATTGGATTAGACTTTTATGTAAAATAATAGTTTATTAAGTTATTCATATATATATATACACCGTTTATAATTGGACCTATTTATTTAAGTTAGGTGAGTAGAAATCCCTATCATTGTTGCCCGTCATCAAGTTCCTACTTTAAAAAATGCCCTTTTAAATTATGTTATTTCAATTTTGTTAACCTTTTAACTAGAGGATGTGGTGGTTAATTGATTTTAAGATTTTTCCTTAAAAAAAGATTGAAGAGCGTATTTTTGAAAATTTTAAGTTAATTATAACCCAAACTCAATTTTTGGACTTTCAATTTTGTATTTAATACGTTAGTAGACTTTCAATTTTGTATTTAACAGATTCCTCGATTATAATTTTTAAATGTAATAGGTCATTGATATATTCAACGTTAAACACAAAAGTTAGTTTTATATCAATTATATCACTTAGCTTCTTTTTTTTTAGATAAATATATTGGACACTTACTGAACACGTAATTGAAAGTTGAGCAATCTTCTAGACGTTTTTAAAATTCAGAGGCTTATTAAATATAAAATAAAGTATGGGATTCTTTCAAAAGACTAAACTATTTACAAAGATAGAATTGTTTTTTAGCCTCTCTACATTTCGGATTCAGTGCCATTTTAGGGCTCTTTTAAAAGCTATTTGCAAAATTAGAGGCTTATTTAATTCCTACTTCACAGATCAAGAACTCAAAGTAATTCTGCATTTTTTTGAAAAACAGCACTTGCTAATGGACAAAACTCTTTTATTTGACTGGTATATATATTATGTATAACCCGATTTAACCCTAAATAATTTAAAAGATTAATCAAGTCAAATTCTTCCAAAGATGTCACTTGACCATTTTGTAAATTAGGAACTGAATAAGACCCTATTTTTGCAAATTAGTTTTCAGAAACCTTCATTTTACAAATAGTTTGTAAAAGAGCCCTAAAATAACACCTAATCTCAAATTTGCCCTAAATTGAGACAACAAAGCCCAATAAAAAGAAGCCTAACAAAGTACCACAGAAAATGGGTTGAGTTTGAAATGAACCACAGCCCATCATATAAATTATGGTTCCAAAATGACCATTTAGTCCTTGAATCTTAGGGTGTGTTTGGGTGAAGTGTTTAATCTAAAAAATAAGTTATTTTAGTAAAAACATATTAGAATGTTTGACAACCACTAAAAATGAATTTTGAGTGTATTTTAAACCGTTTTAATCAAAAGAGTTTAAATAAAAATGAGTTTTTTAAAAAACATTTTCTTCTCAAGTCAATCTAAACGGGCCCTTAGTTGGTAACAACTTGGTCTCCGTACTTTTAACTTTGTAACAATTTAATATCCTTGAACTTTAATAAATAACAATTTAATTTAGTCTCTATATATTAAAAGTTGTTACAATTTAGTCATATCCTAAAAAACTTCTACATTATATGTCAAGTTTTATATGTAACAACTTAGCCTTTGTAGTTTGCATATATATAAACTTGATTCTCAATCAGTTTATCAATTTACATGTGTGACAAAATTTCATTGAATCTTGATAATTTCTTTTATGATGCGGATTAAATCATTACAAATTGTAAAGCACATCAATTAAATTATTTTTTTTTTTTATTAAAGTTCATGGACTAAATTTTACTTTTATAATAATTCAATGAGCAATATCTTTTTTTTAAAAAAAAAGTCATAAGGGCAAATTTGACTTTTTCAATAGGAACACCTCCAAATTATTATTATTTTGAAAGGGCAACACTACCAAATTAGTCGGTTCAAGATGTATTAATCTTTCAATTTTCATTCATTCTTCAGATACCTCTAAATACAAATTATATTTAAAAGTCATAAAAATAACATTAAATCAATCATCATTGATTACTAATCAAATCAATAGCTTGCTTTCAAAAGTCAATTAAATAATTTATCATTGTATGAAACAACAGTGTAAAGATGAACTCATTATTATTTGTAGGAAGAAGCTAGTTACTAGAACTAATACTATTTATCTTTATACAACTCATTTTATATAAATAATGTATATTTCATTAACAATATTTGGCATGAAATTTATTACTATCGACCTTGAAATTAAAAGTTTGATTTTTTCACTCCAACTGACATAAGATTTAGAATTGTGGACCTCGAAGTCCGAGATTTCAAATATTTCTATTTGTATATCCAAAGAAAAATAAAAGATGTTTAAAAAAACTCCAGAAATGAAAGTTTTTGGATAGAAAAGTCAGAGAAACATGGATAAATTGGAAAAATTATGCAATAAAAAAACAAACAAACAAAATTGTTTTAAAAAATGCAAAAAAAATAGAAATGTTTCAAAACTACTCAAGTTTAATTTTTTAAGAAACTTTATTTTAATTTTAAAAGTTTCATTTGTAAAACTAAAAACCACGTGAGTTCATTTTAAAAAAAATTAAAACAAAAATTCTTGACATACATTAATTTCAACTTCCTAAACTTTTATCTTAAAACACGGTTTCTTTAAATCCATGTTAATTAACATTCTTAACTTGAATGTCAAACGCCTCTTTAAACTTTTCATTCAAATTTTAAATTAGTAGACTCTTCAAAGAGTCAAGCCTAATTATCAAACACTTTTGCCCTTTAACCTAGTAAGTGGGTTGTGTTTCAAGGGGAAAAAAAAAAAAAAAAAAAAAAACCTAGGAGGTAGGAGTTGACATTCTACATAGTCAACTCATTTTAACATTAAAATATATGGACCTCATCATTCCAAAAAAAAAAATAATAATAATAATAATTGAAGTCCTCTCCTTAAGTCAGCAATAAAATACACCATCAATGGTTGAAAATATTAATGTAATTGGTTCATGGAATTGAGACAAAAGTACAAATAAATTCATTGACTTTACAAAAGGGCCTCTTTATTTATATATTATTTATTTATTTTTTCAAGAGTCAAAAAGCTAGGGAGTTCCCATCCCATCACAAGTCAACCCAACATCTAATTCAGACCACTTTTGTAGATGCTCTTTCATGTGAACATATGTTTATTGTTATTATTATTATTATTATTATTATTATTATTATTAAACTAACATAAGAAAAATGGTTAATTAAAGTGCTAACATTTTCTTCAAATCCAATAATTCGTAGCGATGTTGTGCAACTCTTTTTTTTTTTAATCTTTAAATTAGTTCACATTAATCCCTGAAATTTAAAAAAATTTCAATTACTAATTTAAAATTTGAATTATATTTTTATTCAACGTTTATCATTATTACTAATAGTGTATAAATTTTTAGTTCATAATTATAAAGATGAGAGATCAAAGTCGAACAATTAATTTTTGGAATGAAAATTGGTACGTAATGTTCGAATTAACTACTATTATAATATTACTATTATAATATTACAGTACGATTAAAATCTAACGTTAATGTCTAGTAATTATGATTTTACTTTGTATTTTATCTTTTTGTTTAAAAAATAGTATTTTCTATATGAATAATCTCCTTTTCCATTCTTTTTATATAAATTGTAAATAATGGTACTCTGCGGCATCCAATTTTTTAACCAAATAAAATTTGAAAAATGCTACATTCTAATATTTGACAAAATTTATTATTTTAAATACAAAAACATTAGACTTTAAAATATAGGTCAGAAAACACTCTTCCTCCCTATAGAAGTAATAATTTAATTCCTAAATTTTAGTTTGTAACGATTTAGTCTCTACACTTTCAATTGCGTAACAATTTTGTCCATGAACTTTCATATATAATAATTTAGTCCTTATACTTTCAAATTTGCAACAATTTAGTTCTTATACTTTCAAACTTGTAACAATTTAGTCATGAACATAAGAAAATCATCAAAATTAGATATCAATTTGTATTATTTTATGATGTAGACTATGTATTTTGTTAAAATATTGAGTCTCTAATTAGTTTATCGGTTTATATATGCAAGAAATCTTATTAAATTTTAACACTAATATCTATAATAGGGACTAAATCGTTACAAACTTTAAAGTATAAAGACTAAATTGTTACATAGTAAAGTCTATGGATTAAATTGTTACAAAATTGAAAGTGCAATGACTAAATTGTTATAAATCAAAATTTAAGGATTAAATTATCACTTTAATAAAAGTTTAGGGACTAAAATTGATTTTTAACCTTAAATATATTAGTTTTGCCTACAAAATTAGCATTTTCAAGCCGCAGGAAAAAAAAAATGGATGTGAAAGAAATGGAATTTTTTAATGAATTTTTTTAGACCAACTAAGGTAAGATTGTGGCCTTATTTGACTTGGCATTGCTTGAATTATTATTATTATTATTATTATTATTATTATTGTGTTTTTTTTAATTATTATTATTATTATTATTATTATTATTTTTTTTTTTTACAATTGATTGATATGCATAAAAATTGTAATTAGTGGATGCACATTTGAAAACTTTAATTGTAATTTATATGGACACAGAATGCAACCTTCCCATCCCAATTATTGATAATTTGAAAACTTCATTTTATAATGGGAATCATCAATTCTTAGTACATTAATTCCCATATTTTCTTTTAGAAATATGGAAGTCCGAGTTAGTTTTGGGGTCAAATCAAATGTCAATATTGACACTGACATGGTGATTAAAGTTCCTTTTGACAATTTTCAATTGACAAGATAACACAGTGAGAACGTAGAAAGAGAGGATGAGAAACTCGTACTCAATAAAAATGAAAATCATGAGGAAGACAGGTTCAAAAGGGCCAATAGTATAAAGTTAAAAAAATGGTTTGAGAAAAAAAAAAAAACGTAAAAATACTTTTTTAGTCCTCGGTTCCGAGTCTAGTTTCTATTTAGTCCTTATATTTTAAAATGTTACACATTTGGTTCTTAAATTTTGGGTTTGATTTCAAATTCAATTCCTAAATCTCAAAATGTTACAATTTTACTCTTGACGTTTAAGTTTTGTTTCAATTTGGTCCCTAGATTTCAATATTTACATTTTCGATCACAATTTTTCACTAAAGACTTATTTTTTCGTCTTTAGTGTTAATGTATGTAACATAAATTTAAAATAATTAAACGAATTATAATTAATTAAATTTCACTATTTTTCATCACGTTTAAACTTAAATTTAAAATTACTTCATAATTACTTTAAATTAATTAATAAACATTGACATCAATGTTTGAAAATTAGTATTTAATGAAAATTTGAGGTTAAAAATGTAAAATCTTGAAATCTATGGACCAAATGAAAACAAAACCCAAATCTTAATGGTAAAATTGTAACATTTTTATACTTAGGGATTAAATTGAAACCAAAATCAAAATTTAATGATTAAATGTGTAACATTTTGTAACCTAAGGACTAAATAGAAACTAAACCTGTATTTTTCTAAAAAAATGTATAAATAACATTGTGGTTAAAAAACACTTTTGGTCTCTATACTTTTATGGTGGTCCCTAATATTTAGTTTGTAATGATTTAGTCTCTATACTTTCAACTTTGTTACAATTTATTCTTCATACTACTAAATTTGTAACAATTTAGTCCTTAACATAGAAAAAATCATCAAAATTAGATTTCAATTTTTATTATTTTATGATCTAGACTATGTATTTTGAAAAAATATTTAGTCTCTAATTAGTTTGTCAATTTATTTATGCAATAAATCTTATTAAATTTTAATAATAATTTCTACAATAAGGACTAAATTATTACAAACTTTAAACTATAAGGACTAAATTGTTACATAGTAAAATTTAAAGACTAAATTGTTACAAAATTGAAAATATAGAAACTAAATCATTACAAATTAAAATTTAAAGACGAAATTGTTACTTTTTTTTATAAAAGTTTAGAGACCAAAATAATTTTTAACCTTAACATTTTGAGTGGAGTTTTCAAACTTTGTGGTTAAACTTCTGAAAATTTCAAATCTACCATTTTATCCTTTTTTATGTTACAAACTATCTTTAAAGTTTTAGGCCTTTTTTATATTACAAACTATGTTTAAGGTTTTAAGCCGTTGTTATGGTATAAGTATGGAACAAAGTCTTTTTTGCATTTCAATATTATATATGTCGTTTTAATTTTACCTATAAATTATAGGATATTTTTAAATAACAAAATGAGTCAAACTATTTATAAATATAGAAAAATGTCGCTGTCTAGACCGCGATAAACTTCTGTCACTGATAGACAGTGAAATTTTTGTATATTTGTGAATAATTTGATATTTTTTATTTATAATGATTTCTCATAAATTGTTATACAAGATCAAACTTCGATATAAGTGTTTTAACTTTAATTCTTTTAAATGAATGCTCAAACTATGCATTTTCATCTAACAGTAAGTAAAGAGATAAACACTTTCTATATGGATTGTGGATTGTGTAATAAAAAACAATAATAGAGATGTGTATTTATTTGAACCAAACAATGTTCTAAGTGTTAAGCCAAATAAGAGAATTGATGACAAGATTAACTCTTCAAAAAGGAATTAAACTCAATCTTAATAATTTGATTGTATTAAGTGAAAGGGTCGGCTAAAATTACATTAAATGATCATACCTAATGACACATCCAATATTCGTATTTGCAATACAAATTCTAAGTAGCTAATCTCCTTTTGGAGATTCTCTGTGACATTATCCTCACTTCTCTCGAAATTTAAGAATCAAAGAAGTTTCTTCTAACTTGCTTTATCTATTTTGTAGGGCGCACCAAGAATCAATGAGTCATATTATATGTGAGTGTAAGCTATCTTGTGAAATTTGGGATTTTGTCTTCTTTTAAATTGTGATCGATATCCATATTATGGATATGGTCCCGCCCCCCCTCATTGGTCTCCTTTGGCCCGGGTTTGTTGAAAGCTTAATGCGAATGCAGTTGGGCTTGGATAAATTGTTTTAGAATCATGATGGTAATACAATTTTAGGAGGCTACAAAGCTACGAGAAAGGAGTTAGGAGACAACATGCTGGAAGCAGGTGCAATGTTAGAAGGGTTGAAAGCGATTAGTGGGAATAGTCCGAGACTAATTTGTCACTTGAAATGAGTCATATGCACTGTGATTAATCTTTTAAATAGTAAGAAGTATTCCCTAACTGAAATTGGGATCCTCATTGAAGATATTTGTTATGTTGCCAATTATGACAATATTGCTCTTTTTTGTCCCACCCATGGAAAAATATTTTTTCCGTATAGTATTCTCCCCCTCGTTCGTGCAGATGAGATTTAGGGTAGTAGGTTTTGTTTTATTTGTTGTTGTTCACTGTTGGGCTAAGAGAACGAGCGCGTAGCCTTATTTTTTAATCCTTAAATCTTGTTGATTTTAAAATAATTGAAAAATTAAAGTTCCGTTTGATAATTTATATTTTGTTTCCTCCAATTTTAGGATAAGATTTTCACATATCTTAATAAAACAATTGAATTATTAGTCAAATTCTAAATACAAATACAAATTTTTTGAAAACTACTTTTTTTTCTTTCAATTTTAAAAATTTGGTTTGATTTTTGAAAACATAAGTAAAAAATAGGTAACAAAAATATAAAAAGTTATAGATGAAAGTAGTGTTAATAAAGTGAAGTATATATAAATATATATGAGTGAAAAAGTTGGAAAGATTTATAAAGTTGTTGTGATTGTGAAAATGGAGTATTTTTGTATTGTTTTGTTTTTCTTTTTTCAATTGACTTATATACACTTTTTCTCTGATCAATATCAAAATTTGAAAAAATAACAAAAGAAGAAGATGAAGATGAAGATGAAAGACGATGAGGAAATAATAGATGAATTTGGATTAATGAAGAATAACAATACTTTTCAACTTCAGATCTCACAGTTTCCAACATAAAATCACTCTCAAATTCCATTTCTAATCCTCCATTCCCACTCTTCACAACACTAAAATCATTATCAACTAAACAGAACAATACAGAATTTTCTTCAAATTCCAAGTTCAAAATTTCTTCTTCTTCAACTGAGGCAAAAATATCTGAGCTCACAGATCCATTTCCATGGCTTCCACCGCCGACGCCATTGTTTCTGATCAAAACCCAATCCCGATCATCCCATTCCAAATCCCAATCAGAAGACAAATTACCAGCCAAACTTCTAATCCTCTCAGCCGGACAACCCGCCATAGAAGCTTGATGGGTCACCTTCAATGGAGTCTCCAAATCTTCCATTGAATCCCAAAAGCTCTGATCCAAAACACAGTTCGGAGAAGAATTCATCGTTTTCATCCTCGAGCATTCAATCTCCGATTCAGAATCAAATCCCTGAAGAAACGGATGCTCAAGAAGCCGTTTCACAGTCCATCTTTCTTTCGGGTCTTTTATCAAACACTTGGCGACAAAATCCCTCGCACCCTTCGACAACCACCGCGGGATCTCCGGTAAGTCGCCGGAAAATCCAATCCGATACAACGCCGATACCGGATCCTCCATTTCCGGCCATGGATGATCGCCAGTAGCCATTTCAATGACTGTGCATCCAAAAGCCCAAACATCCGCCGGAAACCCCTGTTCTTCACCTCTCGCAACCTCGGGCGCCATGAACGCCGGCGAACCAGAAAAAGCCCCAACTCCATTACCGGAAATTTCATCCACAAATTTCGCACAACCGAGATCGGCGATTTTCAAACCCTCATCACTCAATAACAGATTTCGGCTCTTGATATCGCAATGTGCTAATCCATTAGCGTGAAGGTACTCCAATCCTTTGAGAATCTGACGCGAAAATACTCCGATCGTCGATTCCTCCATCCGACCGCCGTTGCTCTGTATCGCATCCCACAGTGTCCCCTCCGGCAAATACTCCATGAACAAATTGAACACCGGCGGATTCAAGGCTTCTGTTTCAATGTCGAAACCTAAGCACTTGATTAGATATGGGGAGCTCAAATTGGAAAGAAGAGCGTGCTCCTTCTGCAACAGCGCCGATGAAGTGAGGTTGGAGGATTTGACGGCGAATTGGTGGCCGGAGGAGGCGGTTGTGGCCAAATAGACGGTGGCGGAGGAGCCGCGGCCGACGGCAGGGCCTCTGGTCCAGTCCATGGTTGATCAGAAAGAAGAAGAAATGGAGAAATGAATTTGCGGAGAAGAGAAGAAGGGATTGTGAATTTATATATCCAACGCAACGCTGTCTTTTTCAATAGCGTCTTCGAATCTTTAAGAATTCCTTCCAAACAATAAGAAGCAAAGGAACGTCAAAAATAAAAATAATGCAAAATTACCTTTTTAATAATTTGGAAGAAAATATGTATCTGGTCCCCACTTTTTAAAATATACTTTTTTTTTTTACTCATTAATTTTTTTTTCTGAGAATATATACATTTGTTTTCCAAATTTTCAAAATGTAATATTTTATGCCCCGTTTTGTTATTTTTTTTTTTCTAAAAATTAAGCGTATAGACATTATTTATATCTTCCAATTTATTCCTTTGTTATCTATTTTGTTTAAAAAATCAAGCCAAATTTTGTAAACTAAAAAAAATAGTTTTTAAACACTTGCTTCAACTATTGTAATTCGGAGAGATTCAAATTAATGAAGAAAATAGGCTTAATTTGCAAAAACAAAAACAAAAAATGAAATGGTTACTGAACGGGGCTTTAGTTTTTGAATTTTTATAAATAGGTTTAGAATGTTTATGTAGCATTTTTTTATTATTTCAAATAGAAAAAATAATTTTAAAAGATTTCCCATTCTCTTTAAATTATTTACTAATCATTCTAGTACAATATGTCATATAATTATTTAAAATAATTAAAAATTACTTCAATAACCTTTTAAACTTATTTTTAAAAATTCATGGACTAAAAATATACATTTTAAAAATTTAGAGACCAAATGTGTTAATTCTACAAAATTCGAAACTTTTAAAAACTTATGAACTAAAAACACTTATTCTTGAAAACTTAGGGACTAAAAATGTAACTTTTTCTAAAAATAAATAAATAATATAAAAGAAAATCTCACTTCAATGTCCAATTTTTTTATTTTTTAGACAACTTGACTATAGTTCAACTTACGCATGATACAACCAAATCAAAGACCATCGAAACGGTGATCGTTGACGAATTTACCAAGGACCATAAGAATGTTAGTGGTCGACGACTTATCCAACTGTTTTGCAAAACACAATGGTAACTAATTGACCTTTTGGACGATGATTGAAGTTTGCTCTTACATTTGGACAAACAATATTTTTGGAGTGGCTTTATTGGACTAGTTGATAAAGACAAGAATTATATTGTTTACTTCTAAGTCCTTTTTTTGTTATGTTTCTAAATAATATAATGGTGGAATCTAAAATTTCCACTAAAGTAAATATATGTTTCAATTTTGTGATAGTAATTAATCGTAGTATAAAAAAATATTTTAATTCTTCTTATTAATTTATTTTAATTTTGGAAAAGAAATTTACAATAATTCAAATTTGACTCCTATGGTTATAAATTCTTTTCAATAGTATTTATAATTAATCAAAATTTGACACATTTTTTTTACTTGATATCCTTCTAAGATTTGATTTCCAAATCCCTTTTTTGACTTTATTTAGGACTTTTTTGGTTTGGAGGGGTTGAATGAACCAAATTGCGATGGTTTGGTCGGAATCCACTTCAGCCCAAGCCGAGACCAAAGAGTTCCTTATAGGCTCTGACCTTTTCGTCTTTTTATTTTGGCTTTTTCTTATAGCTCGAATGTTTGTTTGACCCAAAACAATTTTGTCTATTTTGATTTAAAATTTACACTAATAAGTGAAATGTAAACTTCAACAAATTATGAAAAGATGAAAATGAAACTTGTAAAAAAAATATAGTAAAAAAAAAAAAGAATTATACCAAATCACATGGCTAAATGCCATTTTTATGGCTTTTCTTCTTTTTTTTTTAGTACAAATTTGTAGCCTTTAATTTAATTTATTATTATTTAAAAAATTTAAATGGTGTTTGTTTACTTTCCTACTATAATATAAAAGGAGAACCGGCCATAAGTTGAGTGGATTTTGTAGGGAAGCGGGAAGGGGAGAAATTGAAATGAGTGAGGACTTGACACGTGGCGAAATTAGAGGAAATAGAAAGACAGGCCTGCTAGGATTGTATACAATCTGCAAGCTCTCGAGAAACTACCAATCACTTCGCGACACGTCAAAGCCTGCATACTACGCCTTCTAACCTTAGAGTGCCCCAACATTGAGTTTTTAATCCACTCAACTAATAATTTAGTTATTAAACAATAATTTAGTTATTAAATTAATAATTTAGTTATTGTATTTTTAATTTTATAATAATTTAATCTTTAAATTTTATTATATAACAATTTAGTTTTTATATTTTAAAATTTGTAACGATTTAGTCCCTATTGTAGAAATTAATGTTAAGATTTAATAAGATTTTTTTGTATAAATAAACCGATAAACAAATTAGAGACCTAATATTTTTATATAATATAAAGTCTACATCGTAAATTAATAAAAATTGACAAATAATTTTGATGAATTTTTTTACGTTAGAGATGTAACAAATTAAAAAAAATATAAGGACTAAATTGTCATATACTAAAGTTTATGAACCAAATTGTTACTTTCATGAAAATTTAGATACCATAAACATTTTTCGACCTAATAATTATTTGATTTTTTAAACTTTTCTTCCAAATGAGTTTTTAAATTCTTTGAATCATAACATTGATGGGGTTACAATTTCACTCTACGTATATTCTTCATCAGCTATTTCAACTTTATAAACAATTTACTTTTAATTTTAATAAGGTCTTAAACTTTCGATCCTATGTCAATGAATTTCCAAATTTATTGACAAATAAAACACAAAATAAAAAGTTTAAGACCTGTTTAATTATTATTATTATTTTGTTATTTTTCGTTTTTTAAATTTGTATTTATTTTCTTACCACTTTTTCACCATGATTTTCATAATTACTGACTAAACATTTGAATTTTTATCTAGATTCCAAAAAATAAAAATTATTTTTTTATTTTTTATTAATCTTTAAAATTTGGTTTGTTCTTTGAAAAATGTAAATAACAAAACAAAGAAATCAATATGTAAAAGTTTCATAAACCAAATGATTATCAAATGAAGGTTTAAAGTCTTGTTCAACATAAAATTCATTTTTCTGTCTTTTAGATCAAATTCATTATTAAAAAATCTGAGTATGTCTAAAACTTATTAAATACAAAATTGAACGTTAAGAGATACATTAAATATTTTTAAAATTCAATAAATTAATTAGGCACAAAAATATAAAATTATAGTGACCATTTATTGACTAAATTTATAATTTAATGATAATGTTTACCATTTATTTATAAAATAAAAAGAAAAAAAAAAGAAAGAAAGATGAATTTACGATTATAGCTTACCCTTTAAGCATAAGCAAAAGCATAATTCCCTTTTAATTTTATGGTCTAAATCTTGCGGCGCTAAAAGCTTCATTAATCATTCCTTTATATTTTCAATTTTATTTTATTTTTATTTTTTAAAATGACTTTTGAATAAAGTTGGGTTCTTCCTTGCTTTCGTAACATGTCACTGCAATTCCCAAAGTTGGGCAACCAATTTTTCTTTTCCTTTTTTTAAATACCTTTTTCCTTATCTTCAAATTATAATAATTGGACTCATAATAAATTTTCAAATTAGAATGTTACATATTGTAAATATGTGGAAAAAAAAAAAAAACCAATTTTATAATCTATAAAAGGGGATGCTAATGATAGACTATTTGAATTGTGTTTAACTTATTTACTTTCATAGCAATTTTGCATATATATAAATGTCGCAGAATGGAGAGATTCAAATTTTTTACGGTTGGGAATACATTTTTAACTATTTAATTTAAAAAATAAGTCACTTTGAAAAAAAATTTAGACTGTTTGTCAACAACTCAAAATAGTTTTTTATGTGTATTTTATCAAAAGCGTTTAAATAAAAACGAATTTTTTGAAAAACATTTTTTTCTCAAGTCAATCCAAACGGATCCTAAGTTATATTCATATTCACAATTAGGATGTACTATTAATATACAAATTAATTATGTGAATGTTATTGTACAAAAATTGACTATATCTTTTTAAGTTGAAACTAACAAAAGTCTCATGCTTACACCCATTTTTAAATAAAAGTTTATATGATATTTTAAACAATTACTTATGTCCCTAAAAGTAGAGGTTGGAATCCCTCCTGAAATAAACTAAAATAGAAAAAACAACCAATACATTTTTTTTTCAAAAAAAAAAAAAAATCACGTATTACAATCTAATTTTGCTTAAGGGATAATTGTTTTAAATGATAAAACTGTTAATTTTTTTTTAACATAGCAAAAAAAAAAAAAAAAGAAAATCATATTGATATATAGGGATAGACTAGTACTATCACTGCCTATCACTAATAGACTTTTTACTGATAGAGAATAATAAACTACATTTTGCTATATTTATAAATAAATTAATTCATTTTGGCATATATGAAAACAAACCTTTGCTTAATTAATCGATATTTTATTGATTATTTCTAAGTTCTTAAAAAATTTCTTACGAACTTATCATGAAGTTACAAAATTTTAAGTTGATCTCAACCTGACTCAATCAATTAAAAAAACATACATCATAGACCAATGGTCAAATTTTTCACTAGTTAAAATCAATCAATAAACAAAATTTAAAAAAGAAAAAAAAAAAAAAAGTAGTTTTTGTATGTGAAAATATGAATGTGTAATGTGGAAGTAATTCCAAATGATTTTGGTCCTTTGCTTGCAGCCCTTTCCATAATCCATACTGAGAATTGCCTCTTTTCCTTATAGGTTTGGCCCTTAAGTTAAAGAAAAAGTTGCATTGAAATGCCAACCAAATCCCTCTATTCAATTATTCTATTATATGTGAAAGTCAAAAGGTTCTATTTTCTTATTTTAATCATTTTCCTTTCTCATTCTCTATGTCTCTCTCTCTCTCTCTCTCTCTCATATAAACCGGGCTGCACCATACCTCAAACAGTCAAATAAATAAATTTTTTTTTTTTTAAATTTCTCCATCTACACATATTTCAACAATATGTTAAGGCATCATCTCTCTCTTTTTTATAGGTAAGAAAGTTTTTAATCAATATCCTATATATTTTGAAATGTTATGTTATATTCTAGTTAAAAGTCAGGTTTATAAACCATGTGAATAATGTGATAATAATTTGTAACTCTAGGAGGGTATAAATTCTTTTTTACCTATAACTTTTTAAGTGCATGCTTATTCAAATGCATTACAAGAAGCTAATATTGTGCCTCTTTTTCTTTTTACGTAATCGTTTTAATCTTCTTGAATTCTTAACATAATTTAGAAAACAAAAACAAGTTTTAAAACTTAGCATGAATTTTGAAAATATTGTTACAAAGTAGATTAAAAAAATTATAAGTGAAATTAGTGTTTATAAGCTTTCATTTCTAAAAACAGCAAAACTAAGACTCATTTGATAATCATTTGATTTTTTAAAAAATAAGCTTATAAACATCCATTTATTGGTTTGGAACCTAAATTTTGAAAACAAAAAAGAAACATCAACCTAATATGTCCCTTTCAATAGTCTCGATTTGCGTGCGTTAAAATTGCATTAAATTACACATTAATTCATAGGTAGAAAGAAGGATTTATCATTTTGATGTATTTGGTTGGAAGTTTGAATAATAATATTTTAGGGAAGTAGAAGAAGATGTGTGGAGCTTATTACAAATTAGAAAACAAGGTGAACCCATTTTTGCACCTTTGTTCTTTGAGACCACTGACAAAATAAGGCTGTTTCATTGCTGGATAAAGATGCAAAAATGACAAAAAAGGAGGGGCTAAAAATAATTAAATAAATAAAGAAATTGCCATTCAGAAGGCTTTGCAAAAGCTTGCCCTAACTTACAACTGTCCAAACTACATAAGTTTAGGTATTCGGTATCATTTGATGTTCTACAAACTATGGATTGTTTGAGAATCTTGTGAAAATATCTAAGGTATCTATACGAATATTTGAATTTTTGTGCTTATTTCATGTTTTTGTTTCGAGTTCGAGTTTGGAAATTTGAACCTCCGATTTATTAATCGAGGATATATTTTAATCGACAAAACTATGTTTAGGTTGACTATTTAATGAAATCTATATGCGTATTGATATGAACTGTCAATAACATCAAATTCTTATTTGTATTTTTTTTAATAATTTTGTTTAATAAACTTTGATCTTAAGACAATTTATGTCTAACTCAATCCTTAAGATTGAAATCGAATTAATTGAAGGACTCTTGTGTTTGAGAACCAAGGGTTTACATATGTAAAGGGCATTTTAATGAGAAAATATTAGTATTTTACAAGCAATAAATTAGTCAAAATGCTATATTTTCATTTTTTCCAATTTAAATCTTTTGTCGATAAAATGATTTATTTTCAAAAAAAAAAAAAAAAAAACTAAAATTTATTATTCCTAACATACTTGTTTGAAATTTCTCTAACCTAAATTTAAATTTTAAACTTTTTATGCCAAAAGTAATTAAATATAGTATTAGGGCATTTAAATTCAAAACTATTTTATACTAAAACTATATTATTAATATAGTATTAGCACAAAAAGTAAGAAGTTCAAACTACACGTATTATATCCATCACATCAATTAAGTTTTACAAATTTTGAATAAGTCGAAGCCCTGTTAGACATGAAATTGAAAGTTTAAAGACTTATTATAATGTGTTACAATTTATTTCGATAGATTAGTCTAAACATGCAATTTAACCTATTGATATATATTTTTTTTTCATCTTCATATTAATAATCCACACATTGCCTTGAGAAGATCAACAGAATTGAGTAAATATTCCAAATCTATGGAGCAGGGAAAGTTAAAAGATGAGGCCCATTTGATGGGTAAGAAATAGCATTAAATGGGAGGTTCATATAGTGTGAAAGGAAATTGACCAATTTTGATGCATTTGGTTGGAATTGGAAGTCTCAATTCTCAAGAAAATTGACTTTGGAGTAAACAAGGGAACCACATTTTGCATATTTGCTTTTGGAAGCACTGACAAACTAAGGCTGTCATGATTTCTTGATAAAGATGCAAATGAAAAAGGGCTAAAATATTGCAATAAAAGCTACCTCCATTACAACTCTGCAAAATGCATGGACAACTCAAAAACACTCAACTCTTATTATTATTATTTTTTTTTCTTTTCTATTTCCAATTCTATCCTTTTCTTTTTGTGGGAGAATTTGACTTAGATATGATATTGGTCCATCCGTTTTTCTAAGTCTTGGAATTTTTAGTTTTTTTTGGAAAATACATCTTTTTCACTCTCTACATTTTTAAAAAACAACTCAAAATATTTTTGAATATAGTAAAGTATCACTGTCTATATGTGATAGATGATGATAGATATTCATAGACGTGAAAGATGATAGTAGTCTATCAATTTCTATTACTGTCTATCAATACATTTTGTTATGTTTGTAAATATTTTGATTCATTTTGCTATATTTGAAAAAATCACCCTTTTAGATTTAATTTCTATTTTGGCCAACAAATTTCACAATGTTAATCTTTATTTTGTCCTTAAGCTCCAAAAGTTACATTTTTACTATTGAGTTTTGAATTTTGAGTTTCATTCCAATTTAGTTCTAGGGCTTAAAAGATTTAAGGTGTGTTTGGTTTAACTTTTCAAGTGTTTAAATTTTAAAATAACTCATTTTGGTCGAAGTGTTTGGCAACTACTTGAAATAGTTTTTGAAACACATTCTAAGTGTATTAATTTTATTTTTTAATCAAAATAGTTCAATAAAAATTACTTTAAAAAAACACATTTTTTTTCTTTAGTCAATCTAAGTAGACTCTTTCACTTTTAACCTTGATTTTCTAATAAATATTCACTTTCAATCAATTATGTTAATGCTATTAATTAATTTAAAACAATAGAATAATTATAATTAAATAAAATTAATTAAAAATGTTCACATCATAGTTATGTTAAATTAGTTATCTAAATGTTAACGTCAAATATTAAAGTAAGCAATAGTAAGAACTTGATTGGAAAAGTGTAAAATATTGAAACCTAAATCAAGATAGAAACTAAACTCAAAACACAAGAATAAAAGTGTAACCATTTGAAATCTAGGGATCAAATGAAAATTAAAATCAAAATTCAGAAGTAAAAGTGACTTAGAAATCAAACGCAAACTAAAATCAAAATTTAAAGACCAAAAGGGTATTTTTCTTCTATTTTTTAAATTATTATTTTCCTTGAACTTTTATTCTCTTTTTATTCATTTTTGTTGAAAACTTTAAAAATTTCGAATCTAACCCTTTTGAGTAGAGTTCATGTCTTTGTTTAATTCCATCATTAAAATCTTATTCCAAGTTATTGAAAATTTGGTGATATCTAAATTACACATCACTAAAATCTTATTCCAAGTTATTTGAAAATTTGGTCATATCTAAATTATGCATCATTAAAATCTTATTCCAAGTTATTGAAAATTTGGTCATATTTAAATTACGACAATTTAGTATTAATTTTCTAAAAATGTAACCTGGTTTTCTAGTTTAAGTCTAAAATCCACCCATCATTGTATTACTTCATTTCATAATGAACCATGAAATTAAATAGGTAATACAAACATGCAACTTATATACCCTCTTTTAAACCAAGCTAAACAATTATTCAAAGTTATCATAACACTAATTCCACTTTCACAAGAAATTCTAAAGATAATCCACAAATCCCAAGACAACAATTCAGTAATCCATTTATAATCTCATAAATTTAAACAGCAATTTCCAGGCCACTTGGCCAAATCGATACATTTAATAATATTTCACTAGAAATTCCCATCAACATTTCACTAACAATTGTGACTTTTCTTCTAGGAGCTGGAAGGTTGACTCCAAATATTTGTTGCTTTCGTTCATACATAATTTGGCAGTCTCCATCAACTTGGAGCAAATTGCATATGTTTCATCTTTTATCTGTCACAAAAGGTCAAAGTATGAAGAGGAAATATATTAAATTATTAGTTAAAGTACTATTTCGGTCCCTATACTTTAGGTTTTACCAAATGAGCGGGTTTTACCTATTTTGGTTACAGTACCATCCAATGTCTAATTTTAATTTCTATAATTTCAATAAATCTAAAAATTAGTCCCAATAGTTAGCTTATTGTTAATTTTTTTTTTAATTTATTGAAAAAAGTCTTTATTAATCCTTTGTAAATTGTAAAATTATATTCACATAGTATCTTTTCTTGCATGAAAATTATTGTCATTATTTAATCAATTTTAGTTAAAAAATAATAATAATAACATTGAAGGACTAAATTTTGAGATTTATTGAAAATATAAGGACTAAAATTGGACAATTAAAAGTACAATGAATAAAATGGAAGGAAACCTAAATTTACAGAGACCAAAATGATATTTTATCCTAAATTATTTCTTTTGTAATGGTAACTATTGCTAGTATGATAATAAACTTATACCCAAATTTTGAGGATTGTATTGATTAGAGCCCTAAACTTTTATAAATGAATCGATTTAGATCTTCCCCTAGAATATCATTTTTAATATAATAATGCATAACTTTCTCGTGTTTAAAACTTCTTTAGTGCAAAGATTAATGTAAATTAAATAGAAATGCAATAATCATATAGATAGTACCAGTTTTTCATTAAATTTGAATGAGTTTTCATATGCTCATCTTCCTCTATTTTTCTCTACTTATTTTGAAAGAATTAAGTGGCACTTTTTTTCTTTTTTAACTTTGGTGAAATTTTTGGAGAATAGTAATTTTATTTAGGTATTTGGAGTTGATTTTAGTAAAATCAAATAAAACTCACTATAAATTGCTAACAAATGTTCTAATTTGATTCACTTGTGAAAGTTTAGAATTTAAATTGATTCACATTCAATTATAAAGGTTTAGGTTCAAATCTATACTATTATTAGTTTCAAATTTTAATTGATAAAATCCAAAATTCATGGGTATAAACTGAAATTTGCCCCCAAAAAACTTAGCATATCCTAAAAGAGTTGATGGCAACTTACTATGAAAGACGATAGGATGGAATTACAAGCTTCGAGTGCCATTGCTCCACGTGCGGCCTAATCAGATCAGAACAGAGGGTCAGAAAAAGTGCTCTAATAATTAATTGTACAAAACTTGAGTCATTAAATCTAAGTCATAGTTACCGGAGAAGACTCCTGCAGAACGGCATCAACTAAATTCTGTACAATATGCTCAGACAAGGAGACAAGTTCATACAAATAGGCCGAGTCACCAAAGAAGACGTTGTTTGAACCCCACAACTGTAACAGAGAATGAACTTCAGATTCTATTCATAACTTGTTAACATATTGTTGGTTTTTAAAAGTGTTAGGATGATATTGTATTAAATTTGTCTTCACCAATCAACTTAAATTTTTGGGTCAATTGGTGACTTAAGATGGTACTAGAACAGGTAGCCCAGGAGATTTCTGTTCAAGCCCACAAGTGAGCGGGAGTGTTAAGATGATATGATATTAAATTTGTCTTCAACCATTAGCTTAAATTTTTGGATCAATTGGTGATTCAAAGAAAATTAGGAGATTGATATTGTTTCAACAACTGATGTCACATTTCAACAAACATTCTAAATTTCATTGGGATTTTGGAAACAGAAAGTGATGTTTTTTTAGTGACAATGGAGTTAATTTAACAAATGTACTGAAAATAGATGGACAAGAGCATCAGAGCACCATTCTCTTATGTCCCACATCAATTGTAATTTTGACACTCACACACACGTGCACCTGGGTGCCGCAGTATAAACAAAAAGAAAGAGAAGTGCAGAAATGATATTCAAATAACTGAACTAGACCAGGGGCCTGTCATACAACCACCTTTTTGCATTACCAATTTGTTAAGGTTAAATAAAATAGAAGCTCCATGTCTTAATTGTATGTCCATGACCACATACAGAAGACCATCCGCAGTTCTAGCAAGTCACTAAATATATTACGTCTTCTTATCATGTAAAAGATCCCAAGGACGGAAAACCATAATTTTTGAAATATCAACTAAAGGTGGCAACATACCACTCCATTATCTGCATGATATGGGAGTCTATTTTGGGAACTTGCTGCCAATAATGGAAGTATCGCACATAAAATACCTGTCCTCATCCTAGGAGTCATCCTGCATTGATGTTGAAGAACACATGTACACATGATAGTGGTAAGTAGAAAATAAAATGAAACAAGATTTGCAACACTTGTGATTTGAATTTCAATAAATGCTCACCATGGTATATCATTTACTAATGATACTAAATTCTTGGGGAAGTAGGCACTTCCATGACCAGGATTGCCTTCAAAAGAAAAATAAAGTTATGGGAATTGATAAACTGTAAAAGCACAGGTGCACGTGTGTGTGTGTCAAAATTACATAATCAAAGACACCGTGTAGAACTTTTGAAAAAGGGCTGGAAGCAAAAGGGTGGCATTTGGTTAAGTGGCAGATGACAGCAATCTTGTTTTGCGAGTATAGGTAGCTTGTCATTAGAATTTTATTTCACCAGGGGAATGGCTTTGGGGTCCTCCCTAGGAGAGGAATTCAATGTAGCACAAATATTGTGAACAATGTTTGGTTTACTCCCAAACGGTTGGGCTATGAATCATCTAAAAGATAGGTTGGTGTGGTGCAAAGCTCAATAAATTTTAAATAAATTTTAAGCTCAATTAAAAAAAAAATTAGTCAGTTTTTTAATCTTTTCTAGAGTTTGTGGGTTCAGAGTGTCATTTTTTAGTTCTTGTTGCACTTTGCTATGGCTTCTCTTTCGCAAATCTATATCACAGTTGGATTGTAACAGGTTTCTTTGGAGTCTTATTGTTGAAGTTTTCAACCTAAGACATTGCTATGAAAATGGTTAGAGGGAAGGATAATTAGCAGTCTACTAAGCCGTAGTTACATTCCTACATAAGATATAGTTTTTTAGCACGATGAGGAATAAAAATTTTACTAGGATATATTAGTAAAAATCAAAATAATAAAAACCGAAAAAAAATCTGCTACCAGGAAGCATAACCAAGAGGCTGCTTAATTTTTTAATTGAGGAGAGTAAAAGTTCAGCGTCAGCTGCTGCACGAGAGCCTGTACAAAGAAGTTAATGCTTTAATTCATGTTATTTATTTGAAGAATCGAAACCACACTTAACAATAGGAAAAATAATTGCAGGCCGATAAGAATCAGAAACATGTCACTAAATGTTTTACTTATAAATAAATCCAAACATTTATACACCGAAAACTGATGAAACATAAGTATATAGTTGCTAACTATTGCATTTTCTTTTTAATATCCATGACATGGGTCAACCCTACAACATTTAGACATGAATGAAAATTGTAGGATACTAAATCCTAGATAAATGACCATCATGGATCAAACTCATTCCGTCTAAGTTCTTAATCTTAACTATACCCATGGTTCTTATGGACCACTAGGCCAACCTATGATGGTTACATGTCAATATAAAATATATAAATAAATATTGACATTTAAATAAGAAAAATGAAACGAATCATTGTTGCAGTCGTGTGCATGTTTCTGAAAGATTACATAGTTCCTATAACCCTCAATTCTATATAAACTGCTTAGGTAGACCTGACATATCATGTTATAATATCCAAATGTTAATCCACACAACAATTAATCATCCAGGTCACACAGCTTTTATAATGTGGAGTCATGCATATAACAGAGGTGATAGGAATGCCAAGGTTCCTGTACGGCTAACTTATGCAAGAAGAAGCGTATGGGACCGGGGTCTAGTAAATGGAAATTGATATTAGCAGCAGGTCTATGCTTGATAATTTAAAGGATTTGGTTGTCAGCATTGAGGTCGAGGAGTGGGCCATTCTCTCTAATAACTTGTTTGTATATAGACCGAATAACAAAGATGATATGAAATTGTGGTTGCTTGAAAGTGGGGGAGCCTTTTCTGTTGAGTCCTTTTCTCCTAAGCTTATTTTGCAACCGGCAGCTTTGGACCAACAAAAATCAGATGTTATTTAACAACTGTTGTGCCTTAAAAAAGTTACAGTTTTCTTGTAAATTTTTTTCTTTCAAGAGGCAGAACACCTGAAGCAGAATCCAAAAAATCCTTTGAAATTCTGCGTTTTCCCCCAATTGGCGTGTTTTTTTTGTTAAGGTACCAAGGAGTTGATGCATCTATGTTGTTCTGCCCCTTTGCAGCTGGTTGTTGGGAAAGATTATTTAATCTTTTCCATTCACGGTGGTGTTGGCCTAACAAAGATTTAGATGTCCTTTTTTAATTTATTGGTGGTACTTTTAAGGGTCAACCCAAGATTCTTTGGTCCAATGGGGTGTTTGCTCTTCTCTAAGGATTCTTGGTTTGGAAGGAATTCCTGGATTTTTCATAATCAAGAAACTAAAAGGGACGTTTTTGAGATTTGGTGATTTTATTAGCGTCTACTTGGTTTATTTCCTCTAATTTATATTGTAATTATAGTCTAACTCATATCTTCACAAGTTGAACCTCTTTTTTGTAACCCTTTAGCGTGTAGGCTGTAGGGATGTCTCATCTCCCCTTCCCTTTACAATTCTCTTTTGATTATGGAAGTTTTGTTTCTGATCAAGACAATATATATTAATCGGAAAGAAAAACATTACACCTCCTGCTCTAATACCAAGATGAGATTTTGGAAGAAATAAAGTTACTCGACCAATGGAAGTTTTACGTATGATGTTAGAAATAAAAATGGCAATAGCTTCCTAAGAAAGAAGTGATGAACTGACCCTCCTTAATTTCCATATTGTGCAAACAGCTGATTGTTGAATCTATTAATTCATCTGAGTGAGAAATTAAACCACCTAACAACGCGACCTGACATGAAAACAAATCACAGATCTGGTTATATGCAACTCTCTCTAATTCAATGTTACTATAGGTTTGAGAGGAGTTTCATAGCATGTGTAAGAAGTTATATGAAAGATTAGCAACTTGTTTAAAATTTCAAATAATAATATTAACACAGACGAAAAGATGAAGTTACCTCTGCAGTCTCGAGGTAAAGATTGAACTGCTTAATTTGAGCTGATATTGACGGTAATGTGACTTCAGAAAACGCTATGCAGGCTTTGACAAAGTTGACATGTTTCCTTGCATCTTTTAAAGCCTTTACTGCTAACCCATTACTAGAATGCACGAGAGTTTCCTGACAGCAAGTCAAAGCAATATCAAGAGACATGAGACTGGTACGCAAATAAGAACTCATCTTAGGGGATATTTAGGCATCGCTGAAACCCTCTCTTTTTATACTTGAATTTGTAAGTCCCAAACTCGCAGCTTTACTTAAATTGCTGCTCAGCAAATTGGCCACAGTTGTAAAAACTGAGTAACATTCAGAGAGTTGGTTCACATAATGACACAAGAAAACACTAGAATGGAGACTAAAGATTGAATGAGGTGATAAATTAGTTGGATTACCCAGTTAAGTGCAAGAATCTATCAGAGTAGGAAAAGGTCAAATTGTCAATCACAAGGACATATGCACCAACCTTAAGCTCATCTATTGTACCAAATGCTCCACGACACTCAACTAGGAATGCTAGATGGCGCTCCCTCTCTATCCCAAAGTCCACCTGTATGAATTTCATACAAAGCCACCATACAAAAATCTTTGGCATTTAGAAAATGGAAGTCACAACTTTAGGCCTGTTTGATAACCATTTGGTTTTCTGTTTTTGAAATCATGTTTCCACACGATTTTTTTGGTAAAATTTTCACATTTCTTAAAAACACATTTGAATTCTAAGCAATAATTTAAAAAGAATAAATAAATAAAAACTACTTTTTTTAGTTTTCAAAACGTGGTTTTGTTGTTGAAAACATGTTTAAACAGTATATTACAAAACAAGAAAAATATAAGTAGAAGTAGTGATTGGAAGCTTAATTTTCCAACAGAGAACAATAAACAAAATGGTTATCAAATAGGGCTTAGATATCAACTTAACCCACATACCAGTTGAACGAAACGAGAAAGCAAATGTTCCGGTTGGCTATCATCATCTTTTGTGTTGGCAAAATCAAAGCTATCATTAAGATGCTGAGAAATTTCAAAAAGCAATTCTATGGTTGCTCGATCGCGTATGTAAGAGTTCCTGGAAATGAAATAAGAATTTGATAGCTACCACCAGAAATAGAATGCAAAGAGGTACTAATAAAATCTGTGGTTTAGGATACAAAAGTAATAGTAATGATCAGAAATGACTAGCAAAAAAATTTGAAGTTACCTAGTAGCCATTTTAAGAATATCAATGATGATAATGCTCCTTGGTCTTCCAACAAGCAAATCCAAAATCTCCAGAAAATGGCTCTAAGAAGAAGAGATTCTCGGCAGTTAATAAGCATGTCAAGCTCTCGGTTTATGTAATATGAAATCATAATCCAAATAGATTATGATCTCTTCACTTATGATAGTTCTAAAACTATATAATGAATAGAAACATGGCAAAGATGTTATGTAGAAGTTTGATAAGATATGAGGATCCATACTAGAGCAAATACGTCTTCCAAATGCTGGTAATAAGAAAGAAGCTTCCCTAGGATTGACTGCAAACTGAGGACCCCATTTTCATCCATCCCTCTATTGCACGTTCGCTGTGAAATAGCCTCTAAGATTGTTTTTATATAGCTATCCTGGAATTAAGTATATTATAAATTAATAATTCAGATGCAGATGCATCAAAACACTACAGAGAACAAAAGGTGACATCAGGGGAGAAATGAAGCTTTTGGAAGAGTCACAAGTGAAAACTTCTATTTTCAATGTTATCAAGACAAACTCATAAGAATGAACAAAGTTGCAAGTCAAAGCAGCTGAAGAAAAATATGTAGTCAATTAATTGTCAAGAAAATAATGAAAAGCATTTGTTTTGTTAGTTGAACAGTTGCATCAGATTTAAAAATCATAACTTCGACTATGGTCCTGATCAAATATAAGGCATTTTTAGGGACTAACACCTCTAATGCTCTATAGTCTCAATTTTAATAAATATATATTTATATAAAAGAATGAACAGACTGAATGACCAGGATTTCAACCGAGCAAAGATTAATCCTGCCAAGAAAAATGGGACAAGCAAGTCCAAAGAAGATACATTACAAAAATTTAACAAAGTGCTTATTTCTCTCTTTTCTCTCTTTGGTAGAAAAAGATTGCAGTAATAGTTCATGCAAATGGCTGGAGATGATATTATACAAGCAAAATGATAGAGAAGTAATAAATGATCCTAATCAAGAAGGCCATGTGTTGACTCAAGTTTACCAAATGATTCTGAAGAGCAATATCCAAATAGGCATCAATGACCGTCAGATACTCATCAAGGCTCTCATTTTGTGCAATAACCTGGTACGGTAAATAAATTCATGTCGTTAGAGGAGGAGCAAAAACTTGCTTCTTAAATCACCGATGGACCCAAAAGGTTAAGTTGATGTATGAAGGTAAATTTAATATTATATCATCTAACACTCCCATCACTTGTGGGCTTGAAATATGTAGAAGGCCCAACAGGTGGAAATCAATTTTAATTGGAGAGGAAATAACATTGCATGAGTTTGAACACAGGACTTTCTAGACCACCTGCTTTGATACCATCTAGGTTTTAGTGGAATAAAGTATTTTCTATTTCCATACAATAATGGTAAGATACATAGTCTTCTTATATAGGAGAAAGACTCAATACATAAAATGAAAGAATCATAATGAGAAAACAATATAGTCATTGATGATTCTACAGCTAATTAACTTATTTACAACCAACAGTGCTGCATTGAAAAAAACCACTTCAAGCAACTAGTTATTGTTGGCTAGTTATAGAAAGAAGTAATAAAGAAAGAATAGTCCACCACCTTGCCTAAGCCGCAACATTGTATCTAAAAAATTGTTCACTTTAAATGGTTCATGAATTTCATATGGTAACCATTGAGAAACTACTAGTTTAGGGCATCCAGGTACTTACATATGCCTAGGTCGATTTTGATTTTGATTTTTATTGAAACGGAAACAAAACTTTTCATTGATGAAATGAAAAGTGACTAACGCTCGAAGTACAATGAGACAAAATAAGAAAGATAATACAACCAAGAATGGCTCAAAGCTGGATTTGTCCAGAAAATTAAAGCAAATACAAACAAATGCATCCCAAGATGGAAAAAAATGGCTCTTTAAACGAAAATTCCAAAAACCACTGAAATTGAAACTCTGAGAACAAGTAACCATGTGACGAGGACAACAATTCAGAGAGAAAGTCAGCTTCAACTTCTACTAAACAGATAATAACCAACTTATCTAAGATGAATCTAGTGTACGCCTAGGTAGAATTATATATATGAATCTACTGAAGGAATAATATACAACATTATCTAATATATTTTGTTAGTTTACATGATATCACAAAGGGTATCATGTTCAAGCCTCCACAATATTAATTTTTTGTTACAGCTTAAGCTAATTAGCCTACAAGTGAAGTAGAGTAGTAATGATACATTGTAAAATCAAAATTACTTCAATCTATTAGTTTAAGCCTTTGGTTCAAGAATAATCTAACATGGTGCCAAGCTTTTTTGGGAGTTGAAATTGGGAATTTGAGAATTTGCAACAAACGTTGTTAGCCAAATGACTTTAGCACTTCCCCCTTGAGCACAATTCTCTTTGGCACATGGTCATTGCTAACAAATATGGTCCTCATCCTTACGAGTGGGGAAAGGCACTAACAGGAACTTGTGGAAGGATATTTTTAAGGAGCTTCCTTCTTTTGCTCCCTTTGTTTGTTGTGTTGGTAAGGGGAAGAAGAGTTATTTCTAAGTGGATTAGTGGGTGGGGGATAGACCCCTTTACTCCTTGTTTGTCTTTATCGTTTTTCTTCCCCTTAAAAATTGTATGGTATCTTAGTTTCTTGTTTGGTCAAGGAGTTCTTGTTCCTTCTTGTTTCGGTTTCGTCGTTCTTTATTCGATAGGGAAGCAACAAATATGGGCTATCTTTTTTTTGTTTTTTGCTTGAGAAGTATTCCTTTTGGGAGAAAGGGATTGGTGAGTATGGAGTCTCAACCCATTAGAGGGGTTTTCGAGTAAATCTTTTTAATGTTGCTTGATTAATCCTTCCCCATTGGTAAGTCGGTTCCTTTTTCTTTGTTCTTTGGAGGAATAAGATTTTGAGGAAAGTGAAATGTTGTACTTTGCAAGTGTTACATGGTCGTGTGAACACGTTGGATCGGCTTGTAAGGAAGTTGCCCTCGCTAGTGGGGTCGTTTTGTTGTATTCTCTATTGGAAGGTGGAGGAAGACTTTGACCATATTCTCTGAGGTTGTGAGTTTGGGAGATCCGTTTCGGATTATTTTGTTAGACATTTGGTATCTCTCTTGCTCAGCATAGGGTCATGATCGGGGAGCTCTTCCTCCATCTGTCCTTACATGAGAAGGGTCGTTCTCTATGGCTTGCCGTGGTGTGTGCCATTTTTTGGGTTCTTTGAGGAAAGTGGAACAATATAGTGTTTAGAGGGTTGGGGAGGGACCCTAGTGATGTTTGGTCCCTTTTTAGATATTATGTTTCTTCTAGGCTTTGACTTCAAAAACTTTTTGCAATTATTAGATAGGTTCAACCTTGTATAGTTGGACCACCTTTCTCTAGCATGGCTCCCTTCTTGTGTGGGCTTGGTTTTCTGTACATCCATGTATGCTCTCATTTTCTATCAATGAAAATTTTTCTATAAGAAAAAAACATGGTGCCATGGAGCTAGAGATAAGTTTGACAAAATGGTTTTCCAAAATTGTCCCTATTGTTGCATACATCCACGGATGCTGCACTTCTGTTTTCATACTTTCTGGCTACAAAGTTTTTGCTAAATTCATTTCATGTTTCGGATCATGTTTTGTAGTTACGTTTTGTTTACTTGATTTGTAAAAGGGATCTAGAAAAACTTCTCATAACTTGTAGGTAGGTTTTGATGGACCTCTTGTTATTTTTTTCCCTTTTTCTTTATGCAATATCACGTCTTATTCAGCATACATAGATCTATATTAACCCAAGTATCCGTAAGAAAATGCCAAATTCTTATATATATCTGTTCAATTTTCAATAAACATCAAATGAAACATGGAAGGAAAGACCACAATAAAAATAGAATCGAATGAAGCTACTAGTAGGAATGCCTAATAGCAGCCAAATGGAAAGATGAAAGATGAGCTACATGATTAGCTGCCGTGATTCAACCATAACAGTTCTGTCCAAGCTTGCTATTGAAATATTTATATTATTAAATTTATCATAACTTATCAGGTTAAGCTTTTGGGTTAATGGATGATTTTAACATTTGCTTCACAATTTTCTTTGTTAAAGAATGATTTCTGTATTATTTATCAACTTACACGAAGTACAATTCATTGTTTATCATTAAATATTATAGTTTTTACTTTTATTAGAGGTCAAGTGTAATGTAAAAGACTTGCAACCTTTAGTAAAGTACTTGAATATAATTATGCAGTGAGGTTTTCTAATCACTTTGATTCTTAGCAAATTCCAAAATAAATTCAAATTTTAATTTTATGATAACCATTTGTAAACCACTTCTCTTTAGCTTTATTTTAATAATAAAATTTGAGTCAAGAATAAAGATGTGTACAACCTAGCTCAAACACTCGCGCATGTTTTCTTTTAATAAAATATCTTTTATTTTGGAAATCCAAGTATTGTAGGAAAGTCAGTATCAAAAATCGTTATATTTTTAAGACTTGAGTATTTATTTATCAGATAAATTACGATATTCATCAAGTAAAATTATCTGTATGATACATAATCGATGATCATGTTTGTGAAAATGTAAAAAATAAAAGTATCTTGGCCCTATCGCATGAGTAATCTGACTTTAAGAACTAATCTCTATTAGTTGAAATTGGAATGCATTTATTTCTTCTTCTCCTATCAGTTAATTTTTTATTTAGTTTTGTTCTCTTGTTGTGTTCTTGAAAGTTTTATATTTTGTTAGTCTTTTGCTATGTTTCCTATTTTGTATTTTGAGCACTATACTCATTTCATTAATTCAATAAAAAGTCTTGTTTTCGTTTCAAAAAAAAAAAAAGAAAAAGAAAAAGAAAAAGACTTGACTTTAAAAATAGAATGATCCAATACTGTAACACTTTTAACAATATATTAACAGTTAGATATTCAATCATTATAATAACATTAGTACATGAGAAAATAAGAATGAATCATTGTTAAATTATATTATTTTAAAGGATTAATGAATTTGCGATTTTTTTTATGAAAAGTTTACAATTAGTTATAACAATCTCTATCATCTCAATAGTTCCAGAGTAGCCCTAAAAATTACACTATGATATTCATGAACTCCTATTTTAATGCATTATGTATAAGTTTCAAGTGTCCTAATTTTTTAAAACAATTTTAGTTACTAGATAATTCATCAAATCCATATAGAAATGTTTTTATAAAATGAAATTAAAAAGTAAAAGAAAAAAAATCCAAGCACTGGTAAATCGTATAAGGTAATTAACTAGTCTTCCTCAAAGTACAAATTCTGTTTTTTAAATACTCTCATAATTTGAAACCGTTCCTATAAGAAACTAAAATGAAACTAAATATAATTTCTTACCTTAAGTACATTATTCATTACAGCATCCACAATATACACAGGAGGTCTCTTCTCACAAAGCCTGAGCCCGAGTAACCTGTAATTCATGAACTGAACCCAAAGAAAGATGAAAAAACTGAAAGATCCAAAACCCAATATAAAGACTTAAATGGCCACTGAAAAAATGAGTAAATATTGCAGCACTGGATTTGATGGTTACCAACTGCAGAATAATTAATTTGTAGCATATTGCCAGATAAAAATACCTGACGGAAGGATGAATCATTGCTATGATCAATGAGGTGGAGAAATCCCATAGCATTCGAGCTTACCACTTCAGCTGCAAGTTCCTTTAATATGTGATGAAGAACGATTGAGACACACTGCGAATTCTCCATATTCCTTCCTAGTCCAAGCGCTAGAAGTGTTTCATCTAATTGTATCTTTAAGAAGACATCAGCATGGCAATGAGTATCAGCCAATCAAATTCTTGTGGCTTCAACATAATGTAATAGGGGGATGCCACGTATTTCAGTTTTTGGAAGTGTTTCAGGGCTGGCCAATTTCGGTTAATCCATGTTTTGATGGTACTTGGTAACTTTTCAATTTCATTTCTTGCTTCAAAAGAGAAAAGGCGTAACAGGGGTGAAATGCAAACTTCTTCCCACGTTTGAAAAATGCCCTCATTCTTGATTCTAAAGAATCTTTTCCTCATTTTTCTCTCATTACTTCTTGCTTCTCTCTTTGAAGTCTCATATTATATTTTAATTCTGTTTTAAATTACTTTTCTCCTCTTTCTCCCAACATTGTTAATCAACTTAATCGATAATCTCAATAAGTCACTATCTGCACTTTTTACATCTTCATTTTAATTTCTCCTGTCTTCTTGAAAATTGTGTAAATATTCAAACTTAATATGTATATATATATTGTAAAGGATCCAATTTTTCTTTCCAAACTTAATCGAACAGGTTTTGTCTATTTTAGGACAATTTCAGAGCGGAATGTAACCACATAGAAACTGCATGCACCTCATTTCATACTCAAAGACAGCATACCTGAGAGACATACTTAAATATGCATTTTACAATATATTCAATTGTTGGTTCCATCACACCAACAAGCAAGACTTTGTTATCCGTAGAACTGCCAGTTTCTTTTGCTGGTATGAAATGTTTCAATTGAGCATTCATGTCATTGACACATGAGACTAGCACTCCTGGAAAAAGTACATGATTTCTCACTATAAGAACGAAATAGTCACTTTAGTAGCACATCTAGTACAAAAGTTGGCCAATTCAATATCCTATATGCATCAAACAGAAAATCGACTTAGAGACTTGGAGGAAATCTTTTGCAAATTTTTCTATCCAAGATCTATGCTTAAATTGGAGCACCAATAATTTTCCAGCTTAATGCTTTTATTTGTTTTCGTATTTGCTCTTTATTTTTTTTTAAAAAGGAAACAATCTCTTCATTAAGTGAATGAAAAGATACAATCAAGATAATGGATACAAATAGATACAAAATAGAGAGTATGGATTAGCAAGTGCACCCGGGCATCTCAACTATGTTGACACCCCCATAGCACTCTCATCATATCCAATACAAAAGATCAAAATCTTCCATAACAAGAAACAAATACAAGGACAAAAGTAAAGAGGGGGACAAGCAACAAGCAATCCAAAATCCGTCAAGACACCAAAAACCTAGGCTAAGTACAAATCTGTGGAGATGCTAGGAGTGGGGGAATATAAAAGTCTTCTAGTTGATGCTGATGTCTTGAATGGAGAAGTCTTTAAATGCCTTGGAGAGAGAACACCAAGAAGAAGCATTTAGATGAGCCGACTCAAATCTACTCGACCAAGAGGAAGTGGTATTGTGAAACACCCTTAGATTTCTTTCCAACCAAATTTTTGAAAGAATAGCTTTGACCGCATTAATCCAAAAGTGCAAGAAGAATTCTGCTGTAAATCCATCTGGGCCAGGAGCCTTATTTTTTCCCAACATTTTCACAGCATTTCTGATTTCTTCCACAGAAAAAATGAGCAACCAGCAGCCTGTTCTGATTTCCATTAACAACCAGCCATTGAAGATTTAAAGGAAAAACTCTATCTCCTTGAATTTTTGAGTATAATGTGTCGTAGAATTTCAAGATTAGCTCTTCTATCTCCTTGAAGGATGATGTGACTACCCCATCCTCATTAGTCAATTCCGAAATCAAATTTCTCCTCTTCTTAGTTGACAAAAACCGGTGGAAAAAACTAGAATTATCATCACCCAAACTCAACCGTTCAACTTACTTTTCTGCATTAGGTTTCTTTCTTCAATGCGGTACAATGATAATAATTCTGCTTTGAGTGATAGACAGATCTCCCTTCCTGTGCCAACTTCCTCTGAATTTTCATCCTCCAGGTCTCGGTTCTCAATTTCCTTTAGGAGCTCTTCTTCGATCTTCTTCTTTTCTTTGTCAAAGTTCAGCTTCCATCTCTTTAAAGCCTCCTTTAAGTTTCTGAGTTTGGAAAAAATTATAAAGCCAGCCCACCCTTGATGTTCTTCCATATCGAGTGAAATTTCCATGACACGGCAACAATCCTTCAAATCTAACCAGCTGTTGCAAAATCTGAATGGGGAGGGACCCCATTCGAAAGATCCGGCTTCAAGCAAGATAGGAAAGTGATCAAAAATAGTGTGCACCTGTCTTGTAGCTCTTGAATTAGCGAATGATTCATCCTAGTTGCTAGAAATAAGAAATCTGTCCAAGAGGGACCGAGCTGGAACTCTTCCTTCTCTAGACCAAGTGAATCTTCCGTTACTAAGTGGGATCTCCATCAGTTGTGACATGTCAATGAAATTGTTGAATTTTCTCATTCCTCTCGTGACTCTTCCTTGCGGAAATCTCTCTTGAACCCTTCTTGTGATATTAAAGTCGCCTCCAATACACCAAGCCTCTACACAGTATGCCACCAAAGAAATCAGTTCTGCCCAAAGATGCTTCCTTTTCCGGTAATCATTAGGGCCATATACATTGGTTATCCAACAGCTCTTTTTGTTGATTGTTAGGCATTTGACTGAAAGTGAGTATCCACCTTTTAACACTTCGATCACCGAAATCTTACTTTCATCCCACATGGTTAATATACCTCCCGACCTTCCAATTGCCTCCACAAACGACCATCCAATATCTTTGGAGCTCCATAGTTCTTTGATAGTATTGATGTCAAGACTTTCCTTCTTTGTTTCTTGTATTAAAACTAGATCCGGATTCAGTCGCTTTAAGCTTCGTTTAATAACCACTCTTTTTGATTCATCTCCCAACCCTCTAGTGTTCCATGCCAATATCTTCATTATGACTAAGATGACAATGAGATCTCACCCAAGGACCAAGTCGCAATCCTCAACTATTGAGATTAGATTTCGAGGGATTATATCCTTCCCAATCAGTTTGAGGTTTGTAGCTTTCACAATGTCAAGGTCTTGATTTTCCATAGATTGGAACAGATTCTTCAAAGCACTTCCATTGTTGGATAAAAGGGCCTCCTCTTCCAAATCTTCCTCAGAGCCTAAGTAGTCCAAATCATCACTACTTGCGCTAACAATTGAATCTTCATCTTCTTCTTTGTTGATTTGCACCCCACGATTTTCGGGGCTTGGGATACCTCGAATAAAGGGTAAGTTAGAGCCAGGAATTTTAAAGTCCACTTGGGAAAAGGAATTATTCTTGGGGATATAATGATCTAACCTGATATGGGATGAATCTTGATAGTGAATTCTGACACAACATTCTTCAAACAAATCCGAATTCGCAATGGCTGTCCATGAGTTGTTGAATGAAGTTTTCTTCCGGATGAAGTGTTTATTGAAAGGTCTAAGAAGTTTTTGTCTTCCTTTGGAACTCCCGCCTTGGTCCATAAATGTTGAACTATCTCTCTTGAATTTTGATTTCCAATTTGATCTTGGAATAATGCCTAAAGAGAAAGGTTCTGAAAAAGCCAATTGGGAATCTGGAGGGACTTCAGTTGGGGTGGCTACCCTTCTGTCATTGCTGTCATTGGTTCACGGAATACCACATTATTAATTGCACATGTAATGATGCCATCGCCCGAATTTCCTGCAGGTGACTCTGTGAATACTTCTTGTTTGTCCTTTGAAGTGTTCGGCGGGAAGGTGAATCGATTGGACCGGCCGAATTTAAAAGAGACTCCATCATTTAATGTACCTTCCAACCCCTCTTTATTGGCCACACACTAAGTTAAATTAGCTGACTTTTCCATTTCAAGCGACTTTTCATTTTCTCCCTCTTTAATATTGCTTTCAAGGCTTGAATCAATAATAAATGCGCGTTGCTCTGATTCCAATGGGATGCAAGTCGACTCACGAATTGGTTCTCGCTGGAATCTAGCTCGGATGACTGATTGCCTTCCTCAAACGACCTTGGAAGACGACAATTGCGGCCGCCGAAGTTCTCTCTCCTATTAACTTCCAACTTTTCGACTCCATCTCTTTTGTTCTCACACGGAAAAGACTTTTCATCTTTTTGGCTAATGATCTGAAAAGGTGCACTTCCTATTAGATCATGACCTTCAGCATTCCTTGCAGCCAGCACGACAATTGCCTTAGACTCGACCTTCTCTGACACTTTTTACGACGATGGAACAAACTTTCGAACCTCTCTTATGCGGCTTAGTAAAATAAAACTGCCATCTTCATCCTCTGCAACTTTATTCAATCTACATTGAACTATCGAATTGTTGAAGTCTTTGAAGAATAACTCCTTATGAACGTAAGAAGGGGCTTCCAATGCTTCAATGTCCCCGAAATTTAAAAACATTGAGCCTCTCAATTCATTTTTGATTTCAATTGATGCTGGCATAAAACCACACAAATTCCTTTGGACATTTATTTTAGCTTCTGAGACATTCAAAAGATTAAGCGTTTCTAATGCTATCTCTTCCAACCCTCCAAATTGGGAACTGATGGCTTCAAATGTGGCTCTGTTCCAGTATTCTAATGGGAGATTTCTAATGGCCAACCATCCTCCATAACCTTTGATACAAGTGGGCCGGCTATGCTGAATAGGATTCCATTTTTCAAATAGAAGATGGAATTTACGATAGTTGAACCATTTTCCTGGTGTTTCAATCATCATTTCTAAGTTTCCTTAAGAAACTTTTATCAAGGCTTTATCGGCAAACAGAGGATTAATGTTGACTTTGACTTGATAAAGATCTTCTAAGAATTTACCGATACTCTTCCATTCATCGAATGTGAATAATCTAGAAACCACCCACAAATTATCAAAATCTTCCTTGAATACTTCGTTTTCCTTTCGGATCCAATGAAGATGCTTGCTCTGTTTTTCTGTTGCAGAAACAAAGGATTTCGAATGCACATGAGTTACCTTCATCTTGCCCTGTTTTAGTGGAACCCGAACAGGGGGCTTTAGTTGTCTTATTCCTTTAGATAAAACCTCTACAAAGCTCGGTTGAGGCTTAGTTGGGGGAAGAAGAGTATCCTGAATTTTCTCTTTACTCAATGGTTTTTCTCTAGAGCTCCCTGTTCGATGGATGCAACTGTTAAGCATTTCCAAGAACTCTTTCCAGCCCTGTTCTGCTGCCCCTTCAGGTACATGAATGTAAAATCGCCCACCAGTAGCTGGCCACACCACGCATCCTAAGTTCCACCCCAAATTGTTCTTCAATTTTGATAATTTCACTGCTCTTGAAGTGTCTCGCATTTCCCTTAGAAAGAATCGAACGCTTGATCCGTTGAGAAGGTCTGTGATTTGTTGTACCGTCCAAAACATATGCGTCTCCGATAGGTGAACTACTTTCCGTGCTTCCATATCTTCGACAAGGAATTTCCCATCTTCGAACCAAGAACAAAAGAAACTTCCATTGATCTTGCAGCTAACTACTTCCATGGTTTTCTTTTAAGGCTTCCATTTCCAAAGCCTCTAATCTGCATTTGATATGCATAGACTACACGTACAGATAACCCTTACAACATTTAGTTTTTTATTTGCTCTTTATTTGAACACCTATTCTTGGTATTTTCTTTGGTTGGTATTGTATTTGGCATTTATTTGGTATATTGTATTTTGAGCATTAGTCTTTTTTCACCTCTTTAATGAAAAGAGTCGATTCCATTTAAATAGATTTAGAAGAAAAAAAGGAGGAAATCTTATGCCCATCGTCAAAAACTTTGCCTTGGCCTATACACGTGTTCTTTCCAATTTACGTGAAGTTGAATACAAAACTAACATAATTTAGTAAGAATGTTATACATCTGAACGGCAATAACCCTAAAAATATTTAAGCATCCACTAACCTGCCAAACTCACACTTTCAGGAGAAGCAGCCATAATATCTATAACCAAAATGATCCCCCTTCCTAAGGTGCTTAACTTCCTTTATTTATAACCAAAGCACCACGAACTAATAACAAACAACAAATATGTGCAAATCAATTGTATGGCAGTATGCATACCTACATCACACGAGGGCAACTTCTGTGCACAATGAGTCAAGTACAAACGACAGTACGCAGATGCCAAAGGATCAGCTAATCCTCTAGCCATCACAACCAAGCGATGTGTGACAACTTCAGGTTGATCACACAAGAACCGCCAACAAGGCAATAAGGCTAACTCCAAATAACTGAAAGAAGTAGAAATAACCTACTGTTAGCATAAATAATATTCCGTAAAACCGAAGGTTATTGCAATGTGTGTGTGCGTGTGTGTTGTGGGGGGCGACTGGCCAAGTAAAATGCATCAGCTAATTATTCTCCTCGATTTCTGTTTCAGCCGTCTCTCGTGCAAGTCTATTTTACAAGTGAAATATAAAAGGATTAGGAAACTAAAACAAAACGAAGTTGCAAAAACTGAGCAACCCACTAAATTCTAAAAGAAGTTCTGATCTGAGAGAACCCATATTCTATGGACCATTAACCTCATCAAATGAAATTTAGGCCATATTCAAAATTCCCACTTTACATAAAAGCAAAATAACAGCGCTACACATCTACTGAAAAATAACAGAAAATGGAAATCTCGACAAGTTACAAATAACCCAACAAAAAGTGACCGTTTACATGCGTGGAAGAAGTTCTTGAATGGCACCAATTTTGCAAAACCAGTTATGACATGTTTCCTTTGCGTTTTGGCAAATGTCCTTTATTTTGAAGTTCTCTGCACCAAATCACAATAAGAAGAAAATCAAGCAGATTATTTAGAAATTTTAAAAGATAAATAACTAACAATTTTTCTGGTGTATCCTACTAAAACTATGCATCATTGTTTAACTTGAATTTGGGAAGAAAATATTATTTGTATCTCATTTCCATCTACCAATATGGAAAGAATCTTATAGAAATAAATTATAAATACACAATGAAAGTCACTTATTAAGAACCAATGGGGGTCTATTGTGCCAACCAAGCAACTATAAGTATTGCTAAAGACCTCGTCCATCATGATGGCATAAAACATGTAGACATTGATTGACATCTTATCAAAAGATGATTGAAAACAAGGGCATCTCTCTTAACTACATACCTACCAAGTGCAGATTGTAGACATACTTACCAAAGCTTTATTCAAGAACACTTTTGACGTATTAAAGACCAAGGTGGATTTAATCAACATATACAATCCAACTTGGGGGGAGCGTTGAGAATAGGAAAACTTATTCTATTGTATTCATTAGTTTTTCTCCTTTTTTGTAACTTCCTTTTTTTGTATTTGTTTCTGTTCCTCTCTCCCCACTGCTACCGTTTGTATATTGCCTTATTTGGCTGTCACCTTCTCTTCGAGTGCTTGTAAAACTAATCGCATGTGTGCACCCACATAATAGATTTGTCATAGCAAGCATTGTTTCCAAGCATTAACACACATATGAGCATCGTAAAATTCATTGAACATACATTGTCTTGAGCAGTTCATAAGTTAATAAGCATCACAGTTATCATAACGATAATCAATCGATAAACATATATATCCAACAGGCCCTAAGGTCTTCATTAGCAGAGCTACGTACATCAGATTGAACTTAAACAAAAAGCAACAACTCCCACATGCAACTTGCTTGACATAATCAACTTTAGCCAAATCTAAGATAAAAATCCAGGGTTAATATACCAAAAGTAAACCCCAAACGCTTGCTGTAAAAACCCATGTAAAAGTTCAATAGGGTTAGCTAAACGACTATTGGCCTTATGATGATCTGAAAATCAAAGGATTTGATTTTGTGCCATTAAATCCACACCCAAACCGAAACCAAACTCCAATGTAGGGGCTGGTTCAATAGCCGACCTTTAAAGGAACAAAACGAATCCTTACTAGAAATCTCTAGGAAAAATTGGGTCATTACAGTATCCTACCTCCAATGTGGTTACAACTTTTGGCAATAGTCAAACTCAGAATTATGCTGGACAGAATAGATATTTGAACAATATATATGTGTGTCATGAAAGAACCTGGTAAGGAGCAAAATTTGGCCCCATCTTCAGTGAACTCAGCTTTTCTCTTGATGCGATCCCACACAAAATTTCCAAGCATATCCAAAATATCCGTGACTAGAACAAAAAGTGTGGGATAAAATTGCAAAACACAGGTATCCTTCAGAAGCTTGGCAACCTAAAACATCAAACAACCTAGCTTTCAGATAACCACTCTGAATCTAAGGACAGAACTTTTAACTTCATATTGTAATTCAAACTTTAGAAATGTGTCCTACTAAAGGATGCAGTTTTACAACAAGGTTTTGTTTTGTAATTCAAACTTAGCATAACAAAAGGATTGTCATAAAGAAAAACTTTTAACTACAAGAAATCCTGAGAAATGGAGCTAATAAAAACTGCTCCAAGATGAATGAATTAGAAAAGGTGACTGGTTATTGGTGGAAAAAGGTTTGAACTATTGAATTGTAACTTTTGTTGTTGAATTTGATAACATTTCAATTTTTATTTTTACAAGATAGGAACTCGTCATTGATGTAATGAAATATAAAATAACTGTTCAAGCAAAGCAAGCTCTCGAAGGTGAAAAATAAAAGAGAGAGAGAGAACAAAACACCAAGGAAGGGATATAAAAGCATCCCAGTTCGTACAAATATTTCTAGGAGACTAATGAACAAACAAATTAGAAAGAGAACACCATTGTGAGGCTCTGAACTTGATAACTATCCAATTAAATCTACAAGTTTTCAGCTTTGATGTTTCAATATGGTAAACTTCTGGAGGAAAAGAGAACCTCCTCTCATTTATTTAATTTTCTTGCTTTTCTCGTATCATCCGTCTGAAAGAATATCCTCTTATTTCTCTTTTAAAATCACACACCTCAGTTTTCCTTTCTTCTATTTTTAATCAACTATTCTCTCCAAACCATGCCCCTGCTCACATTTATTTTATTTCTTTTAGTTTAAAATCTAGTTTCCTCCATGAATTCTCCCTTTTTTTTTAAGTGAAATGAAATTTTTCAATGATATAATGTAAAGAGACTAATGTTCAAAGTTACTATAACACGTGAAAGGAAAAATAGCAAAATTAAGGAGGGGTAACAAACTATTCTGAATTACAATGAAAAGATAAAAACCATTCCAATTGAGATAAAGATTCTAAAAAGAGTAATGAGCCAAGAAGAAGCTTTAAGACGAGGACCAAAACAATCATTCCATGGAAACAAAATATTTTGAAAGCTCCTCTAAATCCTTTCAAACCATATATCTGCTAAAATGGTTTCACCACAATAGGCCACAAAATCTTTGATGCCAACAAAGACCAACAAGCAACTGGAGAATATGTTCCTTGAAAATGTTGGAAACAACCTACTCATCTGACAAAAATTTTTTGAAACAAGAAAAAACTTCTAATTGATGTAAGAAAATGAATAAAAGATTAAAAGATACAAACTCCCAAAAGGAGAGAAAAAGAAAAGATGCGAACAACAAATACGACCACATAGAGATTAGTTATAAACAACTACGACTGACATGACTCCTTCAAATACTGAAAAACAAAGGCTATACAAAACTACCAAAGAAACCCAAAAAATGACCACAGACCAACAAAGCGCAAACTGAAAAACTCATCGACAATGCACAAACTAAAAACCAGATGAAGAAGCTTTTGAACCAGCACCAAGAAAATAACTAAAGGCAGAAAAATAAAGACAAAATCCCAATAAGTAAAGGCAGAAAACGGAAGGGATGAAGGAACGATGTGATGCAAGGATTATGATAAAAAACCAGTCTGATCCTACTTTTCAGTCTTGAAAATAACTAAAGAATCCACCAGCTGCAAAAGGGTTGTGAAAACTTCTACGAAAGTTATTGACAATGAGAATCCTCCTTTGATGAACTCCAATACACACAACTTATTTTCATCCCACGTAATAAAAAAACTACCTGAATCTTTCTGGAATAAGAAGTCCAATAATTCTTACTCAAACTCTCTAAAGATGAGAAGAGATGGACCATTGCTGAATAGAATTTTCATGATCAGATTCTTCCTCTTTGTTACTCAACATTTAACAACGAATCAACATTAATTGAATATTCAGATATCACCATAGCTTCATGTAAAGCACCTAATAAAAACTATGCCATTACTTCCACCATCTGCCCTTCATGCAAAAGACCAATGAAATGAAGAGACATGCTTAAGATCACTAATAAATGACTCTCTCCATGAATCTCCAATCCAAATGCCCAACAAATTTCCATATTTATGCCTCAAAGGACAGAGGCCTGTTGAACTACCAAAGAGAAAGGGTAAACCAATATAATCATGACACTGTAGGTTCTTGCAACAGGATGAACGTGACATCCTCAGTTTGAGTGGGTGGCAATAGCTAGTTGGAGAAGTCCTCCCTCTTTATCCACTTATTTAGTGTTTAAGAGTCATACTTCAACTCCTAAATTGTCTGCTCTTAGTTATATATATCTATTATCTTTTTCTTTTTCTTTTTTTTTCTTTTAATTAAAAAATGGAAATAAAAATATTTATATACATTTATTTCATCGATTTTAATTAAGAAAGACTTTTAACCTTTTCTAAAACCTCACAATTAATTAATTATTTAAATTACTTAATATTCATGTTGAAGTAATACTTATTATGCCAATCTCTCCCTCTCACTACCTTGTAGCCCAAGGAAACGAAATTTTAGGATGTAAATTGTAACAACCTTAGTAGCTTAGGAATGAACCTTACAAATTACATTTAATGGAAAAGTTAACAAATTTAACATGAAGAGTGGCATTGCAATGATAAAGTTTTAAGAATATGATTGATCAAATTAAAATAGAAGAATTACATTGTAACTGCCATAAAGCTTTGGGAGGATTGTTTAATTTGCACAGAAAATTAAAGTAGATGCACAATCATCATGACACATTTTGAAATGAACATAAAAGTAGTACGTCTTTAAGCAAGACTAACCTTCACAGATATCTTCAAAGATGTCACACGATCACTTGCATTCCAAGCACGAATCAAGTCATCTTTGAATTCACGCAAGCGATTAATATAATCTTGTCGAGTGATGACCTTGACTTCATTTTCTGTAATGTTCTGAGGATCTTCAAGTTCCTCCAAATGCATGCCAGTTGAAGATCTCTCACATGCTGCTACCACAAGTGATACGATGTGTAAGTGTAACCTGAAAAAATATGACCTGCTCTAGCAAATGTCACTTTATGCCATTGATCGTATCATATTGACCAATAAAATGAAAGGTGACAAAAATAAAATAACAGAAATAGATGCCATACTTTTCCCAACTTTTATTATTGCATTGGACACCTATAATCAAGGGGGGAAAAACAATTATTACCTACTATGAGATAAACTAAAATTAAAATTGAAAATTCACAATAATGTCATGCTAAAATTCAAACAATTTGATGGCTCAATAATCAGAATAAGTTATATAGAAACATCTATTATTAGATATAAAGAGCTTAATTTCCCCTAAACTGAAGAACAAATCGTAAGTTTTTATAGCTTGAATATTGAAAAGTTTAAAATAAGTAAAACTAGATGTGAAAAGTTCTTACCGAAGTAACTGAGACCAGTTTAGAGACAGGAAATCTCTGTGTCATGAATCTTGTGAAAGATGACCATTCCTTTCCTACAGGTAGAAAGGCAGATTCAGAAGGCACTCCTATGGTAGGAGAATTTTCTATATCTTCCAGATAAAACCCTGAAACTGTTGCATTATCATCTGCTCTAAGTGGATCATCATATCTGAGAATTTGATCATCAGCAATGTTGGCCTAGAATAAGATATGAACGGAATTATTTCAGCACTTCAAGGGTTAATTAGTTGAAATTTTAAAATTGAAAGAAACAATTGTTCTTGCCCCAAGAAAACATATTTTGTTTTATTGAAAGCAAAGAAATTAATTAGAAAAAATAAAGACCAGAGGATAAGGTAATTACCAGCTGAACTTGCAAAGAGTTCCACAGAACATATCACTAATTGTCATACTATAAATGAAAAGAGAATTCCTTAAGAGTGTTTGACCTAGCAGTCCAAGTAGAGGTTAATATACGGCGGTAGATCTACAGTAGGGCCAGGGGGCTCGCCCCCTGAACTTTAGAATATATTCTGTTACTACTGGATAATTCACTTAGATGATCAAAAATGTTGAATGACTTGGTGGCAAGGACGCCCCAGCCCCCTTGTTTGCCTGAGTACTTGTAGAAACAATTTTTCACTTTTTTATAGTACAGATATCCCCTCGCCCTGAGTTCAACTCTTCGTAAAAACATATTTTTGTTCCTTTTTTCTTATACACATAACCCCGTTGTTTAACCTGTTTTTTTCTTCTTCTTTTCTTTAATTCTTTCTTTTTATTTTTATGGCTTTTTTTTTATATATATAAAAGGTCATTATTTTTATTGATTCAAAATCATACAGAAAACTAATCTTTTCATCTGATGGAAATAATTTAGACTGTTATTTTCTATAAATTTAACGAGTAAAGTAAACCACGTCTCCTTTAAAGAATTTCAAGTGTATAAAACAAAACAAAAAAATTATAATTATTATTTCAAGTTTTATTTTAAGGAAATTATTATAAATGAAAAAAATATCAAACTATTTACAAAGATATAAAATTTCACTGTCTATCAGCGATAGACCGCTATGGACTTCTATCATTGAGCGATAGAAGTCTAACACGGTTTATCGCTGATAGACAGTGAAATTTTTATATATTTGTAAATATTTTGGCTCATTTTGCTATATTTGAAAACAACCTTTTATTTTATATATTTATTTTTTTAAAAAATGGTTTAAAATACGATTGTTGTCCTTGCACTTTGGGACTTATTTTTATTTGCATCCTTACTTTCAAATGTTCAAATTTAGTCCTTGTACTCTCAATAAAAATTAGTCTCTATTAAACTTCACTCTATAAGTTTTTGAAACAATATTCACATTGTATATTTTCTTGAATGGAAATTATTGTTATTATTTTACCAAGTTCAATAAAACTTAACTTCAAACAGACAAGAAACACTAATTTAAGATTTATTGAAAATATGAGGACTAAAACTAGACATTTGAAAATACATAGACTAAAATGAAATGAGATCCAAGGATAGGAAGCAAAAGGATATTTTAACCTAAAAATATCAGTCATATTTCAATTGAACAAACTAATATCAAAATATATTAAGCCCCTTGACATAAAGTTCATGATCAGCCACTAGGTTGTATATATGGTAAGAAACCAATCTGTCATGAAGAAATAATGATAGGAAGAAGGAAAAGATGTTCACAGGAAATTTGAGCACCCAAGGCACGGGTCCCTTGGATTCATCCAAGGAAATGAGTAGCTCGTCACTAGGGAAAAGTGAAGGTTTTCCCAAAGGATGGCGCAAGCAAGCCAAGCAGGCTGACTGCCTTTTCAGGTTACAAGGTTGGAATGACACACATTGTCAGGGAGGTCGAGAAGCCAGGATCTAAACTTCACAAGAAGGAGACATGTGAGCTTGTGACAATCATTGAGACCCAACCAATGGTTATTGTAGGTATTGTTGGATATGTGAAGACCCCATGTGGTCTTCATGCTTTGGGCACTGTATGGTCTCACAGCATTTGAGTGAGGAAGTAAGGAGAAGGTTCTATAAGAACTGGTGCAAGTCTAAGAAGAAGCTTTTCACTAAGTACTCTAAACAATATGAAACTGATGAGGGAAAGAAGACCATCTAGGAGAAGCTTGAGAAGCTGAAGAAATATGCATATGTAATTTGTGTCTTGACTCACACTCAGATTACTAAGATGAAGGGATTGAAGCAAAAGAAAGCTCACCTGATGGAGATTCAGGTTAATGGTGGTTGGTGGTACAATTGCTCAGAAGGTGGACTATACCAATGGATTCTTTGAGAAGCAAGTTCCAGTAGGAGCTGTTTTCCAAAGAGATGAGAAAATTGACCTTATTGGTGTGACCAAAGGTAAAGGTTATGAAGGTGTCATCACTCGTTGGGGTGTTACATGTCTCCCTCGTAAGACTCATAGGGGTTTTAGGAAGGTGGCTTGTATTGGTGCTTGGTGTCACAATCTAACTTGAAGATAGTAGATTGTGACCCCACTTGTACAGACAGTGCAGTGGCGGCACAAGAGTGTCGACACATCCGGCAATGATAGAGGGCCAAGAGAAGTGTCGTGATGCGACCGAGGAGGACGGTGCATCATCCAACACACCAAGATAAGTGGGCAAGCGTGTCAAGTTGAACAACAAGCAAAAAGATAAGCATTGGTGTCATCGGCAGTGTCAGTGACAAGCTCAGTGGCCCCGGACCATGACCTCAGAAGTAGGGGTCTCATCGCGAGTTAGGACGAGCGGCTCTAGAGTTAGATCCATATTGATGGAAGAAGGAAGCACGTCGAATTCCATGTTAATCGAAATTCAGACGGGCGCTCTATGCTGGTGAGTGACCACTCGCCACTTTGCATATGCATGGGTGCCAAAGAGGAAATTGTTCAGAATGTACCATAGGGGGAGGCATGGTGTCAGCTCTCCACCACTCCTGGGCCCTGCGGCCTATATGAGCTGCCCCGTGGCACACGAGTGTGTCATGGTATGGGCGAGCATTACAAGACGAGAGTCTTGGGCGTCTTCCATCGAGAATGGGGTCTCGAGGACATTGTCGGACAGCACGGGTGTGCCGGCATTGCTCTCCTTCCCATGGGTTGAATGTTCGATATAGTACCCGGTATGCCGTTTTGGTTCGACATTGACTTAGCATGGACACGGGAGGGTTCATGCCTAGATATGTTCGGATGGATGGATGTCTGGGACGTCTTGAGTGGGAAAATACCCATGGAGTGATTATGATGGTTCTCGATAAGCCGACCCGAGCAAAAGAGAGAAAGTTGATGTTGTCCCGACACTCTGGATGACATTAAGCATCTGTAGGACCCAATAGTCCCCGTTAACACGGTATTTGCCCAAGTTGTCCCGATAAGCAGTATGATATCCCGGAAAGCCCCGGTAGATTGTTATAAGCCTATTTGGCCCAATGAAGGTTCGAACTCATCCCGGCAAGGTTCCGAAGCGATGTAGAATTACAGGGGTCGTGTTGTTGAGAATCACGATGACGAAAGAAGTCGTGAAAGAGGGAAGTCGCACGTATAGGCGACATGTATGCTGAATGAAGTCAGTTTCGCATGAGTTTAGTTCGGTTGAGGACGAAAGAACCTCGCTTAAGGTTCGACGAAGCCTCAAACAGAATGGGAAAAAAGTAGATAGGGACTTGTGTTCCCCTTAAGGCTGACCATGATCAAGCATGAACATGGTGCCGCACGGTTGAAGAAGCATGACCGTGACACTTGGCATCTTGCTAGAGTGTCGTTTACTGTTGCCAGGGTTGGTCAGAACGGATACCACCACTGAACTGAAATGAACAAAAAAATCTACAAAATTAGAAAGACAAGACAGGAGACACATTCCGCCATCACTAGATTCCAACGGACCAAGAAGGACATTACTCCAATGGGTGGTTTCCCTCACTATGGTATTGTGAAGAGTGACTACTTGATGATTAAGGGAGGTTGTGTTGGACCCAAGAAGCGGGTCATGGTCTTTTGTCAGTCTTTTCTCAAATAAATTTCCCACGTGGCTCTCAAGGAGATCAAAATTAAGTTCACTGATACATCCTCTAAGCTCAGACATGGACGCTTCTAGATGACAAAGGAGAAACATAAGTTCTATGGTCGTGTCAAGGCTTAGCTTTGGTTGCCTTCCTTAATCCATCGTTGTTCTGGTTCCTATTAACAATGAATTTTTGTTATTTATTTCTATTGTTTTGAGGATTTTGAGTAGTTGAGGTGTTTTTGTTATTAAACTTAAATTTTGAATTTATCACTTGCTATTAATGAGACTTGATTTCACCTTCTAAAAAAAGAGCTAGGAAGACAAGAGCCCACAAAAAGAGCACGACAAAAAGAAACAAAGAACCCAGGCTACCCAGCAAAAAAAACAGAGGGCATTTTGGAACTCAAAAGAACTACAGTAACAAAATCAAAACAAGATCATAGTTACAAATGAGCCTATTAGTTGACACCCATGGCAAAACACTAAACCTAGCCCCACCATACTTTCTCCCTTGATCTCTCCACCTTCCTAAAAATCTTGTTATTCCACTCAATCTAGATGTTCCAAAAAAAAAAAAAAAACATGCAAATTTAAGCCTTTCTCACAAAAAGGCGACCTCAAGAGCACTTCAACAATCATTGAGAACCAAATTGTCCTCCTGGAATGTTATTTCCTCTCCAATTAAAATTATGCTAAATCATCAATTAACCCAATAGTTTAAGGTACTAGGTGAAGGTAAATTAATATTATATGAACACTTTAAACACTCCTCACATATGGGCTTGGAAATTGTCGAGAAGACCCAACAAGTGGAAATCAATATTGATTAGAGGAGGAAGTGGCATTACAGGGTTTTGAACACATGACATTTTGCTCTGATAACATGTTAAATCACCAATTAACCCAAAAGTTTAATCTAATAGGTGAAAGTAAATTTAATATTATATCAATATTTTAACAAAAATATTGGTGCTACATTTCCATGGTGTTAACCCTACCATGCAAAACCTAACATAAAAAAACAATAAATAACCTTCTTTGAATTTTACTTTTCAAGTTTGCGGTAATAACATAAGTAACTTGCGGTAGAGAAGGGTCAAACAATATGTGTAAAAAGATTGAGTTGAGAAGCCTCTCAAAGGATCAGGAGACCGAAATTTGAAGTCCATCCTACCCAGAAACACATGTGATCTTGCAAAAGGGAGAGAAGCCACCACTCCACATCAGCCACCTCTACGTCGAAAAGGAGACAACCAAAGCCAAAGGAGATCAAAGAAGAAGGATATGAAGGAAAAGGCAGAATCGATGCCACCGAATGTAACTTCATTTAAGAGAGGTGATATGAATGAGGAAATGACTAAAAAATAGACTTGTAAGCCTTCCCCCACAAAGCATTTGATAAATTGAGAAACTGAGAGAATAAGGGAAAATCAAACGTGATACCTTTCCAAAGGTTCTTTCCAGGACCCTAAGAACTGTTGCTTTTCAACTACCTAAAAAGAATGGATGATATCTACTCACAATAATTTTGTACCACAGAGCACCATGCTCCATGAAGAACCTCCCCAACCACTTAGGCAACAACCCCTCCTTGCGTAATCCTAGGCTCCTAATCCCTAATCCTCCTAGTTCCACGGGTTTCACTGCCAACCCCAATTAACCAAGTGAGACCCTCATCACTCGTCGATTCTATCCCACATGAAGTTTCTCATAGCTCGATAGGCTTACTCACACCAAAATTTAAGAGAATGACAAGATGGAGCTAGGGATAGCACTCAAGACAGATTGGATGAGAGTAAGTCTTCTTTCTTTTGAGAAAAATGCATGCTTTTACAAGACTCCTGCAATCAAATCTCAATAGGGCAACAAAATGGTATAGCAAAAATCTAACATATTCAGACTTCTTAAAATCTTAGTCGAAGAAACCCATAATATAATCAATGAAGAAATGGATAATCAGGATTAATGGTCTACATCCCATTTGCTTGGCTGCAATCCCAATGGTACACACAGTAAAACATGTTGAGATAAAGTATCACTCCATCCAATAACTAGCTATTGATAAACCTCCCAATATTCAGTTTCCTCCGTTCAGAAAACCAGCTAGCTGATGAGTTCACCAAAACTTGGCCACACGTCAATAAATTCAATACTTGAGTTCTAACCGAGCTCTGTTATTGTACGGTGTAACCAATTTTCTCATACTATTAGTTTGTTCCTATCACAGCAACAACTGATACTCACATGGTTTTCCTTCACTATTTGCCCACTTGTTGTTTCCACGAAATATCATGATCCATAAAATCCTATTCTCCCACCTCCCTCCCTACAACGCTCACGCACAAATTAGCTGTTACTTAGCTTCTAAAATCAGTAAGAACTCAAAACTTCCACGTAAATGAATTGAATATAATTTCAAGCTGACTTTCTTATCAGCCAGCTGAATAAAATTCAATAACAGATAACCGAAAAATAAATCCAATATCTGTACCTGCTGAGACGATTGAACAGACAGAGGATGAATTTCTGCACGATCCCGCTGAAGCAGAAACAGCTTTGCTTCGGCACTGTAATCCCGAGGTCTGAACTCCATTCAAGACTTGAGATTCCGCTCCCCTCACGATAGAGTGTGCATTCGATCCAAAGTAGCACTGGGTGGAAATTGGAGTTTTTCTTGAATTATTTCTTTTAATGGTCGACCCAAATTTGATTGGGTTAATGAGAGTATCATTCAGTTTAACTTCCCGAAGCCGCCCATTCGCGATGGGTCATCTCAAGGTACATCGTGAATTTTATATTATTATTATAATAATAATAATAATAGTATAAGTGTCCTTATGTTAAAAGTTTTAAATTTTAATCATTTAATGAGACTATTACTCTTAGGCTAATTCGTGATAGTTATAGATTATAAAATTTATAAAATTTCAAAATTTTGAATTTTTGTACATCATGAATTTTATAAAAATTCAAAATTTAAAAAATTTGCAATGTTATGACTTTTCTCATACATTAAATTACATTCAAGGTCTCATCAATTCACGTTGGATGAAATTCTATGATAGATAATAATTGATTTAATGTTGGTCAGACATAAGTAAAAAGTTATTTTTCATTATTTTTAGAAACCATGTCATATTGACTAAATTATTTTTTCATTATTTTTTGAAGTCATGTCATATTGACATTACCGCAACCAAGTTGTAGTATGTATTTGGAGTGCATGTTATTTTAGTTTAAAAAGATAATTTGTGTTTTGGCCGGGTGCAAACTAGTTTGATATGAGTTTAGATCTTAAATGTTTGGGTTGTTTATTTGTTTAATGTGAACTTTTTATAGGTTTAGGGGTCGTTTGACCTACAAATTTTTTAATTTGTTGTAAACAATTCAACTTCGATAGTTGATGTTTGCACAATTATTTAGTGACTCTATCTTTCCATCTACTTTCACATTTATCGAAAAACTCCATTTTACAATTCTATACCCAAACACAATTAGTAAATGTTTACTAGCTCAAACATTTTAACTTCAAACTCATTAACCAATTAGTAAGCCAGACGACTTCCTAGGGTTTAAGGTTGTTTTTTCATTTTTATTTATATAATTTTTACTATATTATATATACAAGTACTAATGCCTTAAATATTGCATTGTTTAAAACTCCACATTTGGAGGTGTACAAAATGAACAATATAACACTTTAGGCCTAGGATCATAATCTGAATTCAACCCTTTGATGCCACCAACATTTCCTGCTATCCAACAAATCAACACAAGTATAGGGAAAAATTTATAGAAGGTTGTCCAACCAAGAACTAACACAGGATTGCTACAAGCATGCACCTTTTTTTTTTATGGTTGGAACTTCAAAGTTAAGTGATCATTATTGAAAAATTATCATAAATATAAAAACTATAAAATATTTAAAAATATATAAAAATTTTACTTTCGATTAGCAATAAAACACTATTTCTTAGTAATAAAAGTCTATTGATCTATCATAAATATATAGTAAAATTTTTGAAAAGAATCATTTATTTTTTAAAAGAAATCATCATTTGCATTCTTGTAACATCTGACTTCATTAAATCCACGAAAGAAATGGTTTCCTTTCGGAAAAAAAAATTACCACTTACAAGGTTTATGGTTTGATTTAAAATAATTATTTAAAAAAATAAAAAAATCAAATCAAACGGCCGAGTCAAGGCACAAACCAAAACGAGGGAATCCATAAACCCCAGCAGTACCCGCCTTCTTATCTTAAACCCACAACCATTTCCTCTGCAGTAAGCCATGAACCAGCACAGTTTCCCCACCATTAACGCCCTTTCATCTTCACCTTCAATCAAACTCTCTCCTTACAAAACCCATTCTCTCCTTCTACCTCAGCCCCGCTCTACGCTTCAATCCATTGCTCTCTCTGGGAGAGTAAAACTAAAGATAATTTGCTCAGCATCCGAACACCCACAACATGCAGAACCAGCGAAGCACAAGCAGTCTAAGAAGGCAACAAACGTCACAGACGGCGAGAAAGGGATCGACCCCGTCGGGTTTCTCACCAAACTTGGCATTTCTCACAAGCAATTCGCTCAGTATCTCCGTGAAAGGTAAGTTTCTTGGTTTTATTTCGTCTCTATGACAATGAGTTTGGAAATGGAAGCTGAACGAGTGTGGAATAATTGATCATGCCTGGAATTTTTTTTTATAATAGGCCTGATAATTATATCGCAGACATGGTTATCTTATTCACTTTGAAGTTAATTTTGAATAAAGATGACAGTACTTGAATCAGGGGCTACGCCCTTTTGGTTTATTCTTTTATCGTTTTGAAGAGTCTGAAGACAATGAAGTTTTTTTACGGTCGTTTTTGTGTGTGGGGTTTGTAGATATAAATCGTTGAAGGACCTCAAGGATGAAATTTTTGATCGTCATGCAAATCTCCAGGACCTGTCTTCTGGGTTAGTTGAGTTGTTCATTTTCATTTCCATTTCCATAATTGTCTATTATCCTCTCCTTACTGGTGTAATTTTGTGTTCGGAACTTGCCACAATTGTTATTCCCATCCTTTCTACTGCATGTTCTTGATTTTTTGGAAAGGAAATTTTATGGTTATCGTAGTTGTTAGTTTGCTAGAGTTATGTCCACTTGATTCTAACGCTTTGTGATATTTTGGATATAGATTTATGTTTTTAGGTATGCATCGCCATGTGGAACATCGTGTCGATTTTATGGAATGGGCTCCAGGTTTGGATTCCATGCTTCTACTTTTCCTGCTCTAAATAATATATGATGCTGGAACATATGTGATGAACATTACGTTGTAAATGCAAAGCCGTCCAAATTATGTGGGTAACTTGAATCTAGATTTAACTTAGCTGGCTACGTTTCCTAAGTTGGGAGGATATCTCTTGCCTAACGATTTTTTTTTTCCATGTCAATGTCAATACATCTGCCCTCCTCGTGTCCATGTGAATCTTGGTTGGGAATGGGAACTCCTAAAAGATTGAATTTTTTCCTTCTGGTTCTTGGCTGAATAAAAAAAATCAAGAGAGAAACTCAAAAGTCCAACTTCTCCCTCGCAGATGTGTTTTATGTGAATACCGAAGCGATGACAGAGACCATTCCCCCAACTGTTATTTTGTAATTCTAGTTGGGTGTATTCCAGGTTTTTAGGTTTCAATTTTGAAACTGCAAACCATCTTTTGAAGTCTTAGAGAAACCTATATCCTATTGGTTTGTGCGTTGCTTTAACCCTCATTTTAATTACTAATTAACTTTTCTTTTTGTAGGTGCTCGCTATTGTGCAGTAGTTGGTGACTTCAATGGTTGGTCACCCACAGAGAATGCTGCCAGAGAGGGACATTTTGGTCATGATGATTATGGTTACTGGTTTATTATCCTCGAAGATAAGTTGAAGGAAGGAGAGAAACCGGATGAACTCTATTTTCAACAGTATAATTATGTGGACGATTATGATAAAGGTGACAGTGGGATCAGCATTGATGAAATCTTCAAAAGAGCGAATGATGAATATTGGGAACCTGGAGAGGACAGGTTTATCAAAAACCGCTTTGAAGTTCCAGCTAAGCTCTATGAGCAATTATTTGGTCCCAATGGTCCTCAAACATTAGAAGAGCTTGAAGAAATACCAGATGCAGAAACGAGATACAAGGCGTGGAAAGAACAACATAAAGATGATCCATCCAGTAACTTACCTTCATATGATGTGATTGATAATGGAAAGGAGTATGATATTTTTAATGTGGTGATTGATCCTGTAACAAGGGAGAAATTTAAGTCTAAGAAGCCTCCTATAGCTTACTGGTTAGAAACTCGTAAGGGAAGGAAAGCTTGGTTAAAAAAGTACAGTCCTACTATTCCACATGGAAGCAAATACAGGGTATATTTCAACACTCCTAATGGGCCACTGGAAAGAGTTCCTGCTTGGGCTACTTATGTGCAGCCAGGTAATAAGGGACAAATAATTACTAGGATTCAACCAAGATATTTACATTGCTATACTATGCGTGCTGTACAGTTTAACCTATACTGAGGCAGATTTTAGAAAGTTCTGATAAAATTTCCATGTCAACTGAGGTTTGGTAAATTTTATCTTAACTGGTGTATTGGCTAAAAATTCAGATGCTGATGGGAAGCAAGGTTTTGCAATCCATTGGGAGCCACCACCAGAATATGCATATAAATGGAAAAATGCCAAGCCTAATGTACCAAAGGCCTTGAAAATATATGAATGCCATGTAGGAATTAGTGGATCAGAACCGAAAGTTTCTTCTTTCAACTACTTTATAGAGAAGGTGAGTCTCCTCTGCTTCAAATATATGTATGTGCATTATGAAAATAGTAAACAGTTGAGGTTTTAAATTTACCCCTATGTTTTTCTTTGTAAGAAGCCACACCTTCATTGAGAAAAATGAAAGAATATATAAGGACATACAAAAGAAGGTCAACAAAAGGAGTCTAACCATAACTACAGAAAATGGCTCCATTCTAGAAGAACAAGGCCAAACTCATAATTACAAAATGGTCTAATGACTGGTGGCCGACGCCCATAAGGAAGCATTAAACTTGGCTACCTCCCAAAGTTTCTCACCTTATCTCTCAACTTCTCTAAAACTTAAGTTGTTTCTCTCAAGTCTGGAACCTCACAACATTTCACATGACAGCAAACAAATCAGCATGCCACAAAATCTTGCCGGTCTCCCTAAATGGAGGATTCAGGAGAACTGCTCCTTCAACAATCTACCAATATGTTGATTTCAATTGATATTCAAGCAAAATTATGAAGATGAAGATGATATATAGAAATCTGAATTTGATGTTTGAAATATCACAAAAAAAATCTAATGCTCATTTAATAAAAGAACATTGGATTCTTGTACCATTGGGTATACTAGTGCTTCTTATACACGTGAAACACGTAGGAATAAACAAATATTATGTACGCAGACAAACGTTGGTTAAAAACATATGGAATTTGTTTTTACTAGTGTATCCAAGCTTCTGAATTTTTCTAGTTTGTGTGAATAATTGTATATGAGGAATGGCTGATTGAACTATTTGCTTGTGACAGTTGACTATCCTGTGGTGGAAGCAGGAACCTTTTAAGAAATCAAATTTTCAATTTGAAAATAATCAATAATGTATAACATGCATTGATTTAAGAGACTATATAATCATCTAATATATTAACTTATACTTGCACTTTCATATGCATTGTAACATTACAGGACGTTGGTTCATTTTCACTTTGCACTACGTTTTGTCTCCCAGGTTCTTCCACATGTGAAGGAAGCTGGATACAATGCAATCCAACTGTTTGGAGTGGTTGAGCATAAAGATTACTTTACAGTTGGTTATAGGGTATGATATTTGTTCTTTTGTCTCTACTGTTATCGAGCAATATAGGGATTTCTACATTTTTGGACATTCATGCAGGTGACTTTTTTATATGTTTGTAGAACTTTTGTTTTGGTAAGGTATTGGTAAATAATTGTGCTTTGGATATGTTTAGATTTCATCCATTGTCTTTGAAGAACGAATAAAGCAAAATTTTTTACTCCTTGTGAAGTGCACAGTGAGTATTATGCTTACTAATATAATGCTGTTTGAGCTGGATTGAAAGACAAAAAAGTAGGTGGTTGGAGAGGAGAGACAAAGAGAGGGTCAAGAGAGAGACAAAAAGGCAGAGGAAAGATAAATAGAGAGGATTTTTGGGTTAGAATGATGGGCATAGATGGTCGGTACTTTTTGGCTATCGTTGAACTTTTTCTTTCTTTCCATATATCAATGAAAAGCTCGTGTCTTTGTTAAAAAAAAAAAGGAAAAAGATGGGGATCAGATGAAGAATGAGAGTGAGTGGAATAAATGGAGAGAGAAAGTGAGCAAGAGAGAGAGAGAGAGCTTACTTGCATGTTGCAGTTGCAGGTTCTGTTTTTAAACAGAGTAGCAGACCAATAACCTATAATTTATTTTAATTATAAATGAAAAGATACTAATGCTCATAACAGTCAGTGAAAATTAACCAAACAAAGAAATGACGATAAAGAAGCTTGAGCTCTGGCAGCCCCCTTTATATTTATGTTAAAAAGATGTTCAAATAAATTATGCTAACACAACTTAGGGGTGAATTGTACTTTAAGATATCTACAGATCCTATTTAAACGGACTGGTGGATTGTGATTGCAAAATTGGTTCTTTTTTTTTTTCCTGCTGATGGTGGGTTGAGGGGGAGCAACAGGGGATTTTTAGAATTGCCTTTAGCGTTATAATTGATTAAGCATCTTTATGCAGGTCACTAACTTTTTTGCTGTCAGCAGTAGATATGGGACCCCTGAGGACTTCAAGCGCTTGGTTGATGAAGCTCATGGTTATAATTCATTGTCTACTACAATTCTTTCCGTTTATTTACTTTAAATATTCTGTTTGTTCTATTTTCTCTTTGTCTTGTGTTAAATAAAAAGGTGAACATTTTCTTTGCAATTAAATTTGCACGTGCTTCTAAGATTACTAGACAGGCTAGATCAAGTCATGAAAAATGGGACAAAGTGTTTTCAGATGCTGGGTCCCCTAAAAAGTGGAACAATTTGCATATCCCATGAAGAGCTAAATGTCTTCAGCTGCTGTTGAGAGTTTTATATAATATGGAAGAATTTGCATCTGCATGTACCCAGAACTGTTTTTTTTGGGATGCTAGTTAAGAGTTCTATACAATGTGGAGGAATGTGGAAGGATATGGTTATCAAATAAAACCGCCTTTTATAATTTAGATTGCAGTCGGGTTAGGTTACTGACATTCTTGAACATTCATGCAAGATCACTGCTTTTTTTTTTTTTTTTTTTTTTTTTTTTTAAATTAGTATTTTTTTAAAGCTTATATACTTTTGGTTTGCACTTTGATTTATTTTTGGTACAGGCCTTGGACTGCTTGTCTTCTTGGATATTGTTCATTCATATGCTGCTGCTGATGAGATGGTCGGACTATCATCCTTTGATGGATCAAACGACTGCTACTTTCATACTGGTATTTTTAAGTCTTGATTACTCCCTTCATTTGCTAGAAGGCCTTTTGTCATCTGTCAGCCTACTTTGCGTCTTGATGATGCCAACGTTGCTTTTAAGTGGCTGGGCACATGTTCTTATTTAGGGTTGTTAACAGAAAAATTATTATTAATATTTTAACTTACTTCTTTTAACTGTACCTTGTCTCTGACTCTTTTTTGAGTGGATTTCTCAACCTCTTCTACTCAGAATTATAATTCTTTTTAATTTATACATTATTTTTCTTTTTTATCCCACCCCTAAAGGTATGCTGTACCTTGGACAAGGCAGCATTCAAAGATGTTACAAAATTTATATTTGGATAAAATGTTAGATTATTGATATCTCACATTTTATTTGAAACCTACCATTACCCACCAAAGTAATTGTGCTCTACCTCCTACTAGGAGAATTTGCAGCTTCATCAATTGTGGGCTTCTAACTAATTTGAATTTGTAGGTTGTTTTTGTAGGAAATGGGAAGATTTATAAGATCCTAAATTCAAACATACATTGGCAACAATAAATTTCTTAATAAAAGCAAAGAAGGAAAGTATAGAATGCTCAGAACTAGCCTCTTTTCATTCATCAATGAAAAGTGGTCTTGTTTCCTTTCAAAAAAATAAAAAATAAAAAAATAAAGATTCACCCTGATATCTTTTGCATATTTTTTTGACTCTATCATAAAGATGAAGGTTAAATTGAGATGAAGAATATAAAATACACACCTTTGCAAGAATGTTGCTCTCCTTTGCAAAAATCATTCGAAGGAGCTCTAAAGTTCTTATAAAATGCTCATAACCTGCCCTTTTGACCTTTTCCAAACACCCTATGTTTTCGCCCACAAGTATTCGAAAAACATACATGAAAGGTGCAATTTAAAGGCTTGGTATCACACTTCTGCTGCAATGCGAGGTCTTGTTATGTTGTATTGCAAGGTCTTCTCTTCTGTAAGTGTGTTAAAAGATCTTCTGTTGCCCTTGAACCATGATCTTTTTTGGCATTGTGGTGCAAAGCCCCTTTATGCTGTGATACGTGGACCAATTTAAACTTCTTTTGCCACACGCTGTGTTCAGTTCTCAATGTAAACCTCTCATGCGTTGCAGTGTCTAGCTGCCTCCATGATGTTCAGTATGCTTCTCTTGGACTTTAGTCTTTGGTTTCAGCTATGGCTTGGAGTCTTAAGACCGAATTTTTCTTATGATTAGGCGTCGCATTTTCAGATATCCTAGATTACTATAAGAGAATACCCCGTGTTATTCATGCATTACATAGGCATACTTGGGATCCTAAAGGAGCAAGACACTAATAAACTCCTGTATCTAAGACATTACATCAATACACATGTTCTAACTAGAAAAATGGGCTCTGCTTATTATTGTTATTATTTTTTTATTTCTATTTTTGCATTGTGGTTGCATGCTCTTTTTTTTAAATCAAATATATTTCTTCTTGACTTACCCATTTGTAGAATTCTTTCTGAACTTAGTTCCTCTTTAAGTTTCTGCTTGAACAGGTAAAAGAGGGCATCACAAATATTGGGGTACCAGGATGTTTAAATACGGTGATCAAGATGTGTTGCATTTTCTTCTCTCAAATCTTAACTGGTAATGTACAAAATAACATTTTTTTAATATATATATAAATGATACAGATCTTTGCATTAAGGAAATGAAAAGAAATGTTTTCTTGTCATAATTGAAAGTAATATTCATTCGTTTCCCCATTTTTGGTATTGTTCATCTCCTTTGTTTTTATGTTTACAAATTTTTAAAGGTAGTTTTGGTCCTGTGTTGTGTGTAAGAACATGTTTCTAAATGAAATTCAATAGGGAACGGTGAGAAATCCTCCTGCTCATACAAGCTACAGAGAATGAACTTTTTTAGTCTTCATCATTATCATTATTAATTTTTTTTATAAATAAAAACAAAGTATTCATTCCACCATAGAATGGAACATGGTAAGAAAAAAAACAATGTAGTATTTGGCTTGGAGTAGAGATTGAGGAGATTCTCTTGTCTTTGCCTTTCCGTGAGAAAGCTCATGCGCTGCAAATGAGTTTTTTTCTTCTTCTTCCTTTTTTTTCTTTAAAAAAAAAATAAAAGAATTGGTGGTATTTGGCTAGAGAGGAATAATTGAATTTTTAGGGAGGTTCAGAGATCCAATGTTTAATGTCTTCTTGTGTGCGTCCATTAATAGTCTCTTTTGTAATTATGATCTTGGTTTGATTTGAGTCTTTTTTGGTTTGTTTGGGGCTCCTTCTGCCTTTTTGTGGCTGTTTTTTTTTTGCATGTCACTTTTCTTTCATTATTTCTTTATGAAAGCTCGGTGTCTTAAACACACACACACACAGCTTGAAATTAAATTTATGTTTAACTTTTGTTTGGTATAAAATAGTTTGACATTTTGTCTTCTTTCTATTGTATATGTAGTGCGTGCTTTTGTTTTTTAGTATGGGCTTGTTAAATACTAATTAGCATCGACCTTCTAGATATATAATTATTAATCCGAGATGTAGGTTTACCTTTTAACAGGTGGGTTGTGGAGTATCATATTGATGGTTTCCGTTTCCATTCACTCTCTTCAATGATGTATACTCACAATGGTTTTGCTTCTTTTACCGGAGACATGGAAGAGTAAGGCATCTACTGAAACTTGTAATCTTACGTACATGCAACTACTCTGTTAACCTTCTACATTTTTTCTAATACAATATGAAACTAAAACTTTAATTTGGAAAGGAAAGCAGTAATACTGATACCTTAGAAAATAGCTCTGTATGGATCCTTATTTGTTTAATTTTTTTTTTTTTGAAAAAGGAAACGACCTCTTCATTAAGTTTATGAAAAGATACAATCAATATAAAAGATACAAAAGAGAGGACAAAGGATCAGTGGGTGCACCCAGGCATCTCAACTAGGTTGCACCCCCTTAGCACTCTCATCATATCCAAAACATAAGATCAAAATCTTCCAAAGCAAAAAGCAATTACAAGTACAAAAGAGATGAAAGATCATGCAACAAACAGTCCAACTACTTCAAAAACACCAAAAACCGAAGCTAGGTACAAATCTATGGATAAACTAGGAATGGGGGAATATAAAAGCCTTCCAATTAATGCCGATGTCTTGAATGGAGAAGTCTTTAAACACCTTGGAAAGAGAACACGATGATAAAACTTTTTTTTTTTTTTTTGAAATAGAAACAAGCCTCTTCATTAAGATAATGAAATGAGACTAATGCTCAGAATTACAAGGGGAAATATACAAAAAAAGAAAAAATATGGATCAGCGGGAGCACCTAGGCATCTCAACTAGGTTGACACCCCTTTAGCTCCCTCATCGTATCTTGGAGCATGAGAAAAGAAATCTAAAAAGGATAAAGTGAAGCTGAAATCCAGCAGTACAAGAAACAACCAAAGCACGAAACAAAACACTGCATGAAATACAATTAAAATCGTTAATCTTGGAAGATGAATGCTCTCCAATTTAGACATAAGTCTTAAACGGAGTAGTCTTCAAAGAGTTTGGATAAAGAGCACCAAGAAGAAGCATTCAAACGGGCAACATCAAAGTGCTCCTGCCAAGAAAAAGAATTGTTGTGAAATACCCTTTGGTTTCTTTCAAACCAAATTTCAGCTATCACCGCCTTGACCGCATTAACCCAAATCAAATGAGGACTCTTTTTAAGAGCTGGACCAACCAGAATACTAATAACGTAGCTTTTAAAATCTTCGTTGAATGCCCAGACCAGATTAAAGATGGAAAATAACCTCCACCAGCAGCATTTAGCAAAGGCACAATCAAAAAATATGTGCTGCAGATCTTCATTTCCAGCTAAACACAAGTGACAAACCGAGGGAGAGAGACAATGAGAGGGGACTTTCCTTTGCAAAATAGTTGAACAATTCAGGGTGCCATAAACCATTATCCACAGCAAAATATTGATCCTTAAGTAGTAGCTTATCAATTGAGGCTTCTGAGGACAAAAAATTGGAAAGTGATTTTACAGTGTATTTTCCTAAAGCTTCCAAGGACCACACCTTGCTGTCCAAGCAGTCTCTTACTTTTAAGTTCGATATTTGCTGAAGTAAAGCCTGAAATTCCTCAATTTCCTCCTCCTTTAGACAGCGTCGGAAATTCAAGGACCATGAAGAAAATATTCTATCCCAAAAGTCAGCAACAGTCCCATTTGGAGAAACGGCAATTCTGTGAAGTCTAGGAAAAATAGAGCACAAAGGGCGGTGGTTGACCCAAGGGTCAGTCCAAAAAGAAATTCTGCTGCCGTTTCCAACTTTTAAAGTGGCCAATGTCTCTACTTTCAGCCATGTTCTGGAGATGCTTATCCAAGGGCTACGAAGACTAAGATTTGCCCTGTTAGAAGTGTACCAATTGCAAGCATCTTTGCCATGGATACTTCCGATAACCTTACACCACAAGAATCAGCTTCACTGAAATATCTCCAGCCGCATTTTGCAAGAAGTGCCACGTTTTTAGATTTTAAACCTCCAAAACCTAGACCCCCCTCACTTTGGGATCGGGTGACCAAGTTCCATTTCAACAAGTGATTGATTTTGCTTCCTTTGTGCCCTTCCCAGAAGAAGTTCCTCAAGATTCTCTCTAGAATGGATATGACTTTTTCTGGCATGAGAAAAAGTGACATATAGTTGGAAGATTAGAGAGAACATACTTACAAAGAGTTGCTCTTCCTCCCCTAGAAAGGTTAAAGCGTCTCCATTTGTCAAGCTTCTTATGAACTTTGTCTATTATAGGCTGCCAAAAACTACCTTCTTGGGATAACCTCCTAAAGGCAGCCCCATATACAAAAAAGGTAAGTGTTCCACCTTACAATTTAGATGGGCAACAGTGGACAGCAACTGATCTTCATCAATGTTAACCCCACAGATTTCTCCCAGTTGATCTTTTGGCCTGAGCACCACTCAAACAAGTCAAGATTTTTTCTTAGATTGTCCAGAATAGCATCCTCGTACTTACAAAATATCAGTGTGTCATCGGCAAATTGGAGGATTGATACATGCACTCTTTCTTTTCCAACAACAAAACCTTCAAACAGCCCTTCCTCATGTATTTTTGTGATGAGAGCACTTAAAACTTCACTAATCAGTAGGAATAGGAAGGGAGAAAGGGGGTCTACTTGTCTAATTCCTCTTGATGCAAAAATTCTCCCCCTTGGCCGGCCATTGATGAAAATTGAGAACCTTGGGTTTTTTATGCAGCCCATAATCCACTTAATCCATCGCCTATCAAACTTTTTAAGAGTGAGAATTTTTTCTAAAAAATTCCAATCCACACGATCGAAGGCTTTCTCTAAATCAAGCTTTAAAATCTATTCTTTTTTCTTCAAACGATATTCCTCCACCAATTCATTTGCTACTAATACGGGATCCAAAATTTGTCTTCCTCCAATGAAAGCACTCTGAGTAGGATAAATTATTGAGGGCATAATCAGCTTCAAACGGTCTGCTAACACCTTGGCTATTTTTGTATAAGACGGTTATGAGGCTGATTGGCCGATAGTCTTTGACATGAATGGCATCTTCCTTCTTTGGTAATAAATGAAGTTCTCCTTAATACTAGCATTTAATTTTCCATTATCAAAGAAATCCTTCATTAAATTTATGAGGTTGTCCCTCCATTTATCCCAAAATTTAATTAGAAATTTCATTGTGAAGCCGTCCGGGCCTGGTGTTTTGTTTTTTCCAAGAGCCTTCAGTGCCTTCCAAATTTCTGAAGTTGAAAAGCAAGCTGTGAGAAAAGTATTTTGTTCCAAAGAAACACAAGGCCAATCAAAATTCAGTGGCATGAAACGGACTCCAGGGGATTTCTGATATAAAGATTCATAGAATCCCAAAATTAAGGTCTCAACTTCCTAGAAAGAAGTGGTTGGGACACCTTGGTCATTAATTAGATCGAAAATTAGATTCTTCCTCCTTTTTGCTGCCAAAAATCAATGAAAGAAATTGGTATTTTCATCCCCTAGTTTAATCCAATTCAACTTGCTTTTTTGGATTAAATTTCTTTCTTCCATTCTATACAAGTTCAACAATTCTGCCCTTAAGGTAATTCTGATGTCATCCTCTACGGGAGTGAAATTAGAAATTTTAGCCACTACTTCATACTTGACTAATTCCTCAAGAAGCTTTTCGTCATGATGTCTATTTTTTCACAAAATCCGCATGCCATGCTTTGATTGAGCTCTTCATGTTCCTAGTTTGGAGCCAATGACAAATCCTGCCTAGCCTTGATTTTCGCACCCTTCCAAAGCTCTTTCAATAATTCTACCAACCTTCTTATTCAAGAGCCAGCTGTTGTAGAATCGAAAAGGAGAAGGACCCCAAGCTATTGTTCCAGCTTCCAGCAAAAGTGGGAAATGGTAGGAAAAAAAGCGTGGTTGCCTTGTCACCATAGTGTTTTCAAACATATCATCCCAATCTTTGAAAATGAAGAATCTATCAATTAGTGAACGCGATACATTAAGACCTTCTCGGGACCAAGTGAAGCGGCCATTGGATAAGGGAACTTCCAACAGGGCTGCAGAATCAATGAACCGGTTGAATTTTTTCATCCCTTTAGTCGATCTTCCTATTGGAGCCCAACAAGTAATGTTGAAGTGTCCCCCAATACACTACGGCTCTTGACAGTAAACTGAGAGGGACAATAATTCAGGCCATATAAATCTCCTTTCTCTATAATCGTTCGGTCCATACACATTGGTGATCCAGCATACTTTTTTGCAAAGAGTCATACATTTGACGGATAAAGAGTAACCCCCCTTTAAGGATTCGGTGACCACAATTTTACTTTCATCCTACATTGTCAAAATTCCACCTGACTTGCCATAAGACTCCACGAATTCCCAACCAATTTCTTTGGAACTCCATAATGATTTGATGAAGGCTGAATCAAAGTCTTCTCTCGTAGTTTCTTGAATTAAGATCATCTCTAGATTATGCTTTTTCAGAAACCACTTTAGAGCAATTCTCTTCGCTGCGTCCCCCAAACCTTTGGTGTTCCAAGAAATGATTTTCATACTAGCCAACTTTTCCGAAGACAACACGCAGACCCTGGCCTACTAAGATTATCCGAGCAACCGCCCACAAGCATCCACTATTGAGGCAAGATTAGAAGAGATCTTTGCAAGCATTTAAATGAGCCGTTTCAAATCTAATCGACCTAGAGGAAGCGATATTGTGAAACACTCTCTGATTCCTTTCAAACCAGGTTTCTGATAGAATAGCTTTGACAGCATTAATTCAAAGCATTTTTTACTTTAATTTTAGCTTGGGTCTGAGCAGCAACTGTAGGACATTATCCTTGAACTCCGTACTGAACACCCAGCTTAAATTAAAGCTGTCAAATAGCCTTAACCAGCAGTTATTAGCAAATTTATAGCTGAAGAAAAGATGCTGTAGGTCCTCGTGATCTTCCAAACAAAGGTGACAAACATGAGGCGATAGGCAATGAGAAGGCAGCTTTGATTGCAGCACCGAAGTACAGTTTAACAGCCCCTCAAGCATTATCCAAATGATGATATTAACCCTCCAAGGACTTTTGGATTTCCAGTGATTCTTTTAGTAGCTTACCAATGGGGGAGGCCTTAGAAATATGCTTGACAAGGGAGTTTACCGAGAAAATTCCATTGGCTTCTAGATCTCATATTCGTTTGTCATTGTTTGTTGTAATGGGAAAGTTTGAAACAAGGCTGAGAAGGGTTTGGAAATCAACAATCTCCTCTTCCTTAAGTGCTCTTCTAAAATTGATGGACCATGATGAAAGGAAAGTGTCCCAAAAGTCGGCGATAGCTCCACTTTTGTTCAAAGAAATTCTAAAAAGCCTCGGAAAGAGTATATTGAGAGGTGATTTATCCACCCAAGGATCAAGCCAAAAAGCCACTCTTCTTCCATTACCAACTTTGTAGATGGCCAAAGCTTCTACTTTTAACCAAGACCTTGAGATGCTATTCCATGGACTACGAAGACTGGTCTTGACCTCTCCACTTGTGTGCCAGCCGAACGGACTTCTTCCATGAATGCTTCGCACTACTTGAGACCAAAGGGAGTCTTCTTCCTTCATATACCACCAGCCCCATTTAGCTAAGAGAGCAATATTATTTGTTTAATTCAAACCTTGTTTGTTGTTTCACTATCACATATTACTATTTATTGGAATGTCTTGTACTGTGTACCTCTCACCATCTTGATAACTAGAGCAATAATAATAATAAATAAATAAAAATAATTAAAGACAAGGCATGAATAAAAGAACTAGCTTATAAGAAATACCCGTTAAAGTCGAGGAGATCATAAAATGTTTTGCAATTGGCATTAGTAATGCTAACATGATATTAAGTTTCCTTTACTTGTTAGCTTAAGCTTTTTGGTCAATCATTGATTTAACATGGTATTAGAGTAGGAGGTCTAGTGTTTAAATTCCTGCAATGCTATTTCCTCCCCATTTAATATTGATGTCCACTTGTTGGATCTTCTACATATTTCAAACCAACGAGTGGAGAAAGTGTTAGATGTAATATTAAATTTCCTTTACCCATTAGCTTAGGCTTTTGGGTCAATTATTGATATATATATATATATATTTTTTTTTTTTAAAAAGGAAATAAGGTTTTTCATTGATATAATGGAAAGAGATTAATGCTAAAAAAAAAAGATACTAGAGATAATAAAAGTATTACAAACGATGACAAAAACAACAATCAAACTGAAAAATAAATGCATTCCAATTCAAACAAATGTCTTCAATGGAATAAATAGCATAAGACTTAGATGAAGAACACCTGGAGGAAACTAGAAGATGAGCAGAGCCCACTATCTGACCAAGGAATTGATTTATCAAAAAAAAAACATTCTGATTCCATTCAAACTGAGTCTCAGATAGAAGAGCTTTGACTGCATTGATTTAACAAGTAATAATAGAAGTTACTCAATTGCTACAATTGGTATCGGCAATGCTAAAAAATGAGCACAGTTACAAATTAATTTAGCTATGGAACTCTCTCTAAATACTAGGCAACAACTCCAGCAAAATGTGCATACTGGGTTTTTCTTCATACTGAAGTAATATTTCGAGTTCTTTTAGTCTACAGGAACTAATAAAAATAACTAGATAAATGGAGCAGGTTAACCAAAAGAGAAACAAATTGTATGAATTGCGAGACTTTCATCCTCTTTCATTAGTTCTTTGTTTTTGCCTTTTCATTTGCTTCTTTATAACTTCATTTGGAGTTCCTTTCATTTTAACAATTTTGTATCTTTTCATTCCATCAATGAGAAGATTGTATCTTGGTTAAAAAAGAAACAAATTGTAAGCTGGCAAATGAAAGGAAAAGAACTCCAGCTAATGTGTTTTTATCCTATCCCTTTTTGTTTTAATTAGAAACCTAGAAGCTTTCAAGGAGAGAAAATTGAGAAGTTACAAGAAGGATCTTCATCCGGTTATAAGTATGGAAAGAGAACAACACTACAAATTTCCTTTGACTTAAGAGTCCGAAAGGACAAGAAAGAATTTTGATCTCATAAATGATCAAGCATTGCTTCTCTTCTTTGAACTCTCTGCTACTCCTTTCAAGCCAAACTATCCACTGAAAGGCTGTACAAGCATTTAACCATAAAATCTTCTTCTCAAGATTGAAATGCAATCCATAGAACATTTGAAAAACCAAAGCTTTGGCAGGACCACACTGCACCCAACTCCCAAGGGCCTTTACAATTTTGATCCACCGGGCTTTAGTTGTGGTGCAAAAACAAAAAAGGTGGTTGCTGGTTTCCGAGCCTTTTTGCATAATGAACAATTGATCATTGACTAATTTCCATCGAAGAATTAACCTTCTGATCCCCGTTCAAGGTGTTTAGGTCTCCAAGTGACAAGGTCCAAGTGAAAATTGAATCGCCGTAACCACGTTAATGAGGGGTATCATTCTTGAGTTTGGTCTCTTGAACCTTTCGGTATTTTCTCAGCAGAATCCTTAACTAAGCATTTGGTATCTTCTCAGCAGAATCCTTATCTAAGCATTTGGTATCTTCTCAGCAGAATCCTTATCTAAGCATTTGGTATCTTCTCAGCAGAATCCTTAACTAAGCATTTGGTATCTTCTTTGCCTATGGACGTAGGAAGTCTCAGCCATTTTGATATGAATATGTTAAATGGGAATCTTAGTACTTCCGAGGGTTTGCAAAAGAAAAATCCCATGAAGTGCTTAATGCCATCGACTTGCTGTCTTTGCCTTTTGGCTAAGGATACTCTTCTTCATGTCTTCTTTGAATGCTACTATGCTAGACCAATTTGGGCAAACTTGTTTGTAATATTCAATATTCATTGGGTATTCTCCAATATTTTGATAAGTAGTGTTTCAGCATTACTCAATGAATCCTTGCTACATTCCAAAGGCAAATTGCTTTGAATTAATGCAATTAGAGCTATTCTTTCAGAACTATGGTTGGAAAGGAATCAACATATCATCCATAATAAACATTTATCGGCCTCTACTTGGCACTCTCTTTCCAAATGATTTGTTAGGTTTCTATTCAAGACATTTTCCTTAATTTGATGCCTTTATTTCTCCTGCCTAATTTTTGTTCTTGAAGTTAAATTCATATGCTTTTATGCTTAATCTAATCTCACTTCTTTTCGAAGTTGTCTTTTTTTTTCTTTTTCTTTGGATAAGGAAAGGAAACTTTTCTTATCTCTTTTCATTATATCAATGAAATATTTGTTTCTTGTTTTTTTTTTTTTTAAAAGAACAAATGCTAATGATGGGTAGGATTGTTATCCTTCATTAACAAAAAATTGTTGGTTGCTTTTCAGCAAAGGTTTCCAACAGTCTTAACCATATAATCAAACAAGAGTTATCTTCGAATATCTTGGAATGTACTGGGGTAGTGACATAACGGTATATTATAAATTTGTTACATAGAAGGAAACATCTCTGTTTCTTATAGAAAACAATTAATTGAAGGAAATTTGGGGCGACACATTTATAGCAACTGTACTGAAGGAATTAATGAAAATTAGAAATTGAAAGCCAGGATCTGCCAAAGATTTGGGAATATAAATCTTGAGTCCTGTATTATTGAGAAATAACGGGTAGGAATTTCCAGCCCAGCAACCAAATCAAAGATCTTCTATCAATTATCCTTGTGTAACTGCTTCCAACTTTACGGAAAATTCATATCTTTATCTTCAGCTTAACGTCAGTACTGTGGTTTCTGATTTATTCTATCCTCGCGGTAATTGAAACCCAACCCTGTTTGTCTACAGGTTCTGCAATCAATATGTAGACAAGGATGCGTTGCTGTACCTCATACTGGCAAATGAAATACTTCATGGTCTTCATCCTAATATAATAACGATTGCTGAAGATGTAAACGATTACTTATCTATTTGGTTGTATATAATTTTAGCATACTTATACTTGAAAACCCTTGTATTCTACACCTTGAAGTTAAAGTCAGAGGTCGGTTTAACCCCATATTTTGGCTTGGTAAATGGTTAATCGATGGTCCCTTAGCTGATAAATTCTTATGACTCTTCATGTTGTCCATGAGTAAATTTCAACTGTTAAGAAGTGAGAAATGAGGTCAATGACAGTTGGATTTCTACGTTTAGAAGACCTTATATTTTATAGAGAGGTAAGAGAGTTGACACAACTCATTTTCTGTTTAGACAAGTGGTGCTTTTCACTGGCTCTAATTATAGAGGCGTTGTATGTGTACCCTTTCCTCCTGCTCTGGTTGAAAAACGATCCTTTCCTTAGTGAAATTCCTTTTCAACTTCCTTTCTTGAGGTGATCTTTGCCTCCTTCCTGCATTTTGTAAGGAGTTGTGGAAGTTAAAAAAAACCTCTAACAAGCATGTTTCTTTAGTCTATTCCTAGGTGGCATAAATTCAAATTTTCTAATTGCTCCATGGCTTCTATGCATACTGATTAGAAATCTTCTTGTAACTCTTTTGGTTCTTTTTGGTCATCCTTCTTGTAAATGTCATAAATAGAAATGAAATTGCTACTTGTATAAAGTAAGTGCCATTTCCTAGAATTGTTTTCAAACCATAGTTGCTGAATATACTAGAAACCAATTGAGAAAATATAGAGAAGCCAGTTAAATAGATTAGTTTTTCTTACCACGGATTTTTTTTTTATAAATTAAATGGAAATAGTACATTTTAGCTTCTTGAAACATTTTAACTTTTGGGTAAGATTCCACTTGTTTGTTTTCTTTTCCATGGCAAAGTGCAAAATCTTTTCTAGCTTTAGTATCTTGCTAGTTTCTTTTGTGATGAGGCATGGGATATCTTGTTAGGATATTTACTATCAGGCATTATATGCATTCTAGCTCTCTAAGAATTCTTATTTGTCAGGCAACGTATTATCCTGGACTATGTGAGCCGACCTCTCAAGGTGGACTGGGTTTTGATTATTATGTGAATCTTTCTGCATCAGAGATGTGGTCGTCCTTCCTTCAGGATGTTCCGGACCATGAATGGAGCATGAATAAGGTTGTTTTCTATTCTTTGTGAGCCTGTTTGATGCATCTCAATCACTTAGAGGGTTTTCCATTTATTAAAGTGGGAAAGAATTGCATCGTGCAGATTGTTAGTTCATTAATCGACAACAGACACTACGCAAACAAGATGCTTCTGTATGCTGAAAACCACAGCCAAGTAATTTTCTTCCTAATCTTTTTAAAATTATTAGCCATCCATGGTTTAATAAATTATAAGCATGGATTTTACATGCTTGGTTCCGTACCTTTCTTTTCTTCTTCTTCTTCTACTTTATTTATTTTTTATTTTTTAATTGTTATTTCTTTATCCTTTTAGTCCATCTCTGGTGGACGTTCATACGCAGAGATTCTGTTTGGTGATATCAAGGAGCATGGTGCTGGATCAAAGGAAACACTGCTCAGGGGGTGTTCCTTACATAAAGTACGATTCATCTCTCCAACCAAATCATTCATTTAATATTTTAGAAAATAAATGTTCTAGTTTGCAAAAATTGCTTCTAGCCCTCAGAAACAGTCGTAAATACAAATGTTAGGTTAGTAGTTGGGAATTAGAACGTAAACCAAATCCCCAACATTTTAACTAATCATCTTCATTTTTATTTTATTATTTATTTTCATTTACTATTATTATTATTATCTTTATGTTAACTATATTATGATATTAGATAACAGAATCAGTCTTTCGTCGCTCTGATTCGTCCCTAAAAAAAAAATAATAATAAATAAATTAGATAACAGAACCTCTCAAAACCTGTTAAAAAAGTTGGTTCCATCCGAGGTCCTTATTATGCCCATTTTCAGTGTTTATTAGCTTGCATTCAAATGCATAAGGTCAACTAGATACTGCAGAAATAGTTCTACCTTCTATTCTATTCCTTCCTTACCTACTGTTATTTAGTTTATCCATTTATTTAATTTTTCTTCTGGTGGTCTTGAATCAGATGATTAGATTGATCACATTTACTATGGGCGGACGAGCATATCTTAACTTCATGGGAAATGAATTTGGGCACCCAAAGGTCAGCTTCTATCTTAATCTGAGCTATTGTAAGAAAAATTTGGGATGACAGGAACGCAAGGATTTTTAAAGGAAAGGAAAGATCACCAGAGGAGGTTCTCAATTCATCACTATTTAATGCTTATTTTTGGTGTAAAAATGTCGCCCTTCAATACTTTAGCTTAACTTTCCTTATACCAAGTTGGAAAACCATTTTGTAACCCCTTTATGGTCCCTTTTGTATCTCTTTGAATATTTCATTCATCAATGAAATTGTTTCCTATCCAAACAATAAAAAAGAAATAAAAAAATGCATGAAGATGTATAATATTTTATCCTGTCAAAATATGTCTAATATTTGTCTATGGATCAGAGAGTTGAGTTCCCAATGCCGAGCAATAACTTCTCGTATTCGCTTGCCAACCGACAGTGGGATCTTTTAGAAGAGGAAATGCATCACAATTTGTTCGTTTTTGATAAGGTGTGTAGTTATTTTTCAATATCGTTAACTTTGAAACTTTGTTATGCAATAAATTGCTATTGGTATAATAATTCAGTTGTGTTAATTTACTTTCTTCTTTCTAGGAGCTGATGGGATTGGATGAGAATGAGCAACTACTGACAAGAAGTTTACCAAACGTCCACCATGTCAATGAAGCTACCAAGGTAAGCTCTCTCCTTCTCCTTTCATTTCTGGTTGATTTTGTCTGTTTTGACGTTTACACAATTAGTACTTGTTTGTTACTGCTTTTGATTCTTTCATGCATTCCCGTTTCAATTAATATTTGGTATGTGACACGGTTAGCATTAAGAATACATGTATAAAAGTTTAAAGGTACTTAACTTTAGGTTTTGAGTTTAGTGCTAGTTAAACAAAGTATCAAAGCAATAGATGGTGTTTGTACGTGTTACTGTTGTGTCTGTGTTTGGTATACATAAAAAGATTGAACACACTCAATAACCAATCCACTTAACCTTTTGAGTTTAGTGGTAGTTGAACACAGTATCAAAGCAACTATCAAAGTATCAAAGAAACTTCTAATATTATTTCCTCTCCAATGGTCAAATTAATATATAGCCCAAATGTGGGAAGATCATTAAGAGTATAAAAGATTAAATATAATCTATGGGCTCAAACTTTTGGAGGATTTTGTAGTAATTTAATGTTTAGCACATGAAATTTTATTTGCTTGTCCATGTTATTCTTCCCCTCTTAAGTTAATTTTATTTCTTTTCAAACCACTTTAAGAAAGAAATTTCAAATGAGAAATTTAAGGCCCGTCTGTGTTTGGTATGTTGGGATTCTATTTTTTTCAGATTTATTGAATCAAATAGGACATTTTTAAAAAAAAAAAAAAAAAAAAAATTACTTGGATTATGCAATCTAAATTATGGAGACTATTAAAAAAAAAAAAAATTGTCATTTAATCCAAATTTTATTTTGAACATTTAAGCTGCATAGTTACATTAAAAAATTATAAAAACCTTCCTAAATATATTATTTAATGTTATAAACTCACTCTTTTATTTTTTAAAATTTATGTTTGTTTCCTCGCAATTTCCCAATTATGGTTTTCACGTTTGTTGAAGAAACACTTGATTTTCTAGTCAAATTCTAAAAAGAAAAACAAGTTTTTGAAAACTACTTTTTTTAGATTTCAAAATTTGGCTTGGTTTTTAAGAATATTCGGAGAAAGTGGATAACAAAAACATTGAAACTTAATAGATCTGGTTTCTAATAGATCAATTGTTAAATTGGTTTTAGGGGTGTACACGGGTTGGGTTGGGCTGGGTTAGGGGTCTTTTTTGGACCAACCCGAAAATCTGGGTTGGACTACTCTCCAACCCATCGGTTCCATTTCGGAGGGTCAACCCAACCCAATATTTTTCGGGTTGGGTTGGGTTGGGTTGGGTTGGGTCATGGGGTCGCTCTCGCTCTCTCTCGCCCTCTCTCTCACACTCTCCCACTCTCTCTCTTGCTCTTCCACTCTCCCGCTCTCTCTCTTGCTCTTCCGCTCTCTCTCTCTCTTCCGCTCTCTCTCTCTCTCTCGCTCTCCCAAAGGGTTACTAGGTTAAATATATATATGGGTCGGGTTAACCCAGTGGAAAAATCACGAACCCAAGACCCGGCCCGAAATTAAAAAATAAAATTTTTTCAACCCAACCCAACCCCTACGGTTTGGGTTGGTTAGTCCGGGTAGGTCGAGTTACCGGGTTTTTTGATCACCCCTAATTGGTTTTGTTGCAAAGTTGCTGACAGATCACATTTTCATTTTCTTTTGGGGTTATGAATCGTAGGCCTTGTACTTGGTAATTTGGTTCAATGGACTTTGTTTTTGGTAATCTGGAAGTTTTCTCATGATCTCACGTGTTTTGCTTGTCCGAAGTTGGTTTGTCTCACTGCCTCATTCTGTTGCACTCTTCTTCATTGTTTTGTGTAATATTTGAGATGTTTACTTTACCTTTATTGATGTTCTCTTGGCATTTTTTTTCTTTTCTCCCTTCCGGCATTTATGTACTTTGAGCATTAGGAACTCCAAGAAAATACAACTCTAATTGAATCTCTTAATTTTAAATTTATGTTTTCGGAGTTGCTAACCAAACACACCTTTAGGAACTCCAAGGAAGATAGTTCTTGGGTGGAATGTTTTGATGAAGAGTTCAGTTGTTTGAATCAATACATTTTTTGTACCTTTTCAGGTATTATCTTATATTCGAGGTCCCTACCTTTTCATATGCAACTTCCATCCCGCAGATTCCTACAAAAGATACAGTGTTGGTGTGGAAGAAGCGGGAGAATATCGAGTAAGCATTACTTTGCCACCAAATTATATTTTATGAATCTATAGATCTTGTTCAATAACGATTATCTTTTATTTTAAAAATTAAACACTCAAAAGATCGACTAAAGTCTGATATCTTAATGCGCACAGATTATATTTAATACTGATGAAATTAAATATGGAGGTCGAGGGAATATAAAGCATGATCAATATCTTCAAAGAACAATAAGCCAAAGGTAATAATTTTCGACTTTCTTAAAGACTTCCTTCGCTGTCCTGTAATTCCTTTTGAGATTAATTTTCACAATAAACATCATCATGTGGTCTTCATGTTTCCAGAATTGACGGCCTCCGAAACTGTCTAGAAGTGTCTCTGCCTTGCAGAACTGCACAGGTTAGTTAAATCTTTGGATATGCATTAATCTGGTGGGTTATATAATGTACCTGTTTGATAACGTTTTAAATTCTTGTTTCTCGTTTCTTTTTGATATCCAAAATTTTAATGATGTTTATTTTAAATATTTATTATGACAAAATGATGGTTTTGTAGCTTATTTTATGCTTTGGAAACACTGGAAACAGAAAAAATAAAACACAAAACTTGAGAAACAAGAAAAAGGAAGTGTTATCAAACACTCATGTTTCTAAAAACCTGGAAACAAGGAATAAAATCTAGCAACAAGAACGTTTATATTAGATAAACATGAGTTCTATCTCAAAACCAATTGACAATCAATTGATAATGAGAGAAGTAATTCATATCTTACAAAGATTGTAAGGTCTCACTATCTTTTCAACATGAGGTCTCACTATCCAAAGAACTCTAATGTTTCTAAGATTTTGAAATTCTGGGGACCTGCTGCCGGTGGTCTATCATTGCTCATTTTCAGGGAAATGTAGTTCTCACAATGTATCACTTACACTCATTTTCCTAAGAATTTTTGTAGCATTCTTATCAATCTTTAATTTCCTTGGTTAATTTACTAATTTAGTCCTGAATTTTGATGATCGTGTCAATTTAATCTCTAAATTTTAAATAGTTTAAATTACATTTGTCAACTTCGAATGGATGATTCTATGTTCTTGTTATTAAACAAAATGATTGATGTAGCATGTTCAATAAAAGTTGGTTGATTGGTCATGTTGTGAGACAAATGACACATTGGATAACTTAAAATGATAGAGTGACGTGGTCTCTTATTAGTGCATGGTACACAGGCTATTTTAATTCTTGTCTACTACTTGTGTCATTTGTCCGCCAATGTTTATGACATAAACACACATCATTATTTAGTTACCATGTTCACGGCATGAAGTACATACAAACATAAGTTCAAGAACATAATTTTATTGTTAAAGTTTAGAGACTAATGTACATGACCACCCGACCTTAATTTATACTAGAACCGATCCTTTATTACTGTCATCTCGTCGATTTATAAGAATTGATACTATACTTGCTTAAGATATTATGCATGAAATCTGTTGTTTTGAAGCAGGTAGCTAAAGGGCAGTTATAAGGCCATCACAATCATGCCAACGACTCGTTAATTTCCGAACTGAGTTCATTTTCTATGTATACTCAGTCCGATTTCTCTCTCTCTCCCATGCAGGTTTACAAACTAAGTCGAATATTAAGAATATAAGTCATTCTGCACTCATGGGAAGAAATTTGACAGAAGTATATGCCAAAGTTGCCAGTCTATGTCTGCTAGAAAGTCATGCCCAAAAGGCACTACAACAGTGAAGAGTCAAACAAGAGCCTGATTTTCCAGGGCTGAGGTAATTTGTTGAATCAGAGCCTATTAGCTAAGCTGATGTTCACTTTGTACTTTTGAGATAGAATCACTTGGTATTTGCAGGTTTCATTTCCCATATTCAGCACTTCTAATTTTAATGTTTTTCTGTTACAGTTTTGATTGGGGTTCTGTTCTAAATACTAAACTGCCATGGTGGAATTGTATGTTAAGTTGATGATGAGTAAGATTATTTCATTTCTTAATATTAATATTTAAATAGAAAAAGTAGTTAAAAACTTAAAAGTTGGAGCCTAGCTCAACAACTGGCATAGTGACTATACTAACAATCTCAAAATTAGAGGTTTTATTCTTCTCCCTTGTATTGTCAAACAAAAAGAGTTGGCAGGTTTTGAAACTGTATATAAAAAATAGATCATAGAAAATAAAAATGCTAGGAAAATTAGTGTTAGTTTCATTTTCAAAAATAGAAAAAAAAAATTAACGTAGTATTAATTTTATAAGGTTTAATTAATTATTTAAAAAATTATTATAAATAGCAAAAATATCAAACTATCCACAAATATATAAATTTTTTACTGTTTATCAGTGATAAATCACAATAGATTTCTATCACCGCGGTCTATCACTCAAGTGATAGAAGTCTATCGCAGTCTATTACTAATAAACAGTGAAATTTTTCTATATTTGTAAATAGTTTGATTTATTTTGCTATATTTTAAAGCAATCATTAATTATTTTAATTTTAATTTTTATTTGCAACGAGTGTTTTTATAATTTTGTGACTGATATTTTGTTGTAAGTTTGTTGAGTTGTTTTATTTGCTTGATTTTGTCATCAAAGTATTATCGTGATTGAATTTTGCCATGTTTTTACTATCACTTTTGAGCGCTTAATTAGATGGTTGAATTTTGTATGATTTAATTTAGCAAATTTTCAAATTTACGATGTATATGTTTCCATACTTAATAAGTTTAAGATATAAATATAGGAAACTAGGAGCCAAAGGGTACTCAGTTGATATGATAGTGTAAAATTTTGGTCGAAATCTTGAAATTTCAAGATTTTGACCATGGAGAATTTCGATTGTCTCCCCATTTTGCATTTTTTTTAAAAAAAAATTAACAATTAAATATGAAGTTTTTATCATCTCAAATTTTGATTTTCAAGAAGCCAAAATTGAGAAAAATCACACATATTTATTTTTAACTTCATTCGAACATTTTTTTCAACTGAATTTTCATATTATTTTACCTAAAAATTGAATTTATGTAAATTTTGTATTTTTAGCACCCAAATTAAAGCTTTCATTTTTAAGTAACAAAATTTGAGAAAAATAACACATATTTATTTTTAACTTCATTCAAACTTTTTTCATCAAATTTTTACCTCATTTCAGCTCAAAATTGAATTGATACAAGTTTTGTTTTTTTACCATCCAAAATTTGAGAAAAATAAAATATATTTAATTTTAACATCATTTAAACTTTTTCCATTGATTTTTTACATCCCTTCACTTCATAATTAAATTGATGTAAGTTTTGATTTTTTATCATCCAAATCTTCCATTTCGAAAAAATCAAAATTGAGAAAAATAACTTATATTTATTTTTAACTTCATTCAAACATTTTCCATTGAATTTTTACATAATTTTACCTCAAAATTGAATCGATGTAAGTTTTATTTTTTTACCATCTAAAGTTTTCATTTCCAACAAACCAAAATTGAGAAAAATAATAAGATACTCCAATGTCATATTTTTGGTATTAGACATGTATGTTTTATAACAAACAATTTATAATTATTTTGTATGCTACCATTTTATTTCCTTTAAGTTTGCAATTAATTACCAATATTTGATATTATCGTAATTATCTTTCTATTTCTTTTTAAAAATTTTGCTATTGCGTCGACATTTACACAAATGTTTATAGTATATGTCTAAATGTTGTCTCACTTTATAGAAATTATGATTAAAAATGATCAATTATAGTCTAATTAAGCCACAATAACGGCTTCATTAATTAATTAAAATAATTTTCATCAATTTTCATAAAGTTTCTCAAAATTCCCATCGATATCAATATTTTCATAAAATTAAGACTTCAATATTTCTATCAGCATCAATATTTTGAACCATAGGGGTGAGAGATAGCTCATAAAAAATAAAAATAAAAAAATAAAAAAATTGAACATTTCCTTAAATTTTTCTTTACAAAATGACAAAAAACCTTTTCCTTCTTAAAAAGTAAATATATTTGTAACTTGTAAGCAGAATTGGGAAGGCAAATACCACATTCAAGCTTCGATCTAAAGTTCTTTGTCAATTTATTATTAAAGCATTATAAATATTAAAACAAATTTAAAATTTTATTTTAAATAATAAAATAAATCATAGGTTTATAATTTATGATTGTTTTCAAATATAGTAAAATGAGCTAAACTATTTACAAATATAGCAAAATTTTTCAGCAATAGATCACAATAAATTCTAATAGACAGTGATAGAAGTCTATCTGATCTATCGCGGATAGATAGTTAAATTTTTTATATTTGTAAATAGTTTGATATTTTTTTATTTATAACAATTTTTCTATAATTTAATTGGCTAGCTTCTATCCACTATTTAATATGGTAATATGATACAATTATAAAATAAAATTGTGCATAACAATTTTATATTATTCGATGAAATATACTTTAATGTGTGTATATAATCAAGTTAGGTTTAGCTTCATTAAAAATAATTGTTCCTCTTAAAACTAATATAAAATTGTCATGTTTACTACTTTGTAATCAAAATTTTATTGTAATTGTAATGAATTCTTTTTATTATTCATAGTTCAGAAAATATTATTAATTAGTTTTCTAGAACATATTTACATGAGCCCACTTTTCATATTACGATTAATTGACCAGTAAACGTTGTCTAAATATACAATCAACGAGCAATTTTTTTGGACGTAAATACTTATTTTTAGTCTTTGAAAACTTGAATCCATAGTCCCTATGTAGTTTAAAAAGAAAACAAATTAGCATCTCAAAGTTTGTTAATTGGTTTCAAACCGTTCATCAATTTTTTTTTCTTCTTTCGAGCTCTAATATGAGAGTACGATTTGAAACTTAGACCTTTTGATTGATAATATATATGTCTTTGGCAATTATAACTCAACATGTTTTAGTATATAACTTAGCTTTAGTTAGTTCTGAGAGCATGCATTATATATCTTATAGAGTACAATTGTAATCAAATGACTATTAAGAGATGATAGATTCAACTTGACTTTACTTGCATTTAGATATTTTAAAATTCAAGAAAATGAGATCTTTGGAGGTTAAGACATATATAAGTGATAACTCAAATAAAACGAAAATACATATTAAGTCACTACATGTAACTTTCCTTAAAATATTCATTTGACATTAAGGTTAGAGATGAATATAACATAACAAGAAAAACATCTAAACAACTAAATCTTGCTTAGATCCATAAAATTAGTTCATTTGAACTATGTAGGATAACCAAGAGTTGTAATACATTTAGATGACTGGTAAATATTATTTAGATGATTGGTAAATGTTGTTGTCGTTGTTGTTATTATTATTATTATTTAGTATGTGAACATAGAGATTCAAACTTCTAATCTTTCAAACTACTTACTCAACATTAATAAAAAATATTTTATTAAAATCAAGAAAGTAAGTTCTCCACATGGTAAGGTTTTTTTCTTTCTAAATAAAAACTATATTTTTTTTTTAGTATTTCAAACCTATGAAAAGTAAAGAACAAGGTTCCAAGTTTCAAAATTGAATAATATGACTCACATCTCATTAATTACTATTTTAGTCCGGACTTAATACAATCATTAGTATACTAAAAAAAGATCTAATGTGGCATTCTTAAAATAATAATAATATAGTTAAAACATAGTTTAAGCTACATCTCATTAGCTGTCGTAGTTTCACCTTTACTTTCATTTTGATAATCTCCATAATTTATTAGAATTTTGTCCCTAAAATTCATAATTAGAATCTAATCATTATGGTTGGATAAGTATTTTATCTAAATGTAGAAATTATTGATGAAATTTTGTCGAACTATACAGATCAAAAATTAACTTTTTAAAACGACAGTGACTAAATTAAAACTTTGGACTAAATTTGCGATGTAACTCGAATTTATTTTCGTGTATATATAAACTACACCTTGAAAACTCCCTCTTCACTACGAAGGCTGTCTTTGAAAAAACTAAAGAAAAGGAAAACTTCCGTACTAACCTTCGCCGGCGTGAAATCGGAGGAGTATTGTAGAGGTTCAAAGGTTCCTGACTGTCGAAAATGGCGAATCTCCCTCAATCGCTCTCCATGAATGCTGCATTTGGAGGTCCCGGTCCGTCAATCCCCGGTGCCTCCGGAGCTCCACCGAACAAGGAGCGAAAAATGGCTTCTTCGGAGCAGTTGGTGCTCGACCTCAGCAATCCGGATCTCCGGGAGAACGCTCTCCTTGAACTGTCGAAGGTAAGATTCCTTGATACTTAAACGTTAAGCGGAGGTAGAGGAGAGTGTTTGGGGTTTGGTGTTTGGTGTTGGTGTGCTTTTTTCCCCTCTTGTATTGTGGTGGTGATAATTAGGGATTGCAGCTGAAACGAATTGTGCTGGTGTTAAAGAATTTGTAGCTTTTGTTTGGAACGTGAGGAACTTGTAACTTGCAGCGGCTGAGAGAAACGTAGGCGAATGGATATGTTTATGTGAAATTAAGTTATTGTTGCTGTGTATTTCGTTGCAGCCAAATCAGGGATTGATGCGAGTTCCACCTAGTTTTGATCCTTTTCCGTATTAGTGCTACTTTTTATGAATTATTCTGTATGGAGTCGACTGATATGTAGCGGAGTGAAACTTAACCCAACCGGTTAAAAGAAAGAAATAGAGACTCCGATTTTCTGATTCCAAGCTAATAGGCTAGTCTTCTTCTTCCTCTCTTGACTTTACTTCTCGCTGCAGATTTTTTTGGTATCGAATACTAACAATTGTTGCATGGGAAATGAAAGTAAAGACTAAAAAGTATGCTGTATCTTCTGTTTCCTCGAAGGAAAAGTTTTGGCTGACCCTTTGTTTGTGTTTGTGAAAGGTTTAGCCCATCATGTGGGATTATTTTTGTATTATATGTGCAGGAACAAGTATAGCTGATGCTCTAATTTGTTTCTGTTTTTATTTTCAGAAGAGGGAACTGTTTCAAGATTTGGCCCCATTGTTGTGGAACTCCTTTGGAACCATTGCTGCCTTATTGCAAGTATGCTGCTTTAATTATCAAACTTTCTATGAATTATCTAATCATTGACGTGATATAAAATCTTATGTTTATTATTTCATTGTCCATATTTCATTCCCTAATGTTGTTACGTTATTTTAAATTATTCTTTTTGGTTCTAACAGGAGATTGTATCGATATATCCCGTTCTTTCACCCCCAAATCTAACCCCTGCACAGTCAAATAGAGTTTGCAATGCTCTTGCTCTTCTTCAGGTCACTCCCTGTTAAACTTGTCACATAATGGGAATCAAATTATAGGTGGTTTGGTGGTCACTAGTTACTCATGGACATTTTTTATCTGAAACTACAAATTATGCTGTCCTTTTTTCTTTTTTTTCTTTTTTTTTTTTTGCAGTGTGTAGCTTCTCATTCAGATACAAGGATGTTGTTTCTCAATGGTAATGTTGTTCATCTTGTTTATGTTTCGACACTTTTACTTAAGAATTCATACATGAATATTCCCAAATGCATCTCCATCACAAGATCAACATACAAAATGAAGTTTCCTTGACGAAATCTTACTCTAATTATTCTGTGAGGAGGGAAGGAGGGAGGGAGGGAGGGAGCAGACCATGTGGATCCTGAACACTTTCAAAAGGTTCTCCACCACATACTGGTAGAGAAGGGACATCAATAGAAATATAGCTTCTGCATAAGCCACACTCACCATGAGATCCTGATGAATTCTCCTTTTCAGGACCAAGGGATAGTATTTGTGTCAGGCTTGTTGTTTTGTGATCTTGTGGGGAGTGTGACTTGAACGGAATGGTAGGATTTTAGAGGGATTGAGAGATATTTGGAGGAGCTCTGAGAAGGAGTGAGGTTTAATGCATCTTTATACATGTTTGTTAATTGGATTTTTTTTGTAATTATTAGCTTGATTTCGTTCTTTTTTATTGGAGACCTTTCTTGTGGTTGAGGTCTCCTCTTCTGTGTACTTTTATTTCAATTTTTTAATGCTCTGCGAAGGTATTGAGCACGTATATGACTTGGGTGCTTATCTGTCAGCAGTCATAGGATTTTTGTTATTCCCTTAAGATGATTGCATTCTCATAATATTTCCTAGTATTCTCATTGGGTCCTTACCAAGAATTGATTAGCAACTGCTTTTATCCTTTGCAGCTCACATACCGTTGTATTTGTATCCTTTTCTTAACACAACTAGCAAGTCGAGGCCTTTTGAGTACTTGCGCCTTACTAGCTTAGGTGTCATTGGTGCGTTGGTGAAGGTATTTCACTTTAGAGCATGAGCTTATACTCTCTCTTCTTTGTTCTTTCTTCTTTATGTGCACTGTCAAAGTTTTGATTCCACTTGTAACATTGATACAACAGTATGGAGATAGTATGTTGACTGAAAAATATGCGAGGCATTGTCAGAATGAAATGGAACTTCAATTGCATAAATTGTCATAGCTTTTGCTTTTAATACCTCATAATTCATAAGATCTAAACCTTACTTCTAAATGTTAAGTATGGTTCGTTATCAAGTGAAACATTTTTATATAACTGAAGAAGCTATCATATTAAGTAGCAGCATGTGGGGGTTCTCTTAGATCATTTTCAATGAATTATCACATTGTTTGTATAACTTTATCCCGTACTTCAGAATAAGCTAGTTTTATGTGACTGTTTCAACATGTGCACCTTTGCTATCTTTTTTTCCCGGGTGATATTTATCTTTCTTTGATTATTAAAGTTTCAAAATCTTTCTTGTATCTATTATTGGTGGCTCTTGTTTCAGTGATGGTCTATGTTTTTGCATGACCTTTTTCTAGGCTTCATGATCTAGAAAAAAAAAAGGAAAAAGGAAAAAAGGGAAAAAGGGAAGAAAGTAAAAAAGCAGAAAGAAAGCCTGTGCACCAAGGTTTAGATAATGTAATTTGGTATCTAAGCACTGATTTGTATAAGGTGTTAGCCTGATCTACTTGAATAAAACTACTTTGGTATATCCGGGAAAAAAGACAATATGACATTGAACTTTTTTGGTCTTTAGACATGATATTGGTTGGTGTTTCATTATTTGAATGAGAATTTGACATGGTAGTCTACGTATGCCTTCAGAATTCGTTAAGTCTGTGTACCTAAATATAAGAATATACTTCATACCTTCCCGTACTTAATCTCAGGTACATACAAGCACTGGTAAGAGGTGGTATCCTTTTAATTTCATTGTTCCTTGGGTGTAGGCTATGTTCCAACAAATCTTGTTAATCTTTTGAAAATATGAGTTCCGTTTTCCTTCTTGTTTTACCAGGTAGATGATACAGAAGTAATAAGTTTTCTTCTGTCAACTGAAATAATTCCCCTATGCCTGCGTACCATGGAAATGGGAAGTGAGTTGTCAAAAACAGTTGAGTTTCCTGATGCTACTTCTATTTCTAAAAATTTACCGTACAAATCTCATTTCTACAATATTTCATTAGCAAATTATCTATATCATAGATTCTCAATGGGACATTTAGGGAGTTAAAATCTATATTGTAATTTTTGTGGCAAGTTTTGATTGTTTTCTTAGTTGGATGAAGATGAGGAAATGTCAATATTCTCCTCCATTTCTTTCCCCGTTTTTATCAAAATGAAGGGATGGGGACTAAATCTCAATTTGTGGACTCTTTCTTGAGCTCTGAAATACTACAACTGATCCGTTCCTTTTGAGAGGGTAGGAAATACCAGTCCTCATCTCCATTTGTTGGCCCCTCAATTTTTTTGCTCTGTTTTGTTTTTTCCTTTTCTTTTTTCAAGACTTTTTTCTCTCAACCTTTCCATGAATCATACGTAGCACTATAGCAGTAAACAATATTAATGATAATGTTATTTTAGTGAACTAAGTATTAGAAATATTATACTATGTGCCCGTTAACATAAACTACTATGACTAACAATTTTGTTCCACAGGTTGCAACATTTATCGTGCAGAAAATTTTGCTGGATGATGTGGGGTTAGATTATATTTGTACTACAGCTGAGCGATTTTTTGCTGTCGGCCGGGTTCTGGGCAATATGGTAGCAGCTCTTGCTGAACAGCCCTCCTCTCGGCTTTTGAAACACATAATTCGATGTTATCTTCGATTGTCAGATAATCCAAAGTGGGTAAACGTAGATTTGCATATCATTTGAGGTAATTAGCCTTTACTGTTTCTTTAACTAGTTCCATTCTTCAGGGCTTGTGACGCCTTGAGGAGCTGTCTTCCAGACATGTTGAGGGATGCTACTTTCAATAGCTGCCTTCGGGTAAGTGTTTCTTCTAAATGGACTGCATTATTATTTGGTAGGGCTTCTGATGAGAAACAATGTTTACGAGGAGATATGCTGAATTATAATATATATTTTTAAATGTCATTTAATCAGTGAGGTTTCCCTGTTAAGTTTCATTTTCATTCATGTCCAATTTTAGTTAGGCTAGGTTTTGCAACTCTGTTGGAATTGTAGAATGATCATGACATTTATCTAAATGGGGAAGTTTGGTATGACATTTAACATAGGCGCGCGCGCACCAAAAAAAAACCCTTGAACTATGAACTTTGTTACAACTACACCCTTGAGCTTTTAATTTGATCAACTAGCTCCTGCAATTTGTTAATTGTTGCAATCAAGCCCCGGTAGTTTATTAAATTTTTGCATTTTCCCTTGTTCATGAGTTATATGTGTTTTTAAGTAATCTCTTTTTATTGAAATAACATCCGAAAATTTAATTTTACAAATATATCGATATCAATACTAACGTAGGGGTTAATTGCAATAATTAACAAACTGTAAGGGGCTAATTGATTGAATTAAAATTTTGGGTGCTTAATTTTTGCAAATCACAAAGTTCATCAAATTAAAAGTCCAGGAGTGTAATTTTAACAAACCTCAAAGTTTGGTGATTTATGCAATTACCCCAAAAAAATGAATTAATTAATGTGGCTTTTTTGTTTATTGACCGGGTTAAAATGATTAAATTCTTTTAAAATATTGAAAAGCATTTGCCAGTGAAGTTGGAGAAAACAATCCATAGAATGAGGTTTAGTAAGCCCTTTCAAATTTCACTGGTTGGCTACATAAGAAAAAATGATTTCTAAAATTATAAAACAAAAGGGTTTTGGAAAATTATTGCTCCGCTAAAAAGCACTATTCTCAAAATCATCCCGAACTCATGCTCTGTCAGAGCTCCTACTTCCAACTACTCTATAGAAGATCTGTTCTATAGGTTGTATAACTGTGTCCATGAATTCTAAATATATATATTCATATTGTACTTGAAAAAACTCCTCGACTTTGCATCATGTTTGGTTCATTTACATTTCTTTTTCTGTTTTTTTTTTCCCCTCCAATTTTCACAGGAGGATCCAACCACTAGGAGGTGGCTGCAGCAGTTGCTACACAATGTAGGAATGAGTAGGGTTCCAGCACTTCAGGCAGGAGCTGGATTTGATCACATGATGGTGAATTAAACTTGAAATGTATGTTGCAAATTTTTACATATTTGTCATATAGTTTCCCAGTTTGCAGCTTTGCTAAAACTTATTTATTTCTCTGCTGCATTTATTTGTAAGCATTATTTGTTTTTGTAATTAGGGATGTTGTCTCTGAAAAAGAAAAAAAATCATTTAACTTGAACAATGACTTTTCGAGTAAAAGAATTATACATGTTCATAGCTTGCCAATAGAACTGCTTTTAGCTGTGTACTTCTAATAATCAAATTCTAAATTTAAAAAACATTTTACATATGTGTCTTACCTATGAAATATTTTTTTCAAGTAAAGAAAAAAAGAATCTGTTAAGACATTCTATTGTGTGCATCTATAAATTTATTTTTAAATAGTTTTTATTAGTATTCCTCTTTTTCAGTATTTTCTTTGTAAGAAGATATGGATAGTTAGAACGATGCACAAATAGAGAAAAGGGAGGATCAGAAAATTTTCACATTTTATGCAATTTAGTTTCCAAAATGTATTGACTTGTGTAAATATAGTAAAGGAGTTTCTTATATTTGATTGTTCATTTCCTAGTCGGGCAAAATATCACTTAGTTCACTAAGTTCCTGTGTTTGTTTCTGATGCAGCCAAGTTGTCTGTGTTTGAGTATTTTAGGAGTTTTCTTTTATGATAGGTCTTAGCCATGAAACCTCGTTTGTACCAATTAAAGAGCGTGGGTAAGTAATCTTGAGAACACCGAGCATTTGTTCTCATCTTTGTGGGTTCTAAGTAGCTCCTTCATTTTCCTACGTTCCTTTGAACATTAGTTTTCCCCGTATTCGCCTCAACAATAGTTCCCTCCCGAGTCCCAACAATCCCTTCTCGAAATTGTTGGGATCCGTCTCTTCTTAGAGTGCCAACCAAAGGAAATGGAGAAAGGAATGGTAGAGACATGGTTGGAATGTTGGAGACGAGATTGTGCCCCCACCTTGAGGTTCGAGGAATAGATGTTGTCATTCGTTTCGGTTGTTAACTAGTATATTGCTTGTGTATTTTTACACGAGAGCATACATAGCTTTGATTGGAGAAGTTATGTGGATTTTTCATATTGTTTCATTAGTTCATGTAGTTGGGTAGAGTATTTCGGTTGATCGTCCTAGAATGTAGTTGCTTTAGCAACCATCATGGGATGACCTAGTGGTAAAAATGAGCATAGTCTCAATAAATGACTAAGAGGTCAAGGGTTCAATCCATGGTGGCCACCTACCTAAAAATTAATTTCCTATGAGTTTTCTTGACACCCAAATGTTGTAGGGTCAAGTGGGTTGTCACGTGAGATTAGTCGAAGTGTGCGTAACCTGGCCCGAACACTCACGAATATTAAAAAAAAAATGTAGTTGTTTTAGCGAATGGTTAAATCATTGGAGCTCTTTGTTCTATCGGATAAGCATAGTCTATCGTCAACATTAATTTATAGTTGAAGACTAGTTTAAAATTTATTGAAATTATGTGAACTAAGTTAAAATAATTTTAAATTCTAAAAATATCTAGACTAAAATGATGTTTTAATCAATTCATCCAAAGAAAGAAAATTACAATTTATCTAAAAAAAAAAACCTACAATTTAATTTATTTATTTATTTTTATATTAGTTGTTGATAAGAATTATCATGTTAATAAGGTTCATTGTATAGAGGTCTATTTTGGAGGTTGGAATGAAATTTGTCACTCTGATTTTAGTCTCTTTGTATACGTCATATTCATGTGAAACTACTTAAATGGAAGTTTATGCATGTATATTGGGTATCTTCTTGCTCTCCCCTCGCACTCATACTCTTGGTCTTTGCTTGCTCTGGCTTTCTTCTCTCTTATTTTTGCTCTTTTTCGACGAGAAAGTCCACAAATCTGATGCCACGCGAACAGATCAAGTGACCTCCCTTTGGAAACAAACCTATATCCTAAACATAGTTTTTAACCCTTTTGCAATAAATCCAGAGGAAGGAGAAAATCGAGAAGAGGAAGAGGACAACAAAATTTTGATGTTGGTGTATGAAGACACAAGTAAAAGATCCAAATTTTTAAGTTTCAAAAGTAAAACAATCTCTGCCCTCCATGTTTTTGGAGGCTTCTTAGCAATTATATCATGTTAATGCAGACCAAAATGTTGATGTCTTTTTTTTCTTTTTTTCTTTTTTAGTTGAAACTTCAATGAAGATGTTGATAGAATATCGTATTTATCTTTTGGGTTGTTTTGTTGACAAATACCTAATATGAATCATTAAGTGAAAAAAAAAACTTAATATTGATTATTTTAATCAAGTAAGAATTTTACATTTTTGGATGAGTATAAATATACTTATTCTGGTTATTAGTATACACACCATTAGACTTTCATTTTCGATTTTTTTTTGGCCTTTTTTTAATAAAAAAACTCGTCGATGAAAATATTTTCATTTCCATGTTATAGGATATGGATTTTTCTGAAATTTTTGAGTTGTAAAGATTTATTCCATTGTTTTTCTCATGGACCAATCAATGATTTTGGTTGAAGAGTAAAATTTAGGGTAACTTTCACCTTAGACTTCTAAATTTTAGGATTGGTTGTAACTAATAATTGTATTAATTCAAGCTCTAAACTATCACAAGTGAATTAATTTAGATGGTGTGATCTGTAGTCCCCTCCCTCTTTTTCCTCATTTCTTCTTCTTTTTTTATTTGATTCTATTTAAAATTAGTTTTAAAATCATTTTAGTAAAACTATTATTCTCCAAAAATACAACCAAAATAACAATTATTGTCACGGAATATGATCAGATGAAAAATAAAAAAAAGACGATCATATAATCAGATGAAAACTAGTACTATTATTTGCTTTTCACAAGGTTTTTCTTATTAACATTAATCCTTGCATTTAAAGAAGCTTTATACATGTGTGAAAGCTATATAGTCCAATGGGGTTCAGTCACGAATCCAAACACAAAATCGACAAATGCAACACAAGCTAAGTGGTGCATTGCAAAATTGAACCGTCTAAGAAAGAAGCAAAACAAGATAACTCCCCACATATACGATAAAACCTTGATCTTTTAAGACACATTTGAGACCTCTATGGGAATCTTGTCTTCGTTGTGTAGTAGCTTGACAACATTGCAAGCACAGGACTCCACGAAGTGCGCTGGAAAAAGGAGGAGCCAGGTAGGTAGATATGCGTTTAATTCTCTCACCAATAGCCATGTCCCTGACACTTCTATTTGATTGACGCCCCTACAAAAGAGACTATGTTGGCTTTTTGGACCTTAATCTCAAATTAATTAATTTTAATTGATTGATTAATTAGTGTTTTGATGATAGCAAGCTTGATTTTATTTATTAACCATTTGAGTGTATTTGAGTGTTTTGAAGTGTCTATTGTGTGGAGTTTGGAACAATGGTTCCAATGCAATTTGAATCACTCAAATCGGAGTTCAAATGAAGAAGATATGGCCAAAACAAGCTTAATAGAAAAATCCCGAGCTGATGACATGACAGATTTTTTTAATCAAAGTGGACTAATTGAAAGGTGTCACTTGGAGCAATGGAGAAGTGACAATTGGTGGGTTTTTTAATTTTTGGATTGATGTTAAAAAGAAAATGATTAAAAAAAAAAGAAAATGAATTTAAAAAGAAGATGAATTTAATATTATTATATATGTTTGTGTCTGAAGACTAGTTGATTTTTAAAAAGATTAATGTAATATTATTATATGTTTGTGTCTAACGGCTAGTTAAGTTTAAATATCCACCATTCAATTTTATTTTACAAAGATCTAATGGTCCAAATTAATTTAGTTTTCACCCACTTTCATTTCTTTTTAAACACTTCATCTTCTCCAAAATTCTACAACAACTCTAATTATTTTCAATCCTCCATAATTCACCAAGCCACCATTGTTGCTCTCTCTCAAAGCTTCAATTTTCTTATTTTCATCTTATTCTTGAGAGAGATATATTGTATTGTGAGGATTTATTTGTGAAGTGCTTAAATTTGTAAATTCACTCTATTTAGAGAGTTCGTCAAGTGTGCTCTTTGTTTTTCCAATTTTTTGTTGGGTTGGCTCTTGATCTTGAGAAGAAGAGTTGTAACAGTTTGATCATTAACCGTGGAAAGGATCGAGTTTGTTCTTGCGCCCGGAAAAAGAATGTTGTAGCGATTCGACTCTAAGCCGTGTAAAGAGTCAAAGACTTCTAGTGAAGTACCCAAGAGGAGCTTGGGAAGTGGACGTAGGCCGGTTTTGCCGAACCACTATAAAATTCACGGTTTCATTTTCTCTATCCCTCTCCTAATTTATTTTTGCAATTAATTTTTGTTACTATATTTTATTGCATGAAATTAATTGCAGTTTTTAATTATTGAAATTAACTGCTCATATTGGTTGTTCTTAAATTTCTATATTCATTACCAATTTTTTTATTAGAATTAAACAGGGTGCTTTAAAGTGTGATTGTTAATTTCTTGTTTAATTCAAAGTGAATTTATTTGCATAAAAAATATTGTTTAAACTACTTATTTGCAAAGAGTTTATTAATTCGCTTAATTGGGCCCACATTAGTAAAAAGTTTAAATTAATTTTAATAAACCCTATTCACCCCCTCTAGGATTGCCATACCGATCCTACAGACTACTCACACATAGAGATATTCATTTTTCTTGTAGGGACCTGCCCCTAACAGGGTGGGAATTTCCCGTTTTGATGGGAATGGGAAGAGAGTAGGGTAATGAATTCCCAGTAAGCTAAATGGGGTAAGAATTTCTACTCCTCCTGATCGAAGATTCAAGGGAGTCATAAATGACCCACCCTAGCCCCTAGCTCGACAAGTGAGTCATGTATGCGGAGCCTTCCCGCTCTTATGCACTATTACATCCAAGGATATTTTAATAAGAAAAATGTTGATTAAATACTTAAAATCCAAAGAATAATAATTAGGGTTGTTTTCAAATGTAGCAAAATGAGCCAAAATATTTACAAATATAGCAAAATATCACTATTTATCAATGATAGACAATGATAGACCCCCATAGACTACTATCAGCTATCGCTGTTTATTAGTGATCAGTGTTTAACACTATCTATCAGTGATAGACAATGACATTTTGTTATATTTGAAACGTTCAAATCCTATTTTAGTCCCTAAACTTTGAATCTTGTTCCATTTTGGTCCCTAAGCTTTAAAAAATGTTCATTTTAGTTCCTAAAATTTAAAAAGTGTTTATTTTAGTCCCTACTATTAAAATTATGTCAAGTCTTCAAAAGAAATGTGAGGGATCTTGTATTTTTGGATGATTAGGCTCTAAATGTATCGAATAAGATGAGGGTAAAATGTCAACAACCAATACACCAAAATATAGAACAACCAAAATTTTGTTCCAAAAATGTTTTTTAAATTGTCCCGCTTTACCACCTTATTCAAAATTGAAACTCTAAATTTTTTAGCGTAACTAACATATTTGGTAGCCTAGTCATCCAAATAAACAAGTCAGCACGTCATTTTGTTAAAAAGTTAACAAAATCATAATATAGTAAAGTCCAAAATAAAGCAATTTTAAAAGCTCAGAGACCAAAACAAACATTTGAAGATGTTTAGAGACCAAAATAAAACAATATTCAAAGTTTAAGGACTAAATTATACATTTTTAAAAGTTTAGGGACCAGAATAGAATATTATTCAAAATTCAGGGGCCAAAATAAGATTCGAACCTATTTGGAAATATTTTTTAATAGTTTTGTAATTTAAAATAATTACCCTACTAATTAAGTTTATAGACACGGATATATCTCTATCTGAGTTGGTTGTCAAATATAGAAATTAAAATTTGACTATATTTGTAAATAGTTTGATATATTTTTTTTATTTATAATAATTTTCCTAAAATGAACCCATTTCTTTCGTGTTATTTGCGGACGTGGACGGTACGAAAATGGGCCTCGGACAGAAGAAAGCCCAGAATCGAACAGCTCAATTGGATAGCCATATAAAACCCTAAACCCTTTGCTTCTTCTTCTTCTACCCTTCAACCTGGTAAAACCCTAGCCCCCGTTTGACGTCTTTGCATTCAAGATCTTGAGGTAAATTCTAAGTTTTCCGCTCAATTTTGTGTGCTTTTTCAATGGCATTTTCTGTTTGATGCGCTATGAAACTCGTCCAACAAGAATTTCATTTCCAATTTCCCTTTAAGCTCAAACTCGCGCACCCTCGCCCAATCTCCACTCTCACTTGATTCTCGGTCTCGTAGGTATATGAATCGTGCTTTATATTCGATCTTGTGCTTTTAGATGCTTGCATCTGTTTTTGGTGAAGTTTTCATTTCTCCTTCTGAATCTCGTGGACGGAAACTGGTATAGCATATGAGGATTGAATACTTTTGGGGTTGTTTTTTTTTTTTTTTTTTTTTTTTTTTTTTTTTTTTCTTTTCTTTTTTGATTTTGACTGGAGTGATCCGATATATGAGTTCCGCCCGGCAAGGAATTTGTTTTGTAATTGACATATTTTCCAGCTTGGTATGATTCTTTTTAGTAGTTTGGGGGCATATGGAATTAGGATCCTTCCCAGCAACTCTCCTCTGCAATTGAATCATTGGCCCCTTCCATATGTGCTGCTTTCTGCTTTCGTCCAATTTGTTGCAAAATATTTTTTATTGGTTACCCGTCTAAATTGTGCACATGTCTACACCGAACTGTTACTAAAATACGATCACTACGGATCTTCCAATAGGTGGGATCATTTCTCAGCAGACGAGGAAAATTTGGCCAAATTTAAACTAAAACATTGGGAACCAAAAATTTAAACCAAACGCCATCACCTCTCCTTTTGCGGAGAATACCTTTGGCCAAATTAATATATGAAATAGATTGTTAATGATTTTTTTCCGTAATGTTTTTCAATGTATATGCAAGTGTGGGGGCCATTAGATTGTTGAGCTTGACCCTGCCTCCGTCTCGATGTCTAACTTGGCTCTGAATTTTGGTGCCCCGTTATTTTCCATAGATGAACTGAACATATTTAGAGTCTGGAAAAGCATTGATGGGAAACTGTTGTTTTGTTATTTAATTAATCTAAAGCATCTCACTAAAGTTGATAGGTAACTGTTGACCTGTTCTCTTAGTATAAAACATACACTTCACTATAGATTCTTTGGACATTCTTGAATTGATTTTCCACATTAAATTATTTATTTTTTTACTGTCAATCTAAACTTTCTTTTTTTGAATTCTCAGAATCTTGGAATATGAATTTGAACAATGTTAAGGTTCCCAAAATGCCTGGTGGTGGTTCTGCTTCTTCTTTGGTGAAGGTTGGGATTATTGGTGGGCTTGGGTTATATGCAGCTGCCAAGAGTCTCTACAATGTTGAGGGAGGGCATCGGGCCATCGTGTTTAACCGTCTAGTTGGAATTAAAGATGAGGTTAAATAATCTTGTCCACATTTGAAACACTTTCATAATTCTATATCCATTGAGCTAAAAAATTTACTTGGTTCTTGGATGACTTCAGAATACAAGTGCCAAAACTTCATGGTTGGTGGCAAATATAATTTGAACAATTTTTTTGCTTGTCATTACTTTCAGGTTTATCCTGAAGGAACACATTTTATAATCCCTTGGTTCGAGAGGCCAATCATATATGATGTCCGTGCACGACCCAATCTAGTGGAGAGTAGTTCTGGAAGCCGAGACCTCCAGATGGTATGTTATTTCTTTTATTTGAAGATCGGTACTTTTTTCTTAATCTTTGATTTTATTCTTATTTCTTGGTGAATGTGAGCTTATTAGGCCTGCTTAGGCTACTTTCAATACTCCAAACTTGTGTGATTAGCACAAAACTTGGCATGTGTTTAGATTTTACACGTGGAGGACAGGCAGATGTTTAGTGTTCCTCGATGTGTTTTGTTATACCCCAGTTGGAATCTTAATCTTAATCACTGGCTATTATCTGGATTTACACGGGCGATATCCCTTTTTTCAAAAGCATCCTTGTAATCTTGTTGGGGATTCAAGTCGCTACAAACGAGGTGAAGACATAGAGTGCAGGCTATATCTTCTACTTACTTAGTTTCAACAGACATAAAATCTATTCCAACTATTTGAAGTGAGAAATAAAATGGATGATGGTGTTAATTGATAATTTGAATTCCTAGTGATACTCTGAGAAGTTCCTGTTTATTGATCTTTTGAAATTAGTAGCACAACAGTTGAATGCAATGTTAGAATACTAATAATTATGTGGTCATGCAACTGATTATATTTTTCAAGTTTACACCAATGTTTTCTCTCTCCAAATTATGGATTTGATGAATTCATTTGGTCGTTCAGATGGTTACTTGGTCATTAATAATTGGTCTGTAGGTAATTCTTTTGGTGCTTCAATTATTCAATAATTATACATATTGGGTTTTGTGTGCAGGTTAAAATTGGTCTTCGAGTTCTCACCCGCCCGCTACCAAGTGAATTACCTACATTGTATAGAACACTAGGTGAAAACTATAATGAAAGGGTTCTGCCTTCCATTATTCACGAAACTCTGAAATCTGTAGTCGCTCAGTACAATGCCAGCCAACTTCTTACGCAAAGAGAGGTAATTGAGAATTGTTCTCTGCTATTTAGGTTCCAATGTATTTCTTCCCTGTGTATCGCATTGATTCAATTCCTTTTCTGTTAAAATATGATTCCCTCTGCTTGTACTTCATGTATGTGCCTCACTATGTTGGTCGTATGCTGATCAACTGTTCATTTTCAGGCTGTAAGTAGAGAAATCCGAAAGACTTTGACTGAGAGAGCAGCCCAGTTCAATATTGCTCTTGATGATGTTTCCATAACAAGTTTAACTTTTGGAAAGGAGTTTACAGCTGCAATCGAAGCCAAGCAAGTGGCTGCCCAAGAAGCCGAAAGAGCTAAATTCGTTGTCGAGAAGGCTGAACAGGACAAGAGAAGTGCTATAATTAGAGCACAGGTGAGGTGGATGGGATGATATGTGAACAATATATACTAACTTCTTTCTTGATGTCTTGCAAGATGCTATTCATTTGTTAAATATGGGAGGGCCAGGTGAAAATTGATCACTTTTTCTGATCTTGAACTTGATTACCAGGGAGAAGCCAAGAGTGGGCAGCTGATAGGACAAGCTGTTGCCAATAACCCTGCGTTTATGACTCTGAGGAAGATTGAAGCAGCAAGAGAAATTGCACATACTATTGCAAACTCATCCAACAAAGTTTTCCTCAATTCAGATGATCTGTTGTTGAACCTTCAAGAGATGAATTTGGAGCCCAGTGGAAAGAAGTAAGTCCACCCACATCCCTTCTAAACTTACTAGCCAATTTGTTTCGTTTCTTTGACTAAAGTGTTGGGGCATTTACGTGGAAGACTGGTTAGTAGTCGTAAACAAAATTGAATGGTTTACTATCCATTCTTTTCCAACTACTTGAGCCTGGCTGGTTTAGATGGCTGCCAATTCTGATCCACTTGAGGAGATAGTTTTGGCGATAATAATTTTAGTACATTGTTTTATATTCAATATGTACCTTTTAAATTTGTGGGTAGATAGTGATGAATTTGTTTGATCGATCTGGAAAAAGAAATCTCAAGCTTAAACTAAATTATATTTTATAACTCTAATTAAAAAAAGAGTAATACCGGGGTATGTAGCAATCTCTATGTATTCTCTCCAAGAAAAAATTACTACAAAAATACTTTTTGCCATGTGACAACTTATGATTGGGCACTTGGGTTGGTTGTAAAGATGGTTGTAGCCACTTAAACATTTTTCTTGAAAAATGGAAATAAAGTTGAAGGGAGGAAAATAGAAGAATTGTGAGTAAAATGCAGAGATGGTGATTCGAATGACCAATGTGAGTTTCCTCGTCACAACTCACAAAACTTGGAAAGATTTGGGCAACTCAACATGATGGTATTAAATTTTTTTGTTGATATATCAATATTTCTACCACATTTTTGATATATCTATGCAAGGTTGACGATTTTATTATATCGTAACAAAGTTGATAGAACATGATTAAGAAATAATGAAATGTCACTAATATGAGTATGATAGATAATGAACATTGTAATTTGTCAAAAAAGTGTAAAATTGCATATATATTAATTGAATGATATGTATTTGTCAAAGCGAACTTGATTTATGGTTGGCAATGGGGGCGGGTGGGTGTGGATTCTTTGTGGGGGAAATTTACCCCATCCTTGCCCCTATTTGTAGGTGTGGATGGGGTAGGGATTCCTCGAGAGCATGATAGTGAGAGCAATGAGGCGGTGGATTGTGAGAGAGTGAGACTGAGACAGCGGGAGAGCGAAAGTGAGAGATAGAGCTAGTGAGAAGGTGAGAGATCTAAAGATAGAGAGGGTGAGAGAGCGAGAAAGAGGTAGCGAGAGGGCAAGAGTGACTGAGCAAGACATTTATATATATATATAAACGGGGGGATGTCTTGGGACGGGAAAGGGGCGGGGATACCCTCTTAGTCCTCATCTCGACCTCAAACGGGTATCTGGGCAATCTCTTTGGTTTGACGGTGAAATTGGGTCAAGGCCGTGAGTTTTTTTTTTCCCAACCCTAACTTGATTTGGTGGTATTAGTGTGCTCTCCATACCTAAAAGGGTAGAAGTTCTATTCCCCCTTTTCTTTCACATGTTTATCATCATTTCCACTTTACCAATTTTATCATTTATTTTGCAATTGCAATTGACATCCTCCAGATTTTGCTCAACCAATATTGTATGATTTTTATGATTTGAGTCCATTAAAAGACTTCAAAATTTTCATAAGTTAATCGAATTAGACCTTTCATTACCCATCTCTAAAAGCCATTGATGCATTGATTATCAAAATATGTAGATTTCTTCAAATGTTGGTTTTATAAAATGGACAATTAAAGTAAATGCATAGATGATTCTTAAAGGAAAATTTGACTAAGAGTTTAAAGTTTAGTTCGAGGCGGTTGTAGCTTTTAAAATAATTGATGGTAATCATGCTCTTAGAAAAATTAGTTGTGAGAAGAACTAAAATTGTTTTTTTGGTAAATTTTAATTTTAAATTAAAAAATAATTAGTCACGGTGTTTGGAAAATTAATATTAAATTTGTGAAATTTAGGTGTATGGTTATTATTTCAATTATTTTTTATGTTCATATTCAATTTTTAATTTCTTTAATCTAAATTTTATGATAATTTTTTTAAAAATAATTATTATAAGAAATTTAACCAATTTAAAATTTGGAATAGATGTGGGAAATAAATTAATATGGAAGGATAAATTTGAGATGGCTAAGGAAACATCTAAATTTTTAGGGAACTAAAATCTAAAAGTTGTATCTAATAGTTTTTATATAATCGCTTTAGGTGTTTGACTAAACAACTTGGCGGTTAAGATTTTGATATAATCGCTTGCAATCCAGAACGGGCTTTAATTCATTAATGAAAATTTAGGGGTTTAATTGATTTCATTATAAGTTTTATTTTTCAAATGAAACGGGATTGATGTTGTGAATTGAAGTTGGAGGTTTAAATTGATATAACCACTAATGTTTTAGGTGATTTTCCATTTTTTTTTTCAATAAAATGTGAAATTTGTTAAATTTCTAGCAAAGAGAATCCTTTTTTCTCCCTTTTAGTGCTAAAAAAATGGAGGGCAGAGATTGAATCCGTAACCCATTATCTAACATTTCATCTAACTTCATACATTTTCTTTTTGAACTAACCAACTTCATACATTTGTTTGGTATTTCTTTAGCTCCATATATAATAAATATAATATTTTTACATCATCAAGATACCAATTGTTCTCCAAAAGTTGCTGGGTAATCTTCCACCCTTCCAGTGATGTGTCTTTTTATTTATTTATTTATTTATAAAAAAATAGAAAAAAGTACAACTTTTAGTCCCCTTTTTTTCAAATGTTTTTATTTATTTATTTATTTATTTATTTTTAAAGATATATATACCTTGATTTCACTTCCTTCAATAAAACTTCTACCACTTTTGTTTTAAGTTCACTGGACTTGCATATCAAATCTTTAACATAAGAAAAGTACCATGAACTTTTATGCATTAAATCATTTTTTATTTTTATGTTATATGTGGAGTGTGAACGAAACCTGTAAATTTTGTTAGTACAAATTTATAGTTAAAGTTAGTCTAACTCAACAAGAACACAAATGTGTTAGTAATAAAAAAGTTTGTCGTTCAGATTTGCCTATCCCTATTGTACTATATAAGAAAAATATTCTTATTAATATTAAAATTAATTTGATTTTTAGTTTTCATTTTTTGAAAATAGCTTTGCTTCTTATTTTGTTTTTTTTATACATTATTTCTTTTAAAAAAATAAATTTAAAATTTAGTCAAAATTTGAAGGGAAAAAAATATTACAATTGTAGTCAACAATTATATATATATATATATATATATATATATATATATATATATATAGTTTTCACAAACTTAGTTTTTAGGGGGGAAAATCCAACAACATCAATATCAAATAGTTATGGGGAAATCAATTTTTGTGGTGGATTTTGGTTTTTCTTTACTTTTGAAGACAATGACTTATCTAGGACTACGTTGCCCTTTGAATTTCCTTCCACATATATATATATATATATTACTTTTGGAGATGCCTCTATTAATATACATATTTTTTCTGAGGCAAAACACAAGCCAACCAAGCAACATAACAACCAACCTCTCCCAATCTCCAAATCAATTTAAGAGGAGGAGAACAAACATCTAGAAAAACATAGATATTTCTAGATCAAACAACACTCCTAGGAGGAGGCTACAACCACAATGGAATAAGCAATTTTGTTCAACTCTCGAGAGATATGATAAAATATAATATATTAACAACATTTCCAACAAAAAGAATTAGCCTAAATGAGAATCTCAATCTTCTAAGCTAAATAAATAACCTCCCTATTGGGGAGTTTAACAACCTCCAATGCATTAGACTCAATTTCAATGGGAGGGTTGCTACCAGACCACTCTCGCTCAATCACACATAATACCTCCAGTATCGCTTCAGCTTCCAACAGGTTGATATCCTTGCCTCGTTAGTAAACTTGCAACTGCCAAAAACCGCATTGGCCTTATGATCTCGAACAATTCATCCAAGTCTACCTCTACCACTTTTAGACTACCAACCCGCATTTGAATCCAACATCCAACACCTAGCCGCTGGTGGGGACCCAAGAGAAGGAAAGGGAGGTTGTTGTAATAAATGGTATGTGACTATTCGTGTAGAGTTGGTTTGTTTCATGAATAACCAAATTGAAGAAAAAACAACTATTTGAAAGGCCACAAATCGTCTATAAATATATGTCCCTTCTTCAAATTGCATTTTAACTTTTTAGAAGCACTTTTCTCCCATGAAACTTTCTCTCTTCTTATAAAGTCTTTGAAGTTTGGTTTATTACCACAAAATATAGTTTGTTGAATCTTATGGATGAGGTGTTGCTTCCATAAGGAAGGAATATATTCTATCCTAGGAGACAATTACTTATGAAACTTAAGCATTAGAGTGAGTAAAATTGTCTTAAAAAGACAACGTGAATTTGCTGGGCTTAAATTTTCTCTAGTATACAAGATTGTGTATTTTCTAATTTTTTGTGGAGGAACACGATCTAAGCTACCCATTGAGTCCACTAGAAGGGAGTTGAGGGAGTTGATCTTGACCTTGAGAGAATCAATGTCACGTAATCCTTTTATGAAGTGGACCTAATTCCTTAGTGTTTGTTTAGTAGACAATTTAAAAACATAAACTTGAAAACAAAGGATTAAATGAAAACATGATTGTATTGCATGTTTTTAGATATGTGTTTATTAGCGGATTAATAATTTCAATTTCAATTTAAAAAATATGTTTAATAATATATTTATAAACTATAAGCCAATTATAGTTAGCCACTAAATCTTAGGTTACATATAATTATTACCAATTAATTTATAAACTTGTTTTATGTTAAAAAAACTGCATGATTATTACGAGACTTTAGAATTTACACTATTTAGATTACGAGATCCAAAAACATTTTTAAAAAACTCAATCTAGACCATTTATGAAGAGCATATTGTTGAACTCGATAAACTAAAAATATAAACCGAAACTTGAGTTGTCTACTAAACAGACCATCAAATTCCCAAAAGCTCCAAAGAATAAGGAACGCACAACAATCGAACTCATCCCCTGAACAAACGTTCCTGAAGCAATTCCAATACGAATTTTATACATATATATAAAATGCTCGAGTGAGTGTATATTCTCTATTAAACCCTCCACAATTCTTTATTTTAATTTTTTAAAATAATAATAATAATAATAATAATAATATTATTATTATTATTATTCTTATTATTATTATTTGGGTGGAAAACCCATCACCAGAATCATATCATTGAGTACAAGTATGATTCCTTTCGGCTGTGATATGTTATCTCTTCTTGTTTGCATCTATTTTCCTAAAAAAAAAAAAAAAAAAAGAAAAAAACTCAATCTAAGGAGGGTCCAGAGGAAGAATTATAATCCTCATTAATCACACTATACCATGAGTTTTCTGAAATAAATAATAATCAAAACTAAAAAAAATTGAACAAAAAAGAATTTCGTTAATTAATCTAGTTTGCCTTGTTGGAAATACGGCCAAAGTCCTACATTGAAATGAAGGATGATAACTTGTATATAAATGAGAACAATTATCTTCATTGGTATGAGGCTTTTTGGGATGAAACCAAAAAGATGATAATCTAAAAAATATTTTTCAAGTTTTAAGATTTTTGGAAAAAAAAAATGTTTTAGATGGTTAAGAAAAAAAATATTAATAGTTTACCAAACAAACGTACACAAAAACAAAAGAGGGATTTGATGAAACTCAAATATGTCAAAATTTTGGATATAGTTTCTATTTCATCTTCAGATTTCAAAATGTTATAGTTTTACTCTTGAGATTTGAATTAATTTGTTTTAATTTGGTTCAATATTTACATTTTACAATAATATCTATTAATTAATTTAAAAGTATTAAAAGAATTATAATTAAATAACTTTTACTATTTTTTTCATCAATATTAAATTTAATTTAAAATTTCACTTCATAGTTATTTAAATTTTAAATTAATTAATAAATATTAAATCCAAAATTGAAATTAATATTTAGTGAAAAATTAAAGTTAAAAATGTAAATCTTGAAACCTGGAGACCAAATTGAAATAAAACTCAAAGGTGAAGGGCTAAAAGTGCAACATTTGAACCTAGAGACCAAACACAAACTATACCAAAAAACTAAGGACCAAAAAGATAATTCTTCATAAAAAAAGGGGAAAAAAAAGACAGATTAAACCCAATGAATTCAAAGAAACACCATCTTTAGTAATTCTCACATAAGAAAGATGAATAAACCTCACAATCTTTATAAATTGCACAGATTACTCAATTTATTGCTAATTGATTTTAAAATGAAACATCTAATAAAGAAGACCAAATAATTATTAAACGGATACAAATGCTTATCAAATCGAACTTTACTAACTAAAACACAAAGACTATAAGATGTAGACCTAAATCTATTAAACATATATAGCCATGTTTAATTTCCAATTATGCTTTTGTGTCCATTAAAAGAAGTTTTTCTATCTTCATAGTTACAAAGAAACAGCCTGGCCTTGGACATGGCTTGGACCACTAAATTGACAGTTTGGTCACTTTTCTATATACAACCTACATGAGGTGTGAACAAATGTAAGTGGTGGTTATTCTCAATCGTCCAATTTTAATTTTTAATTTTTTTGTAAATTATGTCGAAAATGAAAATATCGTTAAAATTGATTGATGTGACAACCGATCTTATACAAATTGGAAGATGTACATGACATCATTTAGAATTCAATTTCACCTTGTATAGAAGATTTAGGAGGGTTTCGTTTACTATTTCTTTTAACGCAAAAGATATTGTTGACAATCATTTACAAAATCAATTTCTATACATCAGAGTTTGATGTCACATATGCCTTTCAATTTTCATATAAACTGCCACTACAAGAATTTAGACTTTTCTCAATGTAAATCAGCGTCGGGAAAAGCCTTTTTTTGCATCGAAAAGAATTTATCTAGACGAATACGTAGGGGTAACCACGTTGGGAGGACCTTAAACATTCATAGGCATTTCTCCTTACAAAAACAAAATACTAATGTTAGGTTCGTCCAGAAGTGAATATCTACCCCTAACACATATTCATCATTTTAATATATATATATCAAAAATTATTTTGTAAGTGGCTATTTTTTAACATATACTAAAAATAAAATTGAGAGGAATATTAGTTTGATCTATAATGCATTTAGGGAATATGCTATTTTCTATTTATATTTCCCTAAACAAGGAAAATAATACTAATATTTGACCATCTAGACTATTATGTCCGCAAAAGAAACTGAACTTCTTGGTTGTATTTTCCCATTTTTGAATAGGGGCAAATAGGTTCCTAAATCTTATTTTAATTCCTAAATTTGCATGTTAATTCTATTTTATTTAAAAACTTTCAAATGTTTTATTTTAATATTTTAATTTTACATAAAAAAAAAAATTTAACTAGTGATTTGTTTTAGTAGTATTTTATAAGACTATGGCTTAGTTTCGAATTGTGGTAGCTTTGAAAATAATTGTTGGTCATTGTATTTATAGAAAAAGCATCTATGGGAAGAAGTAAAATAGTTTTTGTAAAGTTTAATTTTAAATTAAAAAAAAAGTTAGTTACCGTGTTTAATAAATTAATACTAAACTTGTGTAATATAGTTATATGAACAAAAAAAAATCAAATCATCATTTCAATTATTTTTTATATTCATATTTTATTTATAATTTATTATAATATAATTATTTGAATATATATAATTTGCAACTAATATTGTTTAATCTAAATTCTTTTATAAAAGATTTCTTTTATATAATTATTATAAAAAATTAAATCAATTAAAATTTGGAATTAATGAACCATTTATCGTATAGGTACTTTTGGGGGTTGTAGGACCATTAAAATGATAGATATGCTGGTTGTCTACATACTAAGGAAAGTGAAAAGAAGAAAAAAGGAAAAGGAAAAGATATTGTCAAATAAATGGTTGCCAATCAATTTGATGGTCGGTCGGATTTAGAGATGGAACTTTTGTACACAAGGACTACAACATGTGGGGGACCTTCCCGGTTCCCCATCTAAGGAGAAAATGGAGAAGGAGAGGAGAGAATTTTTTTAAATAATATTTACAAGACGAGAAAGAAAATATATTTCTCGTATTCATACATGTCACCATCTTTAGAATTTTTTTTTTAAAATAATGTTTTTTAAAAAATAATTCCAAAAATAGGGTGGGGGGAAAGAAATACCAAAACTAGGGTTGTGAAATCGTGGACCCGGTCCATGATTTCAGTGGAAATCGTATACTGGGTACACGATTACCCTGCGTCCACCCTGCATGCGGCTGACGATGTCAGCCTGCATGCCTGCATGCATTGACCGAAATCGTGGACCCCGTCTTCGGTCTTAATTTCTCCTCATATCTCTCCGTTCACTCTTCATTTCTTTACTCATTTCTCTCCTTTCTCTTATTTCACTTCTCGTTTGTCATTGTCGCTGTCATTTCTCTTCTTCTTCTCAAATCATTCCCTTTTCGTTTAGCCGCCGCCGTCGCCACTGCCGTCGCCAGTGCCACCACTGCTGCCGCCGCCGCCATATACGTATGCATATACATTTTCCTTTCTAATTATCTTATAAATATGCAATAGTTATGTACATTTTGTTTTGCATTAATGAATAAATTTGTATATGTAGACGTTTTGCATGCATGAATAAATTTAAAAAATTTAGGTTTGAGTGTTGAATGTTATTCGGCGTTTATTGTTGTAGGAATAATTATTGGTAAATAATGTGGTGGGAAATTAGTTATATTGGGTAGTAAACTCGTGGACTGGGTCCACGAGTTTATAATTTTGGGTAGATTTGAACTAATTTTTCTTTTTAATTAACCTTTACAGTTGTAAACGAATTTAAATATGTCGTTTCGTCCAGAAGATTTAGTTATTATTGAAGCTGGAAATTGTGCGGATAGTGACATTGATGTAGAAATTGATGAATTGTTTGGAGAAGAAGGAAATATAGAAAATGAAAATGAGTTGGTTCAGTCGGAGATATTTACACAGATAGAATGGAAAATTACTAATTCAGTTTGTGAACAAGGGGAAAAAGTCTAGATAACTCTAGTATTATACAAAAAGGAATGGTATTTGATACGAAAGAAGACCTACAAATGGCAGTAAAAAAATATTGTGTGACTGAACACTACCAAGCAATGTATTTCGTTTATTTAACATTGTAATGAATTTCGTTTATTTAACATTGTAATGTATTTCGTTTATTAAACATTGTAATGTATTACGTTTATTTAACATTGTAATGTATCACGTTTATTTGGCATTGTAATGTATTACGTTTATTTAACATTGTAATGAATTTGGTTTATTTAACATTGTAATGTATTTCGTTTATTTAACATTGTAATGAATTTTGTTTATTTTAACAGTGTTGAATATGGATCCTGGTCCATCTAACCCTGTTCAGCTATATCTTCAAAACACTCACCGATCACAGACAGTATGGGATAATGCATCCACCGTGGTGCTATGTTGTCGGAGAAGAGAGGCAGTTTCTTAGCATACAATACCGTTCGATGAACGTATAGTGCCTTATCTACAACAGGCTGGTTTTATTGGGGTTGCACAAATTGGATTCATACAGTTGGACTGGCACCTAATTACTGCTTTAGTGGAGCGCTAGAGACCGGAGACCCACACATTTCATATGCCTGGTGGGGAATGCACCATTACGCTGCAGGACGTTGCAGTACAATTTGGTTTACCAGTGGACGGAGAACCTGATACTGGTTCTTTGCAACATGATTGGAAACAAATTTGTGAAGATTTCTTAGGCGTTCGACCACTTGACTTAAAAGGCTCAAGGTTGAGTCTCCCGTGGTTAGCCTCACAGTTCACAGAATTGTCTCCTGATGCCGATGACGTCAGTATACAGAGATATGCACGAGCATATATCATGCAACTGATTGGAGGCTTTCTGTTTGCAGACAAGTCGAACACGCTGGTGCATTTAATGTTCCTCCCACTACTGGCCAGTTTTGAGCAAGCTGGTAATTATTCATGGGGTGGTGCTTGTCTTGCATGGCTGTACAGAGAATTATGTCGAGCCAGTCATGCACAAGCTTTAGATATAGCAGGCCCACTGATACTACTTCAAGTATGGGCCTATGATCGATTTAGCATTGTTCCACCACAAGTCCAATTACAACCTCCAGAACATTTTATAGGACATCCACTCAGTGCCAGGTATTATTTTTTGTATATATTAATTTCTTTGTCAATACAATTAGCAAAGTATTTAATTGTTTTATATCCATGTGATAGATGGAGCGGTGTATTAGCTGCATCTGAACAATCAGCAAACATGTTGCTGGTATATCGCTCAATATTTGACTGTTTGATGCAAAATCAGGTAGTAATAAATATGTTGCATATAACTGAATATTACATATGTTTTTAGGTTCTAATTATTCTTGTACATGGTTTCAGATCAATTGGACGCCATATACACCACATGTTATGTCGTTGTTGCCTGATTACTGTCATGATGGAGAAGACATTTGGTTGACGGTCAGCCCACTTATATGCTTTCATATCGTAGAGTGGCATCAACCAGATCGAGTGTTGAGACAATTCGGTATGCGGCAAACAGTACCGACATTGTGTAATACACTCCCTCAACTACATCAAATCGATTTAAGAGGTAAACACGACCAAAACTGGCGTCAAATTCATGCAGAGTATATATCATTTTGGCGTGCACGTCATGGCCGCTGTGCACAAGGAGAAATAATAAACGAGTTGGATGTGTCTAATGATTATTTGTCCTGGTACGACTCTATCACAAGAAGATTTATCACACCTAACGGTGCCTACTATTACTGCATGGTAAGCATCTTATTATGTAGTGTTTTTCAATTACATGCTAAGAATATTATTTTATACTTATATATATATTTTTTTATCGTGCAGAATAATTTTGTCCACAATGTGCACAGTTACTCCTTAGAACACAATTTATCAGAGTTGAGTTCAATGTGTGAGCAAAACATGGTAAATGTTGAAGAAATCATTCAACATACAAGGAGGCTCAATGTTGTTGACATTGATCGAAAATGTATTCGTCGTAGACGACAGAGACAACGTGATGAAGGTGTTCCAGAGCAACCCGATGACTAGGAACCTCATATATTACAACCAGACATTGCATCCGGTTCTGGCCATCAACAGGAATATTATGCACACGATGAATTTCCATCTGGCGTCACCCAACATGATATCGACGATGTAATCCACCAGCAACAACAAATTAAAGTGCCTGTACCTCGTCGTGGACAACGTGCATGAAGAAGACTCCCATGTGGCACTTGATTTGTATTTTAAATTTCCTGATTTGTATTAACTTTTTATCTTTAACTAAATGAATTAATGATTTTCCATTACATTTTCAAAAATTAAGAATCAATGAAACTAATACAATAATTGATGAACACAAGTAAGAAGCAAATTTTCATTTAAGTGGGTAATTAACTAATTAACTTATTTATCATGTGAAAAAAACCGGACGATTTTGGACGTATCATGGGAAAAGAACGGGGGTAAAAAGTCTTTTTGATCAAAACTCGAACCATAAATACTATCCGAAATAATTACTTGTTCCCCGCGATTATAGCATGATGAGTCCAACTTTGTGTGGAAAGGCAAACTCATGGACCCGGTCCACGAGTTTGCCCCAAAGACCGCCACGTAGGAATTTGACTGAAATCGTGTACCGGGTACACGATTTCACCACCCCAATTTTCAAATTAGTTTCCAAACCACCCTATTTTTGTCATTAGTTTCTAAACCACCCTATTTTTCGAATTTTTTTTTAAAAATAACATTATTCTTTAAAATAGTCCCCATCTCTATTATATTTATTTCTATTATTAAGGTGTCTAAAATTATTTTTCTATGTAAATGGAGATTTAATAATTTAATGGATAATTTTTTAATAATAATAATTGTCTACATCATAGAAAATATTTATTAACTTTATATATAATTTCTTTTAAAATAATCTTGAACTTTCGAGAGTTTTAGAAAATCATTATTACTTTGTTTAAGAAAACCCTAATACTCTTACCATTTTAAAAGAAAAAAGGTTCAAAGCTTGTCATTATTGTTAGTATATGGACGAAAATCATTTATCTATACCTCATTACCTATTTCGCATCAGCTTCAATCAATGATCTAAATACTTCCCTATTTCCCCTTTTCATTTTCATGAATACCCTTTTACTCCCCTTCTTTCATTTTCAATTTCTAAAACCAGTACTTCAGTCAAGGTATATATATTATAACAAGAAGAATGAATAATAATGAAATCACTAAATGACCTTAGAACTTAAATGTTTCAATAAGGTTGTGTGTGAGTAGTTGAGTGAGAGATAATATATTTAGGTTTAATACGCAACAAGAAAGACTCGTTGATAATTTGGGTCATAATATTGAGAAAAAAATAAAGAAAACATTTGCATTACCTAGTTTGTAGAGACGAAAATTTTGTTGATCATTTGTGTAGTTCAAAATTAGTCTATTTGTTGTGGCTAGGTCAAATGGTTCCCAATGATCAAAGATAATATTCATTTGTGTAATTCAAAATTAGCCTATAGTGTGCTAAACAACCGGGTAGCACGGAATGTGGGTATTATACTATGAAGTTTATACACGACATAGTAACTCAGAGGAGCACAACAGTTACAGACGTGGTATGCATTTGCTTAAACCATATTGTTTAACTATAGTTATTACACTTAATATCATTGTTTTTAATCAATAATCTAATATGGTTTGTTTACTTGCAGTTGACGAGACGAACACAATATAGTCAATTGGAATTAGACACAATTAGAGTTGACTATTGTGACTTTATAGGACGTTATATTTGAGTATTGTGACTCCACAGTTTATTATTAGATTTAGGGACGAAGTTTTTAGTTTGATAGGTTCAAGTTTGGTAAAGTATGCTTTACATGTTTCTGTTTAAGATACTAATTTTTTGTACAAAAAATTATTTTATGAGTTGATTAATGAAAATTATTTGATTCATTATGTTGGGTATGATGTTTAGAGTATCTAAGTTGTTTGGAGTATATGCAGACTGCAGGTATAAAACAATTTTGGGGTCGATTATAGGTTGATTATAGAGGGTCACAATGACCTGATTCTTCTTCTTCTTCTTTTTTTTTTTTTTTTTTTTTTTTTTTTTTTTTTATCAAATTGTTATAGTTGATGATCAAAAAACGTCAAGAAATGTGGATTCTTGATGGCAAAAAAATGTCAATAAAAACACTACATTTATCTTGATGGCCAAAAAACGTCAATAAAAAAGATTTTCTTGATGGTCAATCTCCAATACTTGGTGGCCAAAATCATTCAGATAGGGATTGTCTTGATGTTTTTTGGTCATCAAGAAAACAATCTTTCTTGATGGTCAAGCTCTAATACTTGATGGCCAAAAAACATCAACATAACTTATCTTGATGGACATGACCATCAATATAGGGTTTGTGTTGACGTTTTTTGACCATCAAGAAAGGACGCTTTCTTAATGGTCAATCTCCAATACTTGATGGCCAAAAAACATCAACAAACCCTACCTTGATGGCCAAAATCATCCAGGTAGGGATTGTCGTGATGTTTTTTTGGCCATCAAGAAAACAATCTTTCTTGATGGTCAAGCTCCAATACTTGATGGCAAAAAACATCAAGATAACCTATCTTGATGGACATGACCATCAAGATAGGGATTGTGTTGATGTTTTTTGGCATCAAGAAAACGACCTATCTTGATGGACGGGCTTTCTTGATAGTTTTTGGCCATCAAAATATGTCTTTCTTGATTTTTTTTTGGCCATCAACAAAAGCCAAATTTCTAGTAGGGTTTGTTGACCCTTATTGTGTTGGGGAAAAATGATATATGTGAACTGAATACATTAACAAATTGATTACACATCAACTTGAAACAATACTTTGAATGTATATAATTATTCAACCAGCAAGATGGTGTAACAAGACTTATGAATTGAATAATTAAAAATCTCAAGATATTATGGAGACATCAATAAATAGCCGAGACACGCTTTTGATAAGTGCTGTCCTGAAGACAATTATTCGCTCTGCATTGGATGCAAGCAGATTACAACAACTTACTCCGATAGAACTACAACCTCGAACTACAGGGATTTGGCAGAACTCTTGTATACTTGCTTTCAACTCAACTCAAGGCCAAAAGAAAGAAAGAAAGAAATAAAGGAGAGAATTCTTCAATTTGAAGTTGGATGCTACAAATGAAGAAACAAGTTGCTATTTATAGGCTAGCAACTTAGTAACTCTTCAAAATACAAAATAAAATCAAATAAATACAAAAATTGAAACATTTGTCAAATTTAACTCAATTTAGTTGTTACTTCACAAAAATCAAACATAACCTTTTCAAATTGAAGAAACTACAAATTTAACTTCCATACATGTTAAATTTGTACATGAAATATCATCTTAATTTGATGGTTTCAATCCAATTTGAAGTTTCCAACAATAAATTTAATCTACACAATTAAAACTATTTTTATATTTCAATATTCAATTATTTTCACTTTCTTTCAATATATATCCAACATCTTGTATTTGGGTAATTCATCGTTTTGATGAGTTTTGTTGAGAGATTTTAATTTTGGGACTTTGTAGGATTTTATATTTCAACTTGAAGTTTTTAGTCCTTTTGATTGTTAGAAAAATTGGTGTAAGAATATGATAAGTGAGAAAAAAAAAAAGAAAAAAAAAAAGGAAGTATCCATATGTACAAGTTGTTTTCAATTTGATTTTTTCCAATTAAAGATAAATTAGATGGAATTAATTGTTTGTGTGTTGAGATTTCTTATATTTATGTTTGGACATGCTTAGACATGAAGGAGGTGATATAGTATAGATAAACATTTTCATCAATATATCAACAATAGCGGACATATACTTTTTAATTTTAAAAGGTTTTTTTTTTTTTTTTTTTTAAGTTTACGAGTATTTTTAAAATAAAGTACTAATAGTTTTAGTAAGATTATTTTTTTTAACTTTCTTTTGAAAAAAAGTTTAAGGATATTAATCAAACTTTTAAAAGTTTAAGAATATTTTAAAAACAAAATAAAAATACAGTTTAATTTAACCATAATTAATAATTAATTGTTATTTCATTTCTCCATAATAACTATATTACAATAATGTAGTTTATTCGCTAACTTAAGTATACCACAATTAATTAAGTATTAGTAGTAATTTTTGTAAAGATCTAAGGTTGAAATTCTTAGCTAAGTGTTAATTAGCATATATTCATTTCTTTAAATTAGAGATTCGATCACCATTCTCACAAAAATTGTAGTAAAAAAAAATAGACACGATTTTAAATTGAAAGGGAAAGAAATATGCAATTTGCTTGATAGATTCGGATATTCCATTATTCCTTTTGTTTGTTTTGAGTGAATATTCTACTTCCCACATTGATATGCTTCTATTCTATTTATGGTTACAAATTAAAAAAAAATCTATGGAAAACTTTTTCTATAAAAAGATTTTGTTTTTGTGAATTTATGAAATTTTGGTTACAAATCATATTCCCAAACAATTAATAATATTATTAAATTGCTAAGATAGTTATTCAAATTTAAAGCTTGATTGGTAACACTTTAATTTGTTTCCTTTTTAGTAAACAAAAATAGAATTGTGTTTGATAAATCATAAGCTTTTCCATACTTTTTTTTCTCTGAATTTTTACATAAGATATGTAAAATAAATTTTCATTGATAATTATTTTTTCAAATTAAATATCCAAATGTTATATTTATAAAGAAAAATAAATAAATTTATATACATTATCTAAACTTTGCCACTTGAATCAATTCGAATGTTAATGTGCAAAATTTAATGTATGAATCAATTTTGACCTTTTTTAAAAGTTTATTTTAAAAGCCAACATGAACATAGCCAACTACCATAAGTTTGTTATATCAATTTTGAAGTTTGATTTTTTTATAAATTTATTTTAAATTATTAATGCATTACTTCTGTAAAACAAGATATAAATAATTAACACAATATTAGAGATAAATAATAAAATCAAGTGAATAGTAAAGATTTCCATTCCTGTGAAGATTTTTTCCCTATCATTCTTTCATTTTCCCCATTTTTTTTTAAAGAATTACGTGATGAATTATTTTTATTTTTATTATTATTATTATTTTTTTATACTTTGGCATGATTTTTTTAAAGAAGAATAATGTTATATAGATAATTTTGAGTAGGTTTTAAATGAAATCAAGAATGAACAAGGGACTATAAATTCTTGAAGAGAGAAATTAATTAGCTCTCTAGCAACGACGCCAATTTGGAAGGCGGGGATTCGTTGCCCAATCCCACTCCAAATAATTTTACTATACCTACCAAAACTACACTAGTAGTGACAAGTTCTAAATAATTTTTGGGTTTTTTTTTTTTTTTTTTTTTTGAATAAAAGTTTGAGTCTCTACATGTTGGAATAAAAATAAAAATAGAAACGTTTACCAATTAATCCTCCCATATATTAGCCCAAAAAAAGAAAATAGAATAAAGAAGAAAAGGAAAAAAAAAAAACCCTAATCCTCCAAATATTTGTAACATGAACATCATTAAATGTTCATATGAATTGTTCTTGAGAAAGAACACTTGGAACTTTTCCCCCAAAAAAAAAGCTTGGAAAATTTGGTGATTTATGCTTGTTTACTAAGCCATTGAAAGTAGAGAGGTAAGTCATGCTTGAAAATGACTCAAAATGGTTTAAAAAATCAGCTGAAATCTAATTATAAAATAATTCAAATGTTTGGATATTTTTGAAATGGTTGCGGTGAGAAGACCTCTTTAGCTAAATGTTTCATAATACACGAGTTATCCTTCTTTTTGCCAATTGATTTTGGGATGAAATTTAATGTATAATCTAATATGGTATCCAAGTCCATGAAGTCCAAATGTGAATCCGCCCTAAGAATGTTGAAACTAAAGAGCCACCATCATAAAGTCCATGAGTCAGAAGCAAGTTGCTAGAAGTAACACTCCCGCGCTTCATTGATAACATAGAAAGTTAAGGCTCTTTTCAGTGAGAGTAGGTTATTTTCAGATACAAAAAAGAAAATATCAACATTTGATACCTCTTCTTACTTTTCGTTTTCCCAGTAGAAATTACACATTCCCTTGGCCTTTGATTACATTCGAAGTGTCATTGCCCATATATGAAGAGCCTAGTTCTTCAATCAAATCTGCACCAAATTCTTCCTTTAGAAAGAAAATATGATGTGAGGACCAAATCCACTAACTATCTGAAATGTGCCAACATAGTGACCAACACTACCTATTTTTGTTTTTTTTTAGTCATCGTGGCTTTTTTTTTCTTTTGCCCTTCTTTTATGGGCACTAAAAACTCAAGTGACCCTTCTTCTGGCAGGACCAACACTCTATGTTTTTTAGGTTCTTCTCCACTTATTTTGTACCTATGTTGAGAACCTCACATTGAAAAAATGGAGAGACTTCATAGTCTTTATAAAATACATAAATCAATTGGTTTTATATGAAACTCATGTTTATCTAATAATGTTTAAATAATGGTTTAATTAAAAATAAGGTTAAATAATTAAAACTAGCCTACTATATTGGCTGCATCTTTTATAAAAAAAATTAATAATCAAACATTGACTTCAAAGTTCAAACTCAAATGGGTTGAGACAAACTTTCCATTATCTTTTAACATATAATTTGAGCAAATAACTAAGAAAAAGAATAAAACTTTACATAAACAAATAAAAGGCAAAAAAGAAACTCCCCTTCTACTTTGTGTCCTATCAAAACAAGATAAGGGTCCTTTTTTGGTCTCAAGAGGAGGCTCTATGGGGGCATGAATATTTTAGTAAGCTTGACTTTTTTTTTTTTTTTTTTTTTTTAATGTATATTTGAATCCATCTTAAATAATATGCTTAATTAACTTCTTTCACAAAAAAAAAGTTGTTGGAAGTGTTGATGTTTTTTAACGCAAAGGAAAAAAAAAAAGAAAGAAGAGAAAGGAAAGAAAAAATAAAAAAAAAGTGTACTAACTTCTTCTTCTTCCCCTCTTTTTTTTAAATTATTTAAAATTAAAATTATAGACATTTTAACCATCAAGCTAAATAGCTTCATATATATAATATATATTTAATTGCGCAAACCATTGTAAATTAGACAAACACTCAAAACTCATATTTCAAAAGATAAAAGAACTCAACTAGTGGCCACCACACTCTTTAGAGTGTTGCTTATGTTCAATGTGTGGTGTCGTTCCTTATGGAGCACAACAAAACAAAACCCTAACCTGTAAAATAGAAGGTCAGGATTTGTAAACATGACTCTAACTCTCGTTTGGTTCCTGCTATATGAGTTTTTATTCTTCATCTTCTTGAACCCTATGTGTAGGCTATTTCAATCAAAATTACTCTTTGTTCTCACTCTTGTATAATTTGTTATGCTTTGACTTTTTTGATCTTATGCTTTTTCTCGATTAAAAAAAAAAAATACTATCGCTCTCACTCTCATTTGCATTTGCTCCTAAAGTTTTGGTTTCTTTTTTCATCTTACATGTTTTCTCGATCAATCTACCTTCAAATAAATAAATAAAAATAATAAATTAAATAATATTTTCTTACTAAATTAAATTAAATTAGTAACTATAGATTTTGTTTTTCAACAAACAGGTTGTTTTCTTTTCTTTTCTTTTCTTTTTTTTTTTTTTTTTTTTTTTTTTTAAGTATTTATATCAAGATTAAAATTTGAGAGTTGAATTAGGTGAGTGAAATTTAAAATAATCACTATTATTATTTTTTACATTTTAATTTAATTATTCTAGCATACTTTACATTTTATAATTTTCTTGTAGCATATAGTCTTGAGTTGATTTTGAATAAAAATATAAAAGAACATTTTGGTATTTATCTATTTTAATTCCTCTCCCAAATGTAAGTAAACATAACTAGGTAAAATAGCATTAAAAGGAATATACCATTCCCATTCTGATTTTTGGCTTATTCCCATTTTGATTTTAGGCTTATTCCCATTCCTCATTTCCTATTGGTTAGTAAACACTCCATAAATTTAATTTTAAAGAGTAAACAACCTAATTAAAACATATACAACTTGTAATTAAGTTTAAGAAAAATAGAAAAATCAATTTATATTCTAATGTTTATAGAAATTGCATCACTTAAAACTTCAAACTAACGATTGTATCAATTGAAATCTTAAACTTTCCTACTGAATCAATTTAGATAGTTTATTAGAATTTCATTTTACACACACATATTTAAAATATAGGGATCAACGTAATATTATAAAGAAATAATGTTAGAATAAATCGATAATAGTGAGTTTTCAATAATACTAGTGATTTTTCATCTTCTTATATATTATTCTTATTTTTCTCTATTTATTCTCAAAAAGTTATGACATTTATAGAAATTTCGGAAAGAATACATTATTTAGGTATGTAATTTTGAGTTGGTTTTTAACTAGTACTACTCTAAAGTTTATAGTATAAATTGATGTTTTTCTTAAAAAAATTATATGTTAAAATATTATTTTAGTCTTTGTATCCCGTTCTAGTTTAGTTATTGTAGCTTTTATCCAAATTTTGTTTCTTGCACTCTCAATAAATCTTAAATTTAGTATTTCAAAGTTATTTTCTTTTATCGAAATTAGTTGAATAATTATAATAATAATAATTTGGGCAAAATGCAAATCGGTCTTTGAAGTTTGAGCTAAACGCCCTATTTAATTATTGAAGTTTCAAAACAAACATTTTAGCCACCAAAGTTTCGGAAATGATCCTAAATTAAAAGTTGAGTTGGTTAGAATGAGGTGACAATGATATGCTAAAACATATTAAATTTATATTATTTTTAGGTTGATTGTTGTGGCATCTTCTCTCTTTTTGTCTCTCATTTTATTCATTATACTCCTAATTATCCGCAAATTCTTCGCCAACGTAAGTATTACAAATCAAAACATATAAAATTAATATAAATGAAATTCATAACAATAAAATATTAATTGGATTGTTTTTAAATAGAATAAAATGAGCAAACTATATTTATAAATATAGCAAAATGTCATTATTCATCATGATAGGCACGGATAGACATCTATCACTAATACACAATAGCATTTTATTATATTCGAAAATATTTTCAACAATTTTTTCATTCAAAATAATTACTGATTCTTTATAATAAATTAATATATAAATTATCTGAAAAATAAAAGATTTTTTTCCATTTATAAATCCGATAAAACAAGTGCAACTATGTAAATATTCTAGAAGTCGAAATATTTTCTTGGATCTACGATTCTAAAGTATGAAGATTCGAACATTCAAATTCTCAAAAAAGAATGCGAAAAACAAGCGCTGGTTTATTTAGGGATAATAAGGAATTAGAATGAGATTTTGAAATTTGAAATATGCCTGCTTTTATTCTCATTCTTGATTTTGGGAAGAGAATAAAATTTGTTTCAAAATTATTCTTTTTCCTTAATTTCAATTCTTCTTACTAAAAATGGCCTTGATTGAAAATTCTCAACAAATCAAGGATGAATGTGAAACTTACAAAAGAATATGGACGAAATTGGAAAAAGAAAAAAAGTTCAATTTGTAATTTACTAGAATCTAAAAAGTGGCCGATGAAGAGAGGCCATTCATAAAACTCGCCGTAGAGATTCATGGCTTAACAATAGCCACAACGACCGCCATTCTTCCACACCACAGAAATTTCTTCTCTTCTTCAATGCTCCTATCTTCTTCTATATAATTGCGTCTTCCTCAATTTGCTCTGTCGTTCAGCCTCTTTCAATCCCACCAATTTTTACCCACTTTCTCTTCCTCTTTCTCCTTCGTCTTCCAGTTCCGTTTTCCCATCTGGGTTCTGCAAATTTCGCTTCCAAATCAACTACCCATGCTCGATTGTGAGGAACTGGGGCGTTGGAATTGAGTTCACGAAGGAGAAAGATCGTTGATATCACAAGCCATTCTCTCGAGGATTTTTTTTTTCTTTTTTCTCTGGTGGGGGTAAAACCCGGGTTTGTCAAGTTGTAGACATCACGGCTATACACGTAGTTTCCCGGCCGTTCATTCATGTCCGGTCTGTCCGACGAAAGGGTTGTATAACTCCGACCAACCCTTCGCCGCACGGTGGACGTGGTGCTCTGCCTTCCGAAGGGGGTAGTCCTTCTGATCTTCTTTTTCTTGCCGGCGGTGGATTCTCTTGCTTCTTCTTCTCCTCTTCTTCGTATTAGCTTTGTCAACTACTCTGTTTGTTTTTAGCTCTACGGTTTAGAATTCGACCTCAGGAAGTTTTGGGTGGGCGAGTTTGGTATTGGGTTAGATTTGAATTAGAAGCAGACGATATGCTGAGGATTAAGCGTGTTCCTACAGTGGTATCTAATTACCAAAAAGACGAAGCGGAGGATGTCGCTCGCAGAACAGCGTGCGGTCGGAACTGTCTCAATAAGTGTTGCATTGAAGGTATTTGTTAAAATGCCTAGCTAGTGACGACTCGTGTTTGGTTGCTTCTCTTTGTTGAATTCTTTTGATTCTTTTTTCTTTGGTATGAAATGCTTTCGTTCCTATTGGGTATTGGGTCTGGAATTATGTTTGTTTTGTTAGGTTTGGAGATCTTAACGAACAACGTGTTTGATGATGTGTGTGGGTTGCAATGATATAGTTGTTCTATCCTTTGATTATACATGTTGTGAAAATCTGGGTAATTTCTTTTTGTTTTAGGAGCCAAGATTCCATTATATGCTTTCAAGAAGCTAAACGAGATAACTGGCTCAAAAGGCTTATGCTGCAAAAAGGAGAACAGTGTTCCTCCTGTTGCTTTTCTTGACTCGCTGCTTCTTGGGGAGGTGAGCTTGATGACATGCTTTGGTTATCAATTATCCTTATCTTTCAATGTCTATAATGGATTTGCCATTGTTGTAGTGGGAGGATCGTATGCAGCGGGGGCTTTTTCGCTATGATGTGACTGCTTGTGCAACTAAGGTTAGAATTTTACAGTAAATTTGTGAAACAAAAGTTGCTCAGTAACGTAATCTGCTAATTGAATATGTATGTAGTCTCAATATCTTTGGTAATTTGCGTGTAGGTAATTCCTGGAAAGTATGGTTTCATTGCCCAGCTGAATGAGGGGCGTCATCTGAAGAAGAGGCCGACCGAGTTTCGAGTTGATAAGGTTCTCCAGCCCTTTGATGGAAACAAATTCAACTTCACCAAGGTTGGGCAAGAAGAGGTCCTCTTTCGGTTTGAACCAAATGAAAATGGGAATACACAGTTTATTCCAGATGCCCCTGTTGATGTTGAAAATTCTCCAAGCGTGGTTGCGATTAATGTGTGTACTTGTTGTACTTTTTTTTTTTTTTTTCTGTGTTTTGTAGATTAAATTGTTGTGGATGTTTTTGATGAGATCATTTAAAATATGTGCATCAACAGGTCAGTCCTATTGAATATGGACATGTGCTCTTGATCCCACGGATTCTTGAATGCTTGCCACAAAGGATTGATAGAGAAAGCTTCTTGCTTGCTCTTCACATGGCGGCGGAGGCTGGGAATACATACTTCAGACTCGGGTACAACAGCTTGGGTGCATTTGCTACCATCAATCACCTCCACTTTCAGGTATCTACCCTTCTAATATGCTTTTTGGATTAAAGAAAAGTGTACTTGATGAAGCAAGTCTTCGACATAAGAACATGTGAATTAACAACTAAATAATGAATTAGGCATATTACTTGGCGGTCCCTTTCCCTATTGAGAAGGCTCCTACGAAGAAAATAATCACATTGAAAGATGGAGTGATCATCTCCGAGCTACTAAAATATCCTGTTCGAGGGCTCATCTTCGAGGGCGGAAATACTCTGCAAGCTCTATCCAACTCGGTGTCTGATGCCTGCATATGCCTTCAAGAAAACAACATTCCTTACAACGTCTTAATTGCTGATTGTGGGCAACGGATCTTTCTTCTCCCACAGGCAAGCTGAGTTTATCTGATGGCAACATTCATTCTTAATTTCCTGTATTCTTGTTATAACTCTGACCTTGCCAATCATAATGAGCAGTGTTATGCTGAGAAACAAGCACTTGGGGAAGTGAGCGCGGAGCTCCTCGACACCCAAGTGAACCCAGCCGTTTGGGAGATAAGTGGTCACATGGTGTTGAAGAGGAAGAAGGATTACGAAGAGGCATCAGAGGAAAATGCATGGAGGCTCCTCGCCGAGGTATCCCTATCGGAAGAGAGATTTCAAGAAGTGTGTGCTCTCATCTTCGAAGTTATCGATATGGTTGATGCTGAAAATGCTGAAGGCAGCCCGAGCATGCCCGAGGAGGAGCATGGTGATGCTTGTCTCAAGGATGTGGAAACCAGAAATGCCTCCCGCCCACTCTCGGTGACTGGTACGCAGGAATGCTTCGTTTAGTTCTATAGTGACTGCAATGGTTAATACATACTTTAACTGTGTATGGTGGAAACTTTGTGTGTAGTAGAAGTGGTGTTATGAATAATACTTTGGTTGGATGTTTGGCTGTAGTATTTTGTTAGAACCCTGTGTTTCATGGTGTACTTCTATCATATCATATTATCATGTGAAATAATAGTTTCTACTGTGTATCCAAGTGATTGTACTTTTTGTCTTAAAAAAATGGTGCTTGTACTTTTGATTCTATTGGTGATTTTATTCGTTTATTTATAGCGCTGAGTTGAATTCTAAAGTTTGAAGGAAACCGCTAAAAAAAATTGGACATGTAGGAGGATCCGGACGAATCCTGCTTTCATTTCCCCGTATAGAGCACTGAGTTACTTTTAATATGTTTGAGTTAAGGAAGTTTATGTTTGGATTGCAAGCTATCTAGTTTGGAATTAGAAAATATTAAGGAGAGGGAGAGAGAAAGAAGGAAAAATGAAGTTCTATAAATGTACAAACTTCGATAGTGAACATCATTGAAGTTGAGTTATTTAACATCGACTTATAAAGTTGTAGGGGACAAATAGCCCTTTAAGGGAATGGGATTTGATAAACCACTTTTAAGCGATTAAGCTAAGTGGTGGAATTACCATTCTTTGAAGCCAAACTGGATAATTATTGGAGAAATAGTTTATAGATAACTTGATTTGTATAACTTTGGCTGTTTGATAATCTTCCAAATTTCGAAATAAAAAATGAAGTTTATTATTTTTTCCTTAGATTTTATAATTGGGTTTGATTTTTTAAATTAGTCTTGAAAAGGTAGATAATAAAACAAATGAATTGTGGATGTAGGTAGTGTTTATAAGCTTAATTTTTAAAAATTAAATGATTATTCATCAAAATTTAAGTCATTTGAATAATGTATGTTAATCAGCTATATTATATGGGTGTCTGCATCCCCGAGGTGATTAATCTCAAGCTTCTCTTGTGGGGATTGAAGCAGATTCTTGTGTGCTTTATTTGTATTTGGTTGTTTCTTTTCTTTGTTCGTTGTCTTGTTTTATGTAGTGTTTTGTTTGTGCTTTGATCTCAGACTATGAGGTCTTGATCTCTTTTTAGAGATCCATTACCTTTGTATAAAATAGTAATAATAAAACAATGGTCCAATTAGATAAGACGACTCCACTAAACATATGATCATAATGCTATAAGATCATCCATATATTTGTTTCAGGGTTTAGCGCAAGTGTGGCTAAAACTTTTTTCAAGTTTGAGAATCTAGGTATGGCTGGTCTAGTTGAGTAATTGAGACGACTCACAAGGCTAGTATATAAATAAATGCATCCCATTGCTTTCTCTTACATAGTCCTAACCTATCACTCTTAAAATTGAAAGGTCACGGGGTAATCTTCTAGTGTACTTGTAGTCTAAAATTCATAACTACCAAAGAAAATGACTTCATTTAAAGCATGACCTAAGGCATGACCTAATATATTTCTAGATGGTATGGACTCTTGATTTTGGCCAAATCAACGAAAATGAAATTTGGAATCACTTCTAGTTATATTTTTCTAAATGAGGGAAATATATTGTTTTTTTCAATAATCACAAATCAAGTATTTTCTTTAATCTCAAATCACTTTTGATTTAAGTAGTAAACAGCAGAATCTTAGAAGACATTTTTAATAAACTAGAAAACAAAATTTATTATTAAAAAATCATATTAAGAGAAAAAGAACAAATAGTAAACCTAAAGTAGGCTATTAAATTAATTAAACCCAGCCGCCTGTCAAAAAATTAGGGAACTTTTGGTCAATGGAAGATTTTCTTTTCTACGTCATCCTCGGAACTTAAATTTGACCCTCAACATCAATATAATAAATTAATAATGAACTCAAAATGCAATTTGGTTTGGGTGGTCTAAAAGGCAATTATAGAAGATTGCGGGCCTCTCCTTCCGTAATTATTTAGTTTTTTATTTTTAATTTATAAAAGTATGCATATAAATAAATACTCCTTCCATTTTTTATTATTTTTTTAATTTTATTATTACTTTGTATCAATATTTTTTAAAAATCAAGTAAAATTTTAAAAACTAAAAAAAATGTAGTTTCTAAAAATTTATTTTATCTTTTTAAAATTCAATTAAGAATTAACTTAAAGATAAGAAACGGAGCGTAGAGAAAATAAACTTAATTTTCAAAAATTAAATAGTTACCAAATGGAGTCTAGGTAAATTTGATTTTTAATAATTTACTTCAATTTATTTTCTCCAAAATTTAAAATTTTTATTATATGAGAAATATATGGTTCCCTTGCTTTTTCAAGTTTTAGTTGGAGCTTAAGATACATCCAGATTGTTTAGTTGAGAGAAATCACGATCTCAAATTTTAATTTTTGGCTTAAACATTTTTAATTTAGTCTGTTATCAATGATCGATTTTGTTTTTTTTTTCGTCAAAGTGAGTAGCTTAATTGTAATTAACATGTATCATATTATTTAAGATTGAAAATTTCGAATTCTTCTTATTTGTGAATGATAAAATTGGTGGATGACAAAGACAAACTAGGCCACCAACCAGGAAAAAGAAAAAAACAATAATTTATTGATCTTTTGAATTTTTTAGAAGGTTATAGAAATTTTGATTTTTTTTTTCTCAAGTGACCTATAAATTCTCTTAGAAAATTTACTAAGGCATTGAGATCATGTTGTACAAGTTTGTTATTAGCCAATTCTAACTTTCACATGTGACAAAGGTATCATTAACATGTGTTAAGATATATAAAAGATTAATTTTTTTAAAAAATGGTATGAACTAAATTGAAAAAGAGACAGAGTAACGTCATGAATTTAAATAAATATTCTTTGCCTTGTTTTATATAGTATTTTGATTGTGCCTTGATCTCATGCTATGAGGTTCCTCTCTTTTCTTAGAGATCCACTACTTTTGCATAAAATAATGATAATATTAATAATAAAATAACGATGTAATTAGATAAGATAACTCCACCAAACATATGATCATAATGCTATAAGATCATCCATTTATTTGTTTAGGGTTTAGGACAAGTATGACTAAAACTTTTTTCAAACATGAGAATCTAGGTATGGGTGGTCTAACTACGCAATCGAAAGGACTCACAAGGCTAATATATAAATAAAATCTATTTGCTATCTCTTATATGGTTCTAACCTATCACTCTTAAAATTGAAAGATCACAAAGTAACTTTCTAATGTGCTAAAGTCTAAGCTCATAATTACCGAAGAAAGTGACTATTCAATCAAATCATGACCTAAGACATGACCTAATATATTTCTAGATTGTACAAACAATTGATTTTGGCCAAATAATAAAAAAAAAAAAAATGGAATCATTTCTTATAGTTTTCTTTTTTCTAAATGAGGGAAATATATTTTTTTTCAATAATCACAAATCAAGTGTTTTCTTTGATCTCAAATCACTTTTGATTTAAGTACTAAACTGCTTATATCACCGGAATCTTAGAAGACGTTTTCGATAAAATAAAAAACTAACTTTAGTATTTTAAAAATCATAATAAAAAAAAATAATAGACATAAAATAAGCTATTAAATTAATTAAACTCATTGTTAGAGAATAAATTTCAATCATTTACAAAGCGCCATGTCATCATGACTAAACTCAATTATATCAAATTTTAGACTAATTAAATTTTATTGTGTTCCTAAAATTAAAGTTTGAAGACAAGTAAATGGCTTAGAAAATGACACATATCTTCAATCTGACCATCGGATCACAATAGCGGGCTTATCAACTTCAACGATGATTAAACCTGGTTTGAGATTGATAAACTTGGCCAAAGTTTGGTTTGAGCTTTAAATCACAAATTGGATTGGGCTAGGTAATTAAAATTACTCGGCTCCAAAATCCGACCCATTTAAAATTTGCAGTGGAAAATTTGGGCTAAAGAAAAAACGTGGTTCAAGCCTAATTTTAGCCCAAACCCAAAAAGCAGTTGGGTCCAGGCCCAATGACCCAAAAGCAAATGAGCCCAAGCCCACGAAAATCCTCTATAAATAGAGGATCTTCCTCTTCATTTAAAAATGTCGAAAAATTTAGTAACAAAGCGATGAAGCTCTAGAAACCAAAGTTCTGAAGAATTGAAGACCGAAGTTTTCAAGATCAGATCGAAGCTCCCAAGCTCATAAGTTTTGAAGATTGAAATCCCAAAGTTCCAAAGAACTTAAAATCAAGGTTTTCAAGCATGAAATTTCTAGAAACCTGAAGGTTTAAGACTTTGAAGTTGAAGGTTCAAAGAAGATTTGGAAGACTCAAGTTGCTTGTAACTTTATTGAAAGAAAGAATTAAGGGACCAAATATTAGAGATTGTACTCACAGATACTTAAACTAATACAAATATGAAATTCAAATTCTACGAACTAAATTTTTTCAAAAATCTCTTTAAAGGGTCATAAAAATTATAAAAAAATTTAGTCAATGAAAGATAGTTCTACATCTATCTTTAGAATTTAAATTTGACCCTCAACCTCAATATAATAAATTAATAATGAACTCCAAATCCAAGTTTGTTTGGGTGGTGTAAGATTGTGGGTCCCTACAGTAATTATTTGATATTTTGTTTTTAATTTATGAAAAATAAGTTTATAAAGACTTTTTCAGAAATGAAGCTAAATTTTAAAAACTAAAAAAATAATTTCTAAAGATTTATTTATCTTTTTAGAATTTGATTAAAAATTACTCTTACATATAACAAACTAAGGAAAAATAAACTTAGTTTTTACAAACTAAATAATTTCCAATCGAAATCGATAAATTTAATTTTTAATAATTTACTTAAAACTCATTTTCTCCAAAATTTTTATTACATAGGAAGTTTTTTTTTTTTTTTTTTTCCTTTTTTCTTTTTCAAATTTTAGTTAAAGTTTAAGATACATCTAGAATTTTTAGTCACGAGAACATTGCAATCTCAAAATGAAATTTTTGGCTTAGTATTTATGCTATGTCTATAGGCATAATATTGAAATGCCTTTTTAATTTAATTTCCTTGCTTAAAAATTTTTTTTAGTCTCTTAATATGATTGATTGATGTTGTTCTTTTCATCAAAGTGAGTAGTTTAGTAATAATTGATATGTACTACATCCCTTAAGATCGAAATTTCGAACCATTCTTATTTGTGAATGTTAAAATTGGTGGTTGACGACCACAAATTAAGCCAAAATTTATCAATCTTTTAAATTTTTGAGAAGGTTGGAGAAATTTTGATTTTTGTTTTCTCAAGTGACCTATAAATGCCCCTATAAAATTTACTAGGGTATTGAGATCATGTTGTACAAGTTTCTTATTATCCAATTTTAACTTTCACATATCACGAATGTATCATTAAATGTGTTAAAAATATATAAGAGATTAAATTGAAGTTTTTAAAATGATTTGAACAAAATTGGAAAATAGATAGAGTAATGTTAGGAACTTAAATAAATAGTTTGCCATAAATTGTTCAGTTTGTTTAATTTTGGTCTTTCAACTTTTAAAATGTTTGATTTAGTCATTGAATTTTAAGTTTGTTATATTTTAGTTAATGGAATTTGAAAAGTATCAATTTTAGTCTCTAAATTTTTCAAAAAAAAAAAAAAATTATTGTTTTAGTTACTTTTCAACTTTACAACCATTTCTTTTTTTTTTTTTTAACCTAGTTTGATACGGTGTAAAGTTTAAAAAAAAAAAATTAAATTTAGTGATAATTCTTTTATTTAAAAAAATCTTTTCTATGGAATGATTTGACTAGTTTCTTAAATTCTAAACTTCAAATTTAAACCAAAATATTTCTCTATTGTATTTATTTATTTTGGATGTCACGATTTGATTATTCTCTTGATTTTAAACTTTAATTTAAAATAAAATATTATTTTTTATTTTGTGATAATTTTATCTATATTAATCTTTTTTATTGATTTGGATGATGGGATTATCCTTTTAATTATCAAATTTTAATTTAAATAAAAATATTATTTCTTCTATTTTTTTGTCCAAAATTTAGTTGGAGAAAAAAGATCATTTGAGTACTCTCCTAATTTTAATTTTTGTAAATTTTAATTTAAATAAAAATATTATTTTTTCTATGATACAAAAAGCCTAGAAACATAACCTCTTATGATTTGCAATAATTTCTTCTTGATTCTAAACCTTTTTTTTAAAAAAAAAATGTTATGAATGGGTGTGTATTTCTGACAAATTTAAAAAAAGAAAGAAAATGCAAAAGCATGTAAAAAATAGTACAAATTATTATAAACTACTTATTGGTATGCTTTTACAAAAATTAAAAAGTGAAAAAAATTATAAAAGCATAAAAGCAATCAACCTTCAAACTTTACTTTGCCGATCTCTAAATTGCTTGAACTTTGAAATCTCTTAAAACACAAAACCAAAGTCTTTTTATCCATCATGTTTCAATATATGAGGATTAGTAAGTGAATCTGGGTGTATAGCAAAGAACTACATAGTTATTACAAAATACATTAAATCACTCTCTATGTTATTACAAAATTGATTAAAAATGAAAAAAAATTGAAAAAAAGGACATGTTAAAAAGAAAAAGAAGTTGATATCTTCTTCTAGACCTAAAAGAGATGCTTGAAGCAGAAAAAATTAAAGTTTTTAGAAGAAGTAAAAGAAATATTGGAAAAGATGTTGCTACTAACAAAATTAAAAATATATATATAATTTCTACAAGAAAATGAAAGTAAAGAAGTTGAGAAGTGACAGTTAACAAAAATAAAATTAAAAAAGAGAGAGGAGATGCCTAATAGAGAAGGAGAGATTGAAATTAGTTATTTACAGATAAAATTTTAAATTATTTCAAATCTAATTTGATTTTATGTTCAATCAAATTTATATTAACGTACGCGTGATAATAACATCAAATTTTTATTTTAAAAATTCATGATTATATTACTTAAGATATCTTTATATCCTTATAACCATCAATTAAAAAGGATAAAAGGAAAAATCAAAAGTTTCTCTATGTAGCCTCATTTAAATAGTATAGATTAATGTTAGTTTTTAACTTATTTGATTTAAAATCATGCCCGTATTGATGAATTAATATATATTCTCAAAGCTACTTTGTTAATTTGTTACATTCTAAAATTTTGAAGCCTAACACTTATGTGTGTATATATATAATATAGGACACTATTTAGCATATATTAAATTAAAAAAAAGTTTGAATCAAATCAAACACCCGCAATGGACTTACAATGAATTCAAAAGTATACAAAACAAAATGGCATTTTAACCCTACTTTCGTTTTCCGTCCGACATTTAATCTTTTATAGTAAATAATTGTTGGTTTAAATCTAATTTTTACACTCCAAATTTTCAAGTTTGTTGACTATGTATCCATTTTTGTTCTTAATTTTTAAGTTAATTTTCTATTCTAGTGTGTAAAGAATGAGATTAAACCCACTGTTTTTATTCTTTTAGACACATTAGCATTTTTTTTAAGTACAGCAATTAGGGTAGGATAAATTTGAAACTCTGAAATTCTGATCTTAAAAACATAATAAATGCAATGATTATTGAATCATGCTAACTTTTGTTTCTTAAACTAGCATTATCAATTTTACCATCTAGTTCCTACAATTTTTTTTTTTTTTGTTAAGGTATATTATTTTGTTACCAATATTTGGGAATTTGTTATATTTAAGATTCTCAAATTTCAAATCTCTAAATTTAGTTTCTACATTTTCAATGAATTTTAAAGCTAGTTCCTAATGTTAGTTTATTGTTAGTTTTTTTTTCTTTTTTTTTTTTTTTAAAAAATGCATAGTCTCTAATTCTCTATAAATTTGATAACATATTCACATGATTTTTTTTTTTTAAAAATGAAAGTCATTACGTTAAAAGTACCCTCTTAGTGCTCATACTTTGATGTCATTTCATTTTAGTTCATATACTTTTATTAAAATTAGTCTTCTCAAGTTAACTTTTTTATATAAATGAAATTAGTTTAAACAACCAAATTGATTTTCATGCAAGAAGGGTTATTTTCAAATATAAGAAAATGAATCAAATAATTTATAAATATAACAAAATTTCATTGTCTATCCATGATAGACTACTATTTGTGTCTATCTATGTCATGATAGACAAATATAGTAGTCTATCGCGTTCGCGATCTATCGCAGTCTATCATAGATAGACTGTAATATTTTGCTATTGTTTGTAAATATTTTTAACAGTTTTGTCATTTAAAATATTTTTCCTGTATAAGAAAAGATACAAATGTAAATGTATCTTCAAAATTTATAGATAGAAGACTAATAGAGCCTAAATTTAATTTAGAAAAATTTAACAACAAATAATACTATTTCTTAGATTATTAAATATATAAAGACTAGAGTATAAGAAGTCTCACAGTCTAGAGACAAAAATCATATATAGATATTTTATTGAGTTTGAAGAAAATAACCCTAAAAATTAAATTTAATGAAAATAGTATTTGAGCCTATTTTTCAAGATTTGAATAACATATATTTGAAACTTAGAACAAAAATTTCGGCCGGTTTGGTAACCATTTGGTTTTTTATTTTTGTTTTTGAAAATTAAGCCTATAAACACTACTTTCATCTCCAAATTTCTTCCTTTGTTATCTAAAAAAAGTAACTTTAAGGCCCCGTTAGGTAATCATTTTGTTTTTTGTTTTTGTTTTTGAAAATTAAGTTTATTTACTCCTCATTTTTTACGTCGATTTGCATCTCTCTTAAGTATAATAGTTGAATTGTTTGCCAAATTTTAAGAACAAAAGCAAGTTTTCAAAAGTTATTTTTTTTTTAGTTTTCAAATTTTGGCTTGGTTTTTAAACCATTGATAAAAAGTAAATAACATATGGATAAATTCGATAGTGAAAGTAGTGTCTATAGGCTTAATTTTAAAAAACAAAAAAAAAAAATGAAATAGTTACAAATCGGAGCCGTCAAAACTTGTTTTGTTTTTGGAACTTGACTAATAGTTTAACCATTATATTTAAAAAGATTCAAATTATTGTAACAAATGAGAAAAAAATAGGGTTAATTTTCAAAAACTAAAGACCAAAAAATTAAAATAATTACCAAAACGAGGCCTTCGTATATAAATTTAACTTTCACATATCTAATATGTGTCAGAAAGCAAACCCATAAAATATTAGTGCCACATAATATGTAATATGATAATTAAACAAAGAACTTTTTTTCATCTCACTAGAGTTTCTCTTGAAGCTCAAGCCATGGCGTTACTTATAAAAGTAATTTATAAAAAAACACTTTTTTCACGTCGTAGGTGATGCCCCTCTTACAACTACAAAACATGAAAAACAACTTCTTTCTCTTTCACCCTTACAAGCAACCGCGTAAATACTTGATTCACTTCTAAAACCCTCTAATATCACTCTAAATTTTAGAAGTATTTAAATATAAACGATTTTAATTAACATTTAATTTTGTATCTAATAAATTTCTCATATTGACTTTGTTCATTTCAAATTTTACGTAAATTAAATGACGGAACTCACTTAATTCAATACATATAATTGTTTAATAATTTAATACAAACATTAGGTGACACGGTATTTCTTAAATAGATTTAGTTATGTTAATAATACGAATCTATGAGATACGAAATTAAAAGATAAATTATGAACATGTTAGAAATCTTTTTGAAGTATATTTTATATACATGATATTAATTTTTTGCCAATATTTATAATATTTCATCATTATATTTCATGAGTTTGACATCAATATGAGAGATGGATTGATATATTTCAATTTTATCGTAAAAAAATTCTATAAAACATAAAATGTAAGCAACCAAATGATACAAATGTGAATATAATATAAATAATAAATATTTGAATATGTATTAAAAGCATATATATAAATATTTATTTATGCCAAAGTGATATTAGCATGCGCTTCGTTCCCTACCCTTATAGTTGTTGTATACTAAAAAAATATATAATTTATACATTAAATTTAAATATTTTTTGAATTTATGTTTTTATATTTGTTTCAAAAACACAGATTGACATTTTATTGATATTTCTATAGAAATTTTTGTATAATTGAGGCCTTGAAATTTTCGTTGACATCTTATATTTTAAGCTAACCTTACTTATATATACATGTCAATACGAGTAAAGTGGATAAGACACTAAAAAGTCTAACGGTTTGATCTCCCACCGCTATTGAATTTACAAGAGGAAAAAAAGCTACCACGTAGATATAGGTGTAACCTAGGCTACACATATCCTCGTATTGCCCACATTTATTACACACCAAAGAAAAAATAATTTAAGTTTTTTTTTTAAAAAACAAAATTACTTGTCACTTGATAAATTTTAATTGGCCAATTGTGGGTTGAAAAAAACTTGGATGAATTTTGGGCTATATTAAGTCTTTCGTAGTCTACTCGATTGTCTAACAACAACTTATATATTACATGACAAACTTTTCTTTATTTTTTTTTTCTTCAATTTTTTTAGCTATTTTTTTTAAAAAAAATAAGTAAATTCCAAAATGCACCTAAGTATTAATATGAAATTCCAATTTAATTTACTTTTTCTAAAACAAATGGGGAATTTGTGCCCTGCTCCCTCCTTCCCTAACCATTATATAAGATCCTCTCTTCAACCTCTTGTTTTTAGCCATTGTCATATCCTCTTCCAACACTCTCCATGGCTATCATCACATTTTTAGCTCATGTTTTCATTCTCCTCTCCTCCTCCTTCATCATCATCGAAGCCAAAGACTTATCCCCATGGCTAAAGGGAAAGCTCGACGACAACGAAATTGATAACGAACATCACATTCGATTCGCAAAACACGATTGTTCGGGCAAGCAAATTTTCTGCCGAAAAGATGGATCAGATGGGCTGAAGGGGAAGAAGAAGATCATAAAATGCTGCAAACATCGATGTGTCAACACCGACTCGGACGTCGAAAACTGCGGGCTTTGCGGCAAAATCTGCCCGTTTCCACAGCAATGTTGCAAAGGTTTTTGTGTTGACACAAACAACAGCCGTTTTAACTGTGGGAAATGTGGGAATAAGTGTCGTTTTCGTGTTCGTTGTGTGTATGGGATGTGTGGCTACGCTCAACCGGACCCTCCTCGGCCGCCAAAGGGGTGGTGGAAGCCGCCGCATCGGCCCAAGAATCGCCACTGCCCGCCGCCGGAGGACGGGCAGAGGAGCTCCTTTGTTTAAAATGGTAATACATCGTGTCTTGAGGCTTTAAGTCTATAAGATATGGTTACGTTTTTTTGGTTTGTGGATCTAATTTCATTTCTTGTTTAAATTTATATTTTGCTGATAATTATATATATATTGTTCTTAATTAATGTTACATTTTGGGAAAAATACCAATTTATATTTTTATATTTCTAAACTTTGAGAGTTGTATCCATTCAAGTCTTGATCTTTTTTTGTAAGTATATCAATTAATTGTTATAAGTGAATCAATTTCAACTCTTTATAGCATATGAATTAATTTAAATTGTGTGTGAGCTTTGTTAAAGAGCTCCATGACATGAATTTTTTTATATGCTTTTTCGTTATAGGGCATAGGTTGAAGTTGCACCATGCATGTTTGATCTTCTTAAAAATGTCTAATATATCTCTAAAATTTTATTATCCATTCAATTTTGTATGTCTAATAAGTTTTCTAAAATTAAAAATGTCTAAAAATTTCCTCAATCAACAAGTTTATGAGGTAGAACTATTTAAATTTTTTTTTTTTGAAGGTTAACTCATTCTAATAAATATAAAATTAAATTTGTGTTTAATAGATTTTCGATCTTGTGTATAGTATATGTCGTGTATGAAATTTAAACAATGTTAAATAGGTCGATAATCTATATTAAAACAAAATTGAAAATTCAGGGAATCTAATAATGAAAACACAAACTGAAAGTATAAAGACATATATATTAAACATTTTAAAGTTTAGGAGCTAAATAAACACAAAGTTAATTGTTTAAAGGACTAGACTTTTTAATCTGGTAACTAGTATAGTATTTGAATTTAATATGTAACAATTTAGATATTGTCATGAATATTCAAATAAGAATATTTTAATTATATAGATGTTCATAACCCTATAAGTTACAAATTTATTATTTAAACTCTTTGTTTACTCCATAACTCTCTTGTCTCATATTTATGTTGGTTCCTCTAACCACTCTTATAACCCTATAAATAAAAGATGTAGAGGTCATTTATAAACAAGATTGATCTCTCCTTTCTTCCCTTCATCCTCTCTTTTGTCTTTATTTTGTTCTCCATTTTATAATTAACATTTTTGTACTTTAAAAATTATAACAATTGAGTCTCTATTGACTCAATTGTGAAAGAATATTGTTAAAATTTATTGGAATTTCTTTCTTATGTAATGATTGGTAAACTGATTGGGGACCAATAATTGTGTACTACAAATACTAAGTCATTACATTATAAAAATTGACACTTTAATTTTGATGAAATTTTTTCACGATAGGGATTGGATTACGACAAATTCTAAGCAAAGGAACTAAATTCTTAAATGTGCTTGAAGTTGATAGATTAAATTGTTAAGAACTAAACTTCAAAGACTAAAAGGTTACTTTCATGAAAGTGTTTAGGGACCAAAAATATTTTTTAACCAAATATAAGATCAAAATTTTAAATACAAAACATTAAGAAAATGTGCAAATCATCTCCAAAAGTATTGAAATTTAAATGTTTCAATATGATTGCGTTTAAGGTGAGCCTAAAACATGTAACTTGTTTCTTGTAAGTTACAAAGTAGCATAAAAGCGTACCTAAGTGCCTTTTTTAAGGCTAAAATCAACTTATATGTGAGCCTAAAATAACTAACCAACTCCAAGAAGTTAGAAACTTACCTAAAAATATGCCTTTCTGAGGCTAAAACCAACCTAAACCTAAAAGTCACCCAAGAGCATGCAGCCTTAGTTCAAAAGTTATTCAAATGGCCAAAATGTACCCTTAAATGCCTTTTAGAGGCCAAAACAAAACAAAACTAAACTAAAGGTGCCTAAAGTGATCATAAACCCATAACCCACCTTAAAAGCTAGTTAGTTTGCTCCTGAAGTTTGAAAGCAGCCATAAAGTTTTTTAAGTGTCCTTTTTGCCCCCTCATATATTAGTTAAGTGTTTTAAAATGTCTAAGTGTAAGGGCAAAACATACCCATAATGAGCTTAAATCACATAACCCACCCTAGAATCTAATTAAGTGTCTTAAAAGTGCTTAAGTTCTTTTTTGAGGGCAAAATCTCAAAATCAACCTAAAAGTACATAAAGTGAGCCTACATCTCACATAATTAACCTCTCAAAACTGGTTAAGTACCCTAAAATTGCTTGTGTTCTTTGAAGGTCAATATCAACTTAAAGGCGCCTAAAGTGAGAACAAAGCATGTAACTCAACTCCAGGTAATATAAAAACTAACGCCTAAGCTGAGCCTAAAGCATGTAACTATACCTTGAAAACTAGTTAAAAGGCCTAAAAATTTTCAAGTGTCAACTTGAGGCCAAAACCAACCTAAAAGTGTCAAAGTGAACCTAAACCACACATAACCCACCCCAAAAGCTAGTGAACAACATGTCCTAAAGGTGCCTAAGTAACATTTTGATCATGCTAAAACCTAAATGTTCCTAAGTGAATCTAAAGCATGTAATCCAATATTGAAATTTAATTAAGTGATAAAATGGGCTAGGGTCCATTTAAGGTCAAAACCACTTAAAATTGCCTAAAGTGATCCTAAAACATGTAATCTATTCCTTGAAGCTGAAAATTTTCTTAAATGATTACCATAACTACAACATAGCCACATGAATCCACGCGGTTATTTTCTCTAAAGTAGACGTGCATGAAGTAACTACCAGATTAATATTTATTTTATATATATAGTATATGAAAAAAATATGATTATCGTAACTCCACGGTAATTACATGACTTCGTAAAATTATTTTTTAAAATTTACGAATAAATGGTAAAGCATACCTAATAGTTTGATGCCCCACTTCCTCGTGTTCCATCCATATTTCTTGTGAATGGAGCTTTTCTTTCAATGTTGACAACATCTCAATTGACTACTTTGTAATATCTTGTACCCTCTTTTCCAATTGTTCTCTCTTTAAGTAAATATGAAGAAATATAGCTTACATATTGTCTCCTTCTTTACTCACCCTTGCCTTCAATAAATATGGTTTGGCACAACAAATCCACTTGTCAAATATCACCATCATTTTTTTTTCTTCTCATAATTGAAATATATTAGTAATTGTAATCAAACAAGATAAGGTATAAATGATTAGTGACATTGCGGTTTATTAAGTTCTTATTATGTATGAACGAATGGCTTGGATCTATTTGGCAAACTTATGTAAAAATGTGTCTATATACATCAATGAGTAAACATACCATGATACTTTGTATGGATAAAGGTGCAAACATACCAATAGTCGATCTTTAACTAGGTCTTACACTGCTTGCATTACATCATATTCTTCTCGCATAATGGTAGAATGGTATCTCGAGTGCATGTATCAAAGAAGTAATTAGATTTTGTGGCAAATTCACAAACTAGTTTCTTCAACTCCTTGTTGATCTTTAGGTTTATCTTCCCATACATTTGAACATATCAATCCAATTGAAATGTTCCATTTGTGCCACACATTCGCTCTTGAGATTTAGAGATACGATATCAATATAGGTCCCCAATGCGAACAAGAAAATATGATGAAAATAATCAGACAAACAACTAGGGTTTTATCTTGACGTTTTAACAACACAATGGAAGTGTCAAGAAAGGTTAGTAAAACTGTTGGGAGAATGAAAATGCATGTTTCACTTAAACTAATTCTCCATGCTACACATTTCATTAGTGTAGTCTAAAAGATCAACCTTTATTTCCCACCAAGGGACATTCATAACCTACAAGATCTCGTCTAACATAAGTCCCTATTTTGATGCCATATGCATCCATCACAAAACATATATGCATAGCTTATAATTCTTCATTTTCTTTCTTTCTTTCTTTCTTTCTTTTTTTTTTTTTTTAATATCAAATCTTATAGAATATGCTTTGACATTGCATCATATGTAATTTTAATGTGATGTGACAATTAAATTTGAATGCATCATTTAAAATAATCACATTATACAAACACATGTAATTAGCTAAAAATGAATTTTACAACACAGCCACACTCTGCCTCTCTCGTTCCTTCTCAGCCCTGACCTCTCGCGAGACCCGCCGACGGCAAACCTCCACCCGGCGCCGCCGCCTCGACCTCCGGCGACACTCCAATTCCGGCGGCACAAGGCGAATCCTGAACAAAGGTCAAAAGAATTTTGTGCTCTCGTTCTCTTTGTTACTGAAATTTGGTTTTTCGGATCGATGGGTCGTTCTCGGATGCTGTCTCGTCCGGAAGATGAGGACTCCAATCAGAGGTATGTGCTTTTCATTTAAGCGTTCTAGCTATGAATTCGGGCTAATCTGATTCTGAATTGCTGGAAACTTTAGCTATTGAGAATGCGTTACATTTTGTTTAATGGCATGAGACTCTTCTTATGTTTGTCTGAATGAAATTATAGTTGTCTGAAATTTTTGGAAACCAAACATAAGTTGAAGGGGATACTACTAGCTAGCTTCTTTTAATCTAGTTTTACCAAGTTCTCAACTGTCAGAATATGTATAACTGATCCTTTACTCTCAAAATGACACTTAAACTGAAAAGCATGATTTAGGTAGGATCCTGAAATGTTCAATTCATTTGCGTACTTTAATTTATCAATCCCACTCTACTGAGTTTTCTTGGGGGGCTATTGGTGTAGGAGGTCAGTTGGGATGCAAGTATAAATATTGGATGAACAGAAATTTTTGTTCTGTATTTTCTTTTCCTTTAAACTCTTGTATGATTGAACATGTATGACAGCAGAGTTTATCAAAAAAATTTCAGAAGGGTATGTTCTTGGTTAATTTAATACTCGGTATGAAGTTGTCCTCTATTTGGTGCAAAATTCTTCTATGTGGCTCTCATGTTGTACTTCTCTGAATCCATTTTTCAGTAAATCCAAGAGGAAAAGACCTAGTTCCACAGAGGCTATGAATCCAGCTACAGGTATTCCCCTGTAATATCATTGGAGAGAGAGGAAAATGGGTCAATCTTTCATTTATGATTTACTAAAGGTTGAAGCAATTTTTAACACAATCCTCTAAAGTATGTTGCACTTTCATTTGTCATTTAGTGAAGGTTCTGGTACCTTATTTCACTCATAGATGCAATTTTTGCACAAACCCCTAAAGTCATAGTGCGCTTCCAGTAATGTGTATTCTACCATTTTTCCATCTTTTTGGCTCATTTCGACAGTTCTTTTTTTTTGGGTTGTTAGGATAGTAGGTCAAGAAAGAAGGGCCTTTATAATTGGGTTACAGTAATGTGATTTCTGCTGTTTTCTGTTTTCTTTTCTTAATTTCCCTTGGCCATTGTATAACTTCAACTGTTATCTTAGTAGGTCAGGAATCGAGGGATAGAAAAGTAGCCTTATACCATTGTAATTACTGCAACAAAGATTTATCAGGGAGGATTCGCATGAAGTGTGTGGCATGCCCAGATTTTGACCTCTGTGTGGAGTGCTTTTCTGTTGGAGCAGAGCTTACACCTCACAAAAGCAATCATCCTTATAGGGTTATGGTAAGTATCCTTATTACTAAATGTTATTACCTTGGCCCTTGTTACTTAAACCATTGGGCACAGTTACTGGTGTAGGGTCTGTCATCTATTGAATCTACACTAAGTATTCAATCTTCTTCTACATGTTCTTTAACAAATATATGTTCTACTGTATTAGGAGTGAGAAGTCCTTTGCAAACAACTTGATGCTGATAATAAGGCAGTTATCAATATCAACTAAAACTTGCAAATGGGTTATTATTGATGATGTAACCGAACTTTTATTTCCTGACATCTGCTTCTTTACTAATGGAGACTAGTGTTTATACTAGTTTATACTTTATACTAACTTAAAGCTTAAGTAACCTGAGTCTCCAACAACGACATTAGCGTTCAAAGGCTATTTTCCTACCTACTAGCCTTCAATGGCCAGTCTTACAAATAAAAGAGATTTTGATGGTCAAACCCCTGCATCGATTTACCAGTATCTCATCCCTACTCAAAGGTTGTAGTTATCTACTTTTCAATAAAACCTTGCTAAAATAAGATGTTGAGATAAATGTGCGTGTGTGTGTTGTATAATTAAAAAAGGAGTACAAAGTGGGTGGGGGGGGGGAACTAATGAAGAACTGCCTCTTGATTGGAAAGAGGTAGGTTATAAATTTTGCATCATAGACACCATGAGGAAGAGTTTGATTGTACAGTATTGAAATTGAAATCAAAATTGTAAGACTTATCTTTGAAGACCCAAACTACAATTTTTTACAAAAACCTTTGTTTTTACTATAAGGTTCCACCCATTTAAAGCTTCAAAAAGCCGCTCCATTACTGAATTTGGCAACACAAAGACTAACAAGAAGTCTTTAAAAGCAGATTCCAACACTCGAAGAAAAAGGGATCCTGTTAAATAAATGGTCAATATTTTCTTCATCCCTCCATCATGTACAAGCCGAAGGGGAAAGGCTCCAATTAGCAGACTTCCTCTGTTCTGTCATTTTTGTTCAAGCCTTTATAAGAACTCCAAAGAAAATATTAATCTTCTTGAGAATATTAAAGTTCCATATCTTGTATCAATCTGTGGGGTTTTAACTTTTAAGCTTGTTGGAAGTTTCAGTGAGTTTGATGAAAGCTGATTTTGTAGAAAAACCCCAGATTTCTCCAGGGGCCAGCACATTCTGTCCATACCATCACATAATCTCATATTATGACCAGCCTGACCAAGCCTATCCAACGATCAAGTTCTCTGTCCTTGATACCTCTCTAAAACCAAGGTCCCAGTCATTGGTCACCGGATTCCAGCACCGTTCAATTATGGCTTCTTGTTTCATAGAGATAAGGTAAATCTCCGTGAAGGATTCCCAACCACTTGTCTTTCCATCCTGCCCCCATTTTTTGACTTCAAATTTATGAAGTTGAAAAAGAAGTCACTGTTTTTTTGGGATCTCGAATTGGCTTTACCTTTTGAAATACCCTGTTCTCAATGAACAATATCAAGTAGATCAAGTTTATTGATTCCATTATTGTTTATTAATGAACCAGTTAACCTCCAAAAGTCTTCAAATGGATAAGGTGAAATAAAGAATACACTTAAATGTTGCTAAGTTTTAAGAGAACAAATTAAAGAATATACTATATTTTTTTAAAACAAGAAACACACTTAAGTGAAAAGAAAAAAAGTACAAACTACAAAGTAAAGTCCAAAGGATAAAAATCATATTGAAATATGTGTTCCCATAGTAAGTTACAAGAATCCCCCCAATTTGAATTTATTACAAAGGGAGAATAGTTTCTCTGTTTTTTTTGTTTCTTTGCTTATTGAAAAACTATCTACTTTTTTTTTTTTTAATGGTTTCATAACAGTTATGTTCAATCTTTATTCATTAATTCTGTTGTTCCTCTATTAATTGGATCTGAGTTGCTTAAAATATTGATTTAATTGTTTACACATATTAACTCATAAGATGGAAATACTTTTTCTGACAGGATAATTTGTCATTTCCTCTACTATGTCCAGATTGGCATGCAGATGAGGAGAGCTTACTATTGGAGGTATGATGATGATGATTACTTGAGGGTCATATAAAAGATTGTATTTGTACTTTGCATATGTAAATCAAGGTTTTAACAAAATACACAGTAATCATATATTCTATCTATTAGGATTATCAGTCTAGCTCCATCCTCGTCTTACGTTGATTTAGGCTAGACAATGGTCATCCTCTGTCAAGGTCTAGTCATCAATCTGATTCTCTGAATACACATCGAACATTGTAGTTTCTTAAAGCTTATTTGTAATATCATTTTATTTTATGATCTCATAAATTCCAATTACAACCACTTCATCATTTATCATTTCTTCAAGGAAAAATGTTATCTATATATAACCTATACTTAATATGCTTGCTAATAAATGCTTAACTCTTTACCTGCATTTTATACCATCTATAGTAAGTTCCTCGAAATACTCTGATTAAGTTTTTCCCATCAGGGATCTTGCTCCTCCCCATAATTTTGAACTCTAGTTATCCTGATCTTGGGCCAAAATCACTCGATATTCAGGGCATTGCAGTGTATGGATTTGGAAACTGGGATGGAGTTGCCGAGCATGTTGGGACAAAGAGCAAGCTGCAGTGTCTCAATCACTATAATGCTATATATATGAACTCCCCTTGCTTCCCTCTCCCTGTAAGACTGTCAGATTAATTTAAACATATGTTGTTTTTTCGATACTATGTAATCAATCATTTGAAACGAGAATAAGAACAGCATTCTCTACTTTATTTAGGACCTGTCACACGTTATGGGTAAGAGCAGGGAGGAGCTCCTTTCCATGGCTACAGTCCCTAGTGAGGTCAAGAAAGGTAATGGGCCTGTTTCTTTAGATAATTGCCTTTTTTGAAAAACTGTGGACAAAAGTGTATTCATCGACTTCATTTGTCAAACGAAAATATATATTGCTATATTTCCTACTACTACTCACATATTTCTTCTTTGTGCCCATTGATACTGCATTTTGGGTAGTCATCTCATGGACTCCTCTTCTTCTGAAATTGAATCTATGCAATGCATGTTTGTTGGAAATGCACCCTTTTCCATTGGGTGCAGATTTCAGCTAGTATTATACTTTATGTGAGAGCTACAAATTTAGATGATCTAGTACATATTGACAAGACTTCTATTGTGTATTATTTACTGCAGATTCCACCATTTGGACAATCTAACATTTGTGTATTATTTACTGCAGAGTTTCCTATGGAAAGGGAGCATAACCTTAATGAAGGGTCTTCATTATCAGCGAGAGTCAAGTATAACCATTTTCATTTTCTGTTCATGTTCCTCTATTTTCTTTGTTTGATCCCTCTACAAAAATTCTTATATGTATGTCTTTATCAGATGTGAAGAATCAAAGAAAGAGGACTCTGCCCATCAAACTTCATCAAGTGGAACTGCAGGTAGCTTAGTAAATACTGTATTTTTTTTTTTCCTGCACTCTCGTACATGAATGCATTTCTAGAAAGGAATTTGCATTCTTTAACATGTTCAACTTCCTATTATAATAGATGAAATTGTTTGTAGGTTCAATCAGTGGTAGCACATTTTCAGGAGCAGTAAAGAAGTCAAACAAACCACAGATAAAAAATGAAACCAGACAAGGAGGTTTGTTTTCTGTATTTTGCAAACTATTGCTTCCCTGCTTGAGTTGCTGTGATATTCTCACCATCACTCATCTAAATAAATTCGTTTTGAAGCACATGGAATATTATGTCCATGTGACTTCATCTGTTGCCAAGAACATGAGCATTATATGGCACTTAACATTCTAGCTCACTTAAACCATATGTGACAGTTTCTCGTCCAACACCTATTAATTTATTAAGTCTGTTCTAAAAAAGTTTCTTATTTTAGGTTTTTCAAGTGACCGCTTTAGTTCAATGGAAAATCTGGCATCTTTTTGTTGTTAGTTTCTTTCCCTTCACATTTTTTTTCCTTTAATATTTGCAGAATCTGAAGCAGACAGAAGCTTTAGTGAGAAAAAACCTAGGGTGTTAGGTGACAGTGGGCCTTCTGTGGTTGAGTTGAGTGGATATAACTTCAAGCGGAAGGAGTTTGATATTGAGTATGACAATGATGCTGAGCATTTACTAGCAGATATGGAATTCAAGGACACTGACTCTGAAGCTGACCATGAACTTAAACTGAGAATTTTACGCATATACTCCAAGAGGTCCAAGAAAACCACTTTAATTAGTATTAACATTACCATCTTAGATAGTGTGGTTATTTTGCTGCTCAGAATTTTGTTATTTTGGTTTTAAGGGTGTAGTAAATTTGAAATTCTCGGGTTATATACTTGATTAGATGAAGATGATTGTTTAAAAATCCTTGTTTTGTCTTCTACACCTATAGGTAGGTATTGTCCCTATACAAATCAGCAGTTGGGTCATTTGCAGGACGAGAATCTTGATATTCCAATTAAATAATAAAAATAAAATAATAACTTCGTTAGCATTATTATTAGTCATTACCATTTTAGGAGTGGTTATGTTGTTAATCTGAAGCAATTGTTATCCAAAGACCAACGCATTAATATTGTTATCCTAATTAGTTTCTTGTACTGTGTATACACTTCGGAATGCAGATTTTTTGGCAATATTTGTTATTGATTATTAATCATCTAAATTCATATGCATTTGGACCTTTTGGCAGGCTTGATGAAAGGAAACGCAGGAAGGATTTCATACTGGACAGAGATCTACTTTACTCCGACCCTTTTGAAAAACATTTATCTCCTGAAGAGAGGGCAATATGTCAGCCTTACAAGGTCTTCATGCGGTTTCACTCCAAAGAAGACCATGAGGAGCTTCTCAAGAATCTAATTGAAGAACATCGCATTGTGAAGAGAATACAAGAACTCCAGGTTTAGTTATTGGCTAGTTTTCTTTTAAGTTATGCAGCTGCTTGTTGCAATCCATTCACTGGTAGTTCTATTTGGAAAGAGAAATAATCAGGCAAGAATTAATACGGACAAACATGAGATTTGTAGGAGGAAAACCCGTCGCCTTTAAAAATCGTGAAGATTCAAGTCCCTCCACCCCCAAAACCCTAAAAAGGCCCGTTGGCCTCTTTAATTATTTATCCTAATTAGCAATTCACAATTTGATATCTAATTTATTTAAATGGAATTGCTGATAAAAGATATACAACTGAGAATACAAAGGGGCATGTAAATGTTCATCTAGATTTGGAGTCTCTTTTTGATTAGCTAGTATTTAGACTTCTTTGGTGGACCTTTTTTCTTCGCGCCCTTGTATTTTCATCGTTTTTTTTTCAATGAAAGCTTGGTTTGGGTTACTGCATAGCTGGCGGGCTATTGTTCATATCACAAAGGGGACAAAAGGCTAAAACAATTTAGAATTGATGAAGATATGTTTATGTTTCATGTGATCGAAATTTCTTGTGTCAAACTACTTAACATCATCCTATTGTAGGCAATTTTCTATTGTATGATTTGACTAATGTAGTATCCATCTTGCAAGTATAGGAAGCTCGAGCAGCTGGGTGTCGAACAATTGTTGAATCAAATAGATTTCTTGATCAGAAAAGGAAAGAAACCAGAGAGAGCAGCAAGAGGGTTAAGGAAAATAGTCAAGCTGTTCCAAGTGAAGTATCAAATCATCTCAAAGGAGAATATGATGACAATCCCAGGGGCAATGTAAAGGAGTCTCCAAGATCACAAGGCAGCGGGAAGGAGCCATCTTCAGCAACAACGTGGATTTCTAGCTCGGTTCACGATTGGGACATTTCGGGATTTGCAGGCGCTGATTTACTATCTGAAATGGTGAGAATTTTCTCGTGTCTTCTATACTTCTCTGATTGGACATTGGTTCTCTCATTGGCCATGAATATCTGGGCTAAACTTTTAGGAGGTGTTTGGGGAGTGAGTTATTATAGTTAGTGGTTATTATTATAATCTGTTAGTTATAATAGTTTGTAGGTTATAATCATCTATGTTTGGGTTGCAAAGATTTTAGTATGGGTTATTAACAGTTGTGTTTGGGTGGTAAGAAATAGTGAACATTGTAACAAATAGTAAAGAGAGGATGAGTAGAAAATAGTAAACAAAGAGAGATTTGAAACAGTAACACGGTAGTTAATGCAGTTATAATAGTTGGAAACTGCCCCAAAACATGGAGTCCTCCAACTTCAACTTGGTGGCCCAAAGACCTCATTAACGGTTGGCATATGACTAGTTAACTTATGTGCTAAGAAGCACGAACACTTTAGTTTGGCTAGCATGTTCATATCTGACACGTGTCAGACACTTCGATACTTGTTGGACATGTATCGGATACTTGTTTTTTCTTTCTTTTTTTTCTTTTTAATATCCGTGAGTGTCCGGGCCAGCTTACATGCACCTCGACTAATCTCATGGGACAACCTGCCTAACCCTACAACAGTATCGGACACTTGTTAGTGCAACAAATGTGTTCGACATGTATAAAATACTTGTTGAATAGACTAAAAAGACACATATATGACAATAATAATAAATAATGAGCATGAAATACATCCAACAAATTTTCTAAGCATATCAATGGGTTGCATGCCATATTTAACAAGAGAGAAGTTAACCAATTACGACTGCAATTAACCGTTTTAATCGTTTTTCGATCTTTTCGTGTGTAGGAGAGGCAACTTTGCTGTGAGATCAGAATATTACCAGCTCATTATTTGAAAATGGTGGATATCATATCAGTTGAGATGTTAAAGGGCAGTGTTACTAAGAAATCTGATGTCCATGGTCTGTTCAAGGTGGATCCAAGTAAGATAGATAGAGTTTATGATATGGTTGTGAAAAAGGGAATTACTCAAGCATGATTTTGAGAGATATCCTTAGGTTTTTAAACCCATCTGTACAGTTCTGTTTTTGTTAAAACCATATAATGCAATAATTTGAAAGATGCAACTTTTTTTTCCTAGTTGAGTTCAACAATTGCGAGTGAAGAGACTTAAACATGTCGGTAAGTAATGTCTTATCTATTGAGCTATGCTCGGTTTGACAACTTTTTGTTTTGTTTATTGTAGTTACCTTTTGCATTTTCGCATCATGAGAATCTTCATTTATCCAAAATTCACCTTGCTGTAAAGTTATGTAGAACAAAAGTTAAAATATTTGGTTCCTGTACTTTGTGTTTCGAGCTATTTTTACCCTTTGTGCTTTTTATTGTTTAAATTTAGCTCAAGTGCTTTTAATAAATATTTAAATTTATTAGTTTAAGTTATTTTTTTTAATCAAAATTGGTTAAATAATAATAATAATTTTTATTGGAATATATTTTCAAAATTTGTGAAGAAAATGTTAGTGTAGATTAATAATATACTGATAGTTTGGACTAAGATTTAAGATTTTACTAAGTTTGGACATATGAAAATATAGATACTAAAATAGAATGAAACTTATCGTACAAGCACGACATTAAATTTCCCTCGAAATTGTTGACATTTCCATTGATTTTTCAACATTTCCATAAATTTGACATTGACATGAGAGATAAATGGACATTTTTCTTATTATTATATTGTAAACAATATCCATAGAACATAAAAATATCGTTAATATGAATATAATTAAAATAATAAACATCTTAACTTATTTAACAAGTGTAAAATGTTAGATACTAATTTAGATAATCTTTTTTAATTTTTTGTTTTTTTGTGATTTTTTTTTTTTTTTTTTTTGTATATTTAAGACGTTGACATTTTTGTGTGTCAACATTAACATTTCAAACCAAATTATATTTGAACTATGTGAATAAATAAATAAATGATGCGCAATTTAAGATCAAAGAACTTGGAGAACATAAAATTCACTATTTTATTTATAATAATTTAGAAGACTTTGAGATTAAAAGAACAAATATTAGGAAAAGAAAAACAAATCAATTAGATATCGCCCCCTTTTCAATTAAACTTGAAGAAATTACACGAATAAAAGTGAAGTAAAAGAAAATCTAAAATTCCTATCTATCTTCCTCAATCAAGCAATCCTTATCATTGGTTTTATTCATACAGAAATTGAAGAAAACAAGTAGAAAAGGAACAATCAAGAGTGGATCCTCAAGAGAAAAAAGTTCTATAAATTCTATAGGATCTTCTTTTAGTGTGTTTCTTTTTTCTTTTTTTTTTTTCTTTTTTCTTTCAACTTAGTCCTTATATTTTTAAAAAATTATCTATTTCTATTCTAAATTTTGACTAATTAATTAGAGTATCATATCATGTAATCTTATCATGATTTAGTGCTCACATTCAACAATGTGAACAGTGTAAATGAAGTATGTTATAAGTTAATGAACTAAATTGAAAAAGTACATAACAAGGGACTATAACTTTCTTTTCATTTTTTGGTGGTAAAGAAGGTGATAGTAATACTAGAAATTCAGACTAGTTTTTTGAACTTTAATCATGAATCTAGATATGACATAAATGAGTTTTTGCCACTTTTTTTTCAAATTTCTACCTTTCTTTTGTTGTATTAACGAGTCTTTGGACTAGTGGTGCACACCTAAACTATTTTCAATAGATGAGTGCATGACCTACTATATTTAATTGTTAAGGTAACTCGTAAGATATTAAATTTGAGGTATGAGTTAAATTTATTCTTTCTAAATCTTTTATATATATATATATATATATATATTTTGTTGACCCTATCAAAATCAAAATTGCCAAGTCTAGGAAACAAAATTTACAATTATTCTTTATTCGTATTTTAACACTTCTTTTTGTGAGGAAAAGAAAAAATTGGTCATCATATTTTAAATATTTTATTTTATGTAGCAAATGAACAATATGGGCTTTCTTTTTTTCTTTTTTTTTTTTTAGTATAGACAATTTGGCCTTGTGGTTTTCTCTAACTCATATATAACTTATATTAAGAAAAATTCATACCCATTCCCTTGGATCACCCTTTCAAAATAGGATTTTTTAAATTTTGTACAAATAACCTAAATTTCAGATGGTTAATATTTGCTTGCCCCAATTGAAAATAAAGAAGAATCACCTTCTATCATTCTTAGAACTTATAATTAAGAACGTGTTAGTTATTCAAAATGCCACTTATGCCAAGTAATAAAAGTTTAGAGAAGCAAGTGTGAACGAGAAAACAAGGAATAAAAGCATGAGTGCAAGTAGTGAGAGAGCGCGCGAGCACAAGCACCAATGAGAGTTTGAGGAGAAGTGCAAGGCGAAAGAGTGAAGGAGGAATGCGATTGAGAGTGAAGATGAGTGCAAGTGCGAGAGAGTGAGGAAGGAAAAGACCTAGCGTATGAGAGTACTATTGTATTCGAAGAAGGTGGAGCGGGAGCATGAGCACGACGTAAAGGGAGAAAGAGACCTAGTGTGTGAGAGCAATATTATATGGATGATATTAATTTCACACCTACTAAAATCATGAGAGACAATATGGATTATTAACATGCTTCTAGTGCAGCTTGACAATGACAAATAAGGTCGTCTCTCATTATTTTGAAAAGCTAGGACAATCGACATTAACATCCAAAATCAGTTTAGCTATTTATTTATTTATTTATTTATTTATTTTTGAAAAAGTATATCAGTCTAGTTTAATTAAATAATGCATTTTCTCTATTTAGGATAACATATTTGTAACTTCAGGCAAACTTTTAACTCTTATCTTCCTAGAATACTCAAACGTACAAATTTTGATGTATTTCTAGGATCTATTTATGGGATTTTTATCAAGCTATAAAGATTGAATTTTTATTATAAATCAAAATGACTAAATTCTAACTTTGTTGAAACTAGAGGAAAAAATTTTAAAAATTAAAAATAATTAGAAATTATGAAAAAAAAAAAAAAAAAAACATGGAAAACTCTGTTTCTTCTTCCACAATTACAAGCAACCGCCTCACACAGTTAGAGATAATGTTTTGTTTATGTTTATCATTTATAATCTCTTAGTTATCAAAATCTTTAAAGCAAAATGAGAGACAACCTTTAATTAAAATCTTTAATTTCTTAACTTAAGTTATAAGTTCAAACATGTCTTGAGTTTTCAAGATATTTTTAGAAAGTAGGAAAAAAAATCGTAAGTAAAAAGTAAGGTCTAAAATGTCGATGTTGACAAAAATATCGAGACTTTAATTTTACAGAAAATTCGTTGTAAATAATGATAAAATATCGATTTCGATGAATATTTCTGAAAAAAATTCAAAAAGATAAATTTAAATTAGTAAATAAAAATTTTATGATTTTTAAAAGTCTATTATTTATAATACGTTTACATTAGTCACAGGTTGCTCATGTTTCATGGATTTTTCTACGATACACTGAAAATACCAATACATCCCTCATGTCAAACCTATGGAAACATAAAAATATCGATGGAGATTTAATATTATGAGTAAAATAATGTTTATAAGCTCAGTTTTAAAAACCGAACGATTATCAAACAAGCCTTAACTTTTTTTAAGATTGTGTCTTTTTTTTTTTTTTTCTATTTGTACTTCAAACAGATTTTAATATTTCCTTTTTAAAAAAATCAAATCGTTTATTCATATATTCAAAACCCTAACCCTAAAGTTTAAGAAGTAATGTACTTGCAAAGATATATCAAAGCACAAATCTTTATTAATACAAAGAATATGACTTGTATGCTCTAAGACCCCTAGAATTGGCAAAAGGGTTCACGGCAAGAATTTGTCTCTGTCGATTGTTTTTTTTTTCTTTTTTTTTTTTCTGTCAACCCAACAAAAAATATTGATAGAACTAATTTTTGTTAACGCATTTTCAATATGTGGCCACAACATCATTTTCACTGATAAAAATATACGCTTATTTTAGTTTATGTTCATGCAAGGTGCTTGGACAGAAACTTTATGTATCTACCGACTCGAAGTATGTGGGCAGAAACCCTTAAATACCAATTTTAGTTTATCCACAGTTTCTTAAAATCTTATCCCACTTTATTTTTCTCCACATCTTATTTCCCTCCATCTTTTTTATTTCTCTGTAAAACATTCTCCCCTATTTTCATTCTCTCTTCCTCTCAATCTCATAATCTAATTTGCACCAAACCCATATTGTCCTCTTACTCCCTCGTCGTCGTCATTTATTGTCATCTCTATTTCTTTTCTACGTCGTCGCAGGCCTACTCGCTCACCAAAGTTAGATAGATCAGTCTCTCCTTCCTCAACGTTCAGATCTCTCCTCTATCAGACAATAAATTAAAAAGCTTAGAAAGAGTTATTAGAAACTTATTCAAAGTATGAAACTATAAAAGTTCGAGAAACTTATCTTTCTTAGAGTATATAATGATTAGGTAAACTCAACTTTGAACTATTTTAGAGCCATTTTTAAGAGGATAATAACTAATAAAAATTTTATTTTTTTAAAACACATTTTTTAATGGTTTGTTGGTGTGTATATATATTTTGTCAATAGTCATTATAATTAATATGACTCAAATAGCTGACTCAACAAGGTTACAAACAAAAAGGCCAACAAGTCTAGTAACAAACATTACAAACTAAACTTTAAAAATGGGGTATTGTACTTGTTTACCCCAAATGGGCTTAATTGACACAAATATTATTAGTATTTTATTTTCACACATACTCATAAGTTAAAATTGATGAGTTAATATGAAAAAATTTAGTTGGCATATTTTAAAAGACTTTAATTGTATTTTTCATAAATTTTATATTTAATCTCTAATAAAATTTAGTTTGTATTGAGTGGAAACTATTATTATTATTTTACAAATTTTGATTAAAAAAATTAACTTCAAATTAACGGTAAAAACTAATTTAAGATTTATTGAAACAAAATGATTAAATTTTGAACATTTAAAAATAAAGAACTAAAATAGAATGAATTCTAATGTGTATGAATCAAAATAATATTTTGACCCTTTAAATTAAAAAATTTCAATTTTGCATTTAATAAATTTGTGAATCATATGTAGGTCAAATACATGTTAAAAGTCAAATTGAGAATTTAAAGATTTATTAAACATTTTTTTAACTTTAATGTTCTATTAAATGCAAAATTAAAACCTTAAAAACCTAAGAAAATCGTGTATTTGACCTAATGTCTTATGCCCACTCAATTTGATTTAGTGGAGCAATCTGACAAATCATCTCCTAATCAAGCCAACCAAAATTTACAAGGTTAAGCTTCAAACATTCTCCAAAATTTAAGATTTAATTCGAAGAAATTGAAACTTTAATATAAAAATTGATAAAGAAAAATACATTTTCGATTCTTAGATTTTTTATCTAGTTTCGATTTGGTCCTAAGGTTTAGAATATAACACATTTAGTCCTTAAGTTTTGAGTTTGGTTTTAATTTAGTGAGTAAGTTTAAAAATGTTGCAATTTTATTCTTGAGATTTGAATTTTGTACAAATTTAGCCCCTAGATTTCATATTTATACTTTTAACCTCTATTTGTCACTAAATACTCACATTTCGTCTTTAATGTTAATGTCTATTAATTAATTTAAAATATTTAAAAGAATTATAATTAATTATGTTTCCGTAATTTTCATCACTATTAAAATTAAATTTAAATTTTCACTTCATAATTTTTTTTAATCAATTAATAGACATTAACACCAATGACTGAAAGTGAGTATTTAATAAAAAAAATCAAAATTAAAAGTATAAATCTTGAAACCTCATGACCAAATTAATGGTCAAAGTGACTATTTAGAACTAATTTTCAAATCTTAAGAATTAAAGTATATGTTTTGAAATTTTAAAGACTAAATAAAATATACATCAATTTAAGAACCAAAAGTGTATTTTATTTATATATATATATATATAATACAGCCCCTAACATTAAATTTGGATCCACCGCTGCTTTAAAAATTTTATAAGGTGACATACAATTTTGAAATTTTTTATTTACTCTCATTTCAATTTTTAAAGGTTGAATATACATAGTGGATAAGAACCCTAAAAGATAAATATATAATTTTGAGGAATTTTCCTTTTTATTTATTCTCAAGTAACCCTTTATTTATTATTTTTATTCATGGGTATTCTTCTACTTTTATAAGTTCAATTTAGAATAGAAGCGTATAAATATATAATATAGCTTTACAGTAGTGTAATATTCCTTTCCTTATTTTAATTCTTGGATTTGACTTTTATGTTTCTCTCATGAATAATAATTCAAAATCTCCTAAAACAAATTATCATAATTCTAGACATACTAATTACCAAAGTAATATTTAAATAATAAATTTGCAAACTCTTCTGTTCAATTTCACTTTACTCCTCTACATAAAACATGTAATTTAAATAAATCTTAATTTAAATCTTAATTTATTAGATTAGAGATCACTCTAAATCTTTAAATTTTCATAAAAATAACAATTTTGTCTCTCATTATTTAAAAGTAACGATTTACTGGTTGTACTTTAAAAATGCTTACCATTTAGTGATTTTGTTAAAGATTATATAAACTTTCTGTTTTTTTTTCTACCGCATTATGCTCTAGTTTCAATTTTTATTTGGGCGATTGGGAAGAAAAAAGCGACATTTTCAACTTTGGATCTCATTGTCTTCTTCTCTAAATTATTATTATTTTTAAAAGTATTATAACCAAATTGTTACTTTTGAAAGTTTAGTAACCATTTGGCTTTTTTATTTTGGTTTTTTCTTTAAAAAAATAAATTGAAAATACTACTTCAATCTATAAGTTTTTTTTTCCCTTTTGTTTGTTATTCTCTTTCTATCAATGTTTTCAAAAATGGTCAAACCAAAATTTGAAAACTAAAAAATGAGTAGTTTAAAAAAAAAATGCATTTTGTTTTTAGAATTTGACTGAGATTTCAAAGTATTTAAAAAAAAAAATGTAAAAATCATAGTGTGAAGTCCACTAGGCATAACTTTACAATAAAATCATTTATAAATTTTAAGAAATTTGAATATAAATTTTATCTCATAAAATTTAAAATTAAAGGTTGGATTCCACCACCAAAAGTTTTTGTAACCTTTTTTATTTCCCAAATCAAACGAATATGTCAAATCACACAAAATATAAAAAAGGGTATGATTTATAACCTATCGAACCCACAAGAGATTGAGAAAAAATAAAAAGAAAAAAACCATGACCAATAGGAATCTCCCACGCCATCATAAAAAAGTCAACAAAACTGCCCATTGACCCATCAAATCATCACTCTTTACAAAAAGAAATTAGCAAACTATCCAATGAAATCATGCCACGTGTTTTTGGCTACCAAAAATTAAAAATTTGTAAAAACATCAAATTGGTTTTTAAGTTTGTTCAATTTTATACTTTTAATTGTCCCATTTGCTAGTTTATTAGTTTATTGTTTCAATTCTTTTTGGCGTTTATATTACCATTTGTACCATAAATTTTGAAAGTATTTTCACATATTATATTTGAAAAATTGTTTCAAATGACAAAATTGTTAAATATTTACAAATATAGCAAATTTTTACACTCTATTTATGATAGACATTTATCCGTGTCTGTCGCTAAAGGGATAGATGTCAATATAGGTATATCATGGTTTATCACAGATAGAAAGTAAAATATAACTATATTTGTAATTATTTTAATAATTTTGCTATATTTAAAAATATCTCTTTTAATTTTTTATCTAAAAATCATTATTATTTAATCAATTTTTGGAAGAATTAACTTAAAAAGTTAAATTTAAGATTGATTGAAAAGATATACACGAAAATATTGGAGGACTGAAAATATAAAAATTAAAATTGATATGGGATTAAATTGGCTTTTTAACCTAAAAATAATGGCCAAGTCTGAAAATAAATAAAAATAAAAAAGAAATCGCTCGGTCGATCGATCTCAAGCATCTCACGTGGTATATTTTGATTGGTTCTCATTCCAGCTGTCCAATTACAAATCATAAATTTATAATTTAATATTATTACTTGTTTTACTTGAAATTTTCTATTGTAAACTAATCAGGCCCATGTGGCAGTCTAAGGTTTAAAGGTTAACACTTTCCAGATAATCATGGAGAATGATGTTATATTATATCATATTATTATACATAATTATGAACATAATTTTCTCAAAAAAAAAAAAAAAATATATATATATATATATATATATATATATATATATATAATTTTTCTTTATTACTTTTTACATTTCCCCCCCCCCCCCCCCTTTTTGTATTGTGTTGTATTTATTATTATTTATTTTTATGTTTTTGAAAATAAGCTCTTTAGTTTTTCACTAATAAATAAGAATAATATCTTATTTTGCAAGAAAATATTAGACTTGTGTAATATAATTGCAGTATTTAATTATACTGGATGATTTAAGAATTAAGACTCACTTGCTAATGATTCTGAATTTTTTGTCTTTTTTTTCTCTAGAATACTGACAAATTCAATATAATATAATTTTACATGTGATGTGGTATAGAGAGAATTGATACGAAATTTTAGTTCAATATTTTCATATGTAGTAAATAAAATCTATAGAACATAAAGATAAACAATTAAATGTGATTAATATAAATATAATATAAATAATATACATCTTAACTAGTTAAAAAATATAAAATATTTATTTTATTATTATTTTTAATAATTTTTCAAAAATATTCATCTGCATCAACATCCTAGAAAAATTAAAATTTCGACATTCTAACTTCATAATTGAAAATATATCTTTGAACTACTATCTAACTACTCGTTCATGTTTAAATTAACAAGTTGTTTTAACTGAATCAAAACGAATATAGTTGTTAGCAACCAAGAAATTTGTAATTTAAATTTCTCTATATCCCCATTATATTAAGAAAAAGTTGTTTCATCTTTGAACACATCACAGATGGAATACAAATTCAATCAAAATGTTATTAACTTGATTAGGTAATAAAATTTACTTAATAAAAACTTCTATATTCTAATAATCTAGAAGACTATGCAACAAAATTGTTTAAAAAAAAAAAAAAACAAATAATCAAATATTCATCTCGCCACGTGGCGGACATTCCTTGGCTGAGCCTTCTTCACTTGTTTGTGTAGGCCACTTACCCTCCATTTGATCTTCAACAAAATATAAAAAAACCCCTAAGCCACAAGGGTTCTTCCATTGTTCCTCTTCCTCATTCTTCTCTGCAATTCCTTTTCATTCAACCTTCCACAAAATTAAACCCAAAAAAAAAAAAAAAAAGTGAAGTAAAAGGAAATTCAAAATTCCCTATCATCATCTTCAATCAAGATATCGCCATCCATCGGTTGAATTTCTACAAAAATCGAAGAAATCGCGGAGAACACCGAGAAGAAGAGGAACAATCGAGAGAGTTTTTTTTTTTTTTTTCGCCATGGGAGATAGTAATAGAGAAGCGTTGATTAGCAGAAAATCGAGCGTATTCAAGCGCTCAGCCTCTCACGCTCACGATGAATTACAAAGCTTCAGATCGTACCTCCGATGGATGTGCGTAGATCAATCCGACATTTGGACGGCCGGATTGTCCTGGTCGATGTTCTTCCTTTTCGCTATAATCGTTCCAGCGACCTCGCATTTCGTTCTGGCTTGTGCTTCTTGTGATAGCAATCACGCGAGGCCGTTTGATCGAGTCGTTCAATTGTCTCTCAGCAGTGTGGCGACGGTTTCTTTCCTCTGTCTTTCGAGTTTCATAAGGAGATATGGACTTCGGAGATTCTTGTTCTTCGATAAACTTTGCGATGAAAGCGAAACTGTGAGAAGAGGATATACAATCAAGCTCAATGTAAGTAATTCGATACCGAAATTCTTGTCCGATTGATTGGATCTGGATTTGGAATCTTTGATTGTTTGAATTTGTTCGTCTCTTTTTCTGGATTTTGTGGTTTCTGGAAATTTGATTTTGAGAAAAGTTTGAGTTTCTGAAGATTTGGGGATTAGTCTTTGGCCTTCTGGATAAATCTATTGGTTTAATTGGTTTTCTCCAGCCTCTGATTGCGGGTTTTGTTCCTTTTCTTTTTATGGTATGAATTTGAAAAGGGTTTAAATGTTATTTTTCGTGTCAAATTTTCAAAATTGTTTTGTTTCTCAAATGCCATTTTTGGAACTTGGAATATATATATATATTAGTTGTTGTTTATTAATAAATAAATAAATATTGTTTTGTAGTATATAAAACAATTTTGAAATAATAACCATAATTATTTCTTACACTTTAAATAAATTTATAAGATACTATAAACTTTTAATTCTGTGTGTTTAGAAAATATCTATTTAAATTTAAGTGTTTAAATGATTTTAAATTTCAAGTCTTATTTTAGTATTTTTTCTAATTTTACACAATGTTTGAAAGTAAAATATTTGAACAAATCGAACTATTGAATCGAGAGAATATAACTTATTTAATTGTGTTGTGCTCTCGTTGACTCATAATATTTACTTTTCTTTTTTTTTTTTTTGTAAAGTTTTTAAAAAACAATTAACCTTAGATAAATTAAAAATGAAAAGACTAATTACTATTAAAAATAAAATAAAATAAAAACTCAGTCTTTACACTTTTAAGTTTATTGTCTAAAAATTATAACTTTTTTTAATACTTTTCTAGTACCGTACTCCATTTGTTCACACTATAAATTTGTCTTTATGAACGTTAGTAGATCCCACACCAATGTCGATGGCCTTATTTTATTTTTAAAAGTATGACACACAATAAGGGAGTATGAAAATTTTTACATACTTGGTAGTATAGGAAATTTCCCACTTTCATATTTAGTCTTGAACTATTATTGTGTTTAATAGTTATTCAAACCTTATTTGATAAGTCGTGAGTTTTAAATTTTATGTCCAATAAGTCATTGTAATATGCAACTTTTTTAGTTTAATAAAATTAATAGATCTATATGACATAAAATAAAATTTGTGTATAATAGGGTATTAAAATTTCAATTTTGTGTTTGATTTGATATTTTTTTATAAAAAAAAAAAGTTTATGGACCTAGTTGACATAAATTTGGAAGTTCATAAATATATATATATATTTTCTAATTGGTCCTTGAGATTTAAGAATGTGTAATAGATATTTGAACTTAGTTTTAAAATAAATAAACCTATTATATGTAAAATTGAATTTCATGTCTAATAAAATCTTGAACTTCTTAATTTTATGTCTAATACAAAATCCATTAATTTTGTGTCATTAACCAATCGTCCCCAAAACCAACAAATATCCTATATATTGGACATAAAATTAAAAAGGTAAAAGATTATTACACATATGGTTAAAAAAGACAAATAGATAGAAAATTAAAATAATAGATAAAATAGCCATAAATTCATTTGTGAAACATCTAATTAAAGGAAAAATATATTTTTGTCTCTAGATTTTGGGCTTAGTTTTCATTTGGTCCCTAGATTTCAAAATATTACACTATAGATTTTTAACAATGAGATTTAAGTTTTGTTTTAATTTGGTCCCTAAATTTCAAGATTTACAATTTTAATTTCTATTTTTCATTAAATACTCGCTTTCCTTTTTTAGTGTTAATATCTATTAATTAATTTAAGAGAATTAAAAAATTATAATGAATTAAGTTTCACTAGTTTTTTATCACTATTAAAATTAAGTTTAAAATTTTACTTCATAATTATTTAGTATTAATCAATAGACATTATCATCAATGATTAAAAGTAAGTTTTTAATTTAAAAAAATCAAATTTAAAAGTGTAAATCTCAAAACTTATTAACCAAATTAAAGTAAGGCTCAAATTCTAATATAACATTCTGAAGGTTAAGAACCAAATAGAAACTAAAAAAAAAAAAATTCTTTGTTACTATCAACAAGATTAAAAGTGTAAACTTTAAAACCTAAAAACAAAATTGAAACAAAACTCAAATTTAAATAAAATAAAACTGTGTTAGACCTAAAAATTAGGGAGTAAAAAGTAATTATAGTATTCAATGTTAAAAACCAAAATAAAAATATAATTAGTTTTGTTTGTTGGGTTGTAGAGATCACTTCGAGTACTATCAGCGTTCGTGATCCCATGCTTCGCAGCAGAGAGCGCGTACAAAATCTGGTGGTACGCATCAGGCGCGTCACAAATCCCATTCCTGGGGAATGTTATAGTGAGCGACGCAGTAGCATGCGCCATGGAGCTTCTATCGTGGCTCTATAGAACCACCGTCATATTCCTTGTGTGCATTCTCTTCCGTCTGATCTGCGACCTCCAGATCCTCCGCCTCCAGGACTTCGCCACCGTCTTCCAGGTCGATTCCGACGTCGGCTCCGTCCTCTCCGAGCATTTGAGGATCAGACGCCATCTCCGAATCATCAGCCACCGTTACCGCGCCTTCATACTTGGCTCCCTCGTTCTCGTTACCGGCAGCCAGTTCACTTCCCTTCTAATTACCACTAAATCCTCTTCCAATCTCAATATCTACATTGCCGGCGAACTTGCGGTACGCTTCTTACTTCCTATTACATTACCTTCAACTCCTCAAATTTCATGTTTTCAATTTTAAGGCAAATTACAAAAACTAAACCCTCCAACTTTTAATTCTAAAAATTAGACCCTCAAATGTAATAAATTTGAGAGCTCAATTTTTATCATCGAACAATTTCATCTGGTGATTTTTGCAATTTACTCTTAATTTTATGTTTGTTTTATTCAAAAAAAAAAAAAAAAAAAAAAAGAAAAGAAGCCCGTTTGGCAAAGAAAACAAAAATTTGAAAACAATGGATTCAATAAAAATAAAAATGTATTTTATATTTTTAGATATGTTTGGGAGCAGATTCAGAAATTAAATTCCAATTTAAATAGATTTTCAAAATTTGATTGAAAATATATTTAGTTACTCACTTAAGGTTGAATATACATCATTACTAATTAATTTATGAACTTGTTTTATGTTAAAATTTTGTATATCATATAATGTATTACATATTTTACATTTAATAAAAATAATTGAGTTTATAACATGAAATAGTATAATTGTTATTGTTTTTATCATTTTAATATAATTCTACATTTATACAAATACATAAAAAAGTTTTTTTTTAGAATTTACATTGTTTGGATCACAGAATCCAAAAACAATATTTGGAAACAATCTGCCAACCAAACATATATTCGTCGAACTTAGTAAATCTGCTAATATAAAACAGAATTTGAGTTGACTCCCAAACAGACCCTAAAATTCTATAAACAAAACTATTTTTTGAAAATTACCTTTTACTTTTTGAAACTTATTAGAAGGTGGATAACTAAGCATAGGGGGTGTTTGAGTCTCAACTTCTAAGTGGGTAAAGTGGACTATTATAGTCCAGTAGTCCACTCTATATTTGGGGTTTCAATTATTATAGTTTTTACATTTTTTTAAAAATTTTTGAATTTTATTATTAATTATTAAAAAAATAAAAGAAAGGTGAAAGCTATAGTGAAAAAAATTGAAAGGAAAAAAATTGCATAAAAACTAAAAACGAAATTGTTATCAAATAAGGCCTAAACATTTAGGTTTGTATCTATTGAGTTCATTGCTTTTAAAAATGTCTATTAAATCACTAAATTCTTAATTTTATGTTTACTAAAATTTAGTTTAAAAAGTTTTGATAAATTATTTAACTTTTAATTTTGTATCTAATCTGTTTTTAACATATTAAAAAAAATAAAAATTAACTGAACTATTAAATATGAAACTAAAATTTTACGTGTAATAACTTACTCAACTTTTAATGTTATGTCTAGTATTTTAGTCGATTTATAAAAATATTGAATAGATAATAACGTATTAATGGACAAAAAATTGTTTAAAGAGTTATTAGGCATATTAAAAGCTTGAAGATTTACTAGACACGAAAGTAAAAGTTTCGAGATCTATTAATCTGGTTTCTAATAGAATTATTTGGAGACTAGCAATAATTAAATCAAATATGCATGATATTGGGTGCAGCTATGCTCCATGACACTTCTTACCAGTCTTATGATATTGCTACGAAGTGCTACAAAAATCACTCACAAAGCGCAATCAGTGACGTCGCTTGCTGCCAAGTGGCATGTGTGTGCGACGTTGGATTCGTTTGACGTCACGGACGGAGAAACACCCATGGCTTCCGCCGTACAACAGGTTTTTCCAGTGAGCCACGACAGCGGAGAAGACTCGGAAGGTGACGAAGAAGATGATTTGGACAACACAAAGTTGATCCCAGCCTACGCTTACAGCACCATCTCTTTCCAAAAGAGACAGGCATTAGGTAATTCTAATCTTCCTTACCTTTTAGTTAAACTATTGGTTAAATTATACAAAATATTCGTCAATTTTGAATTAAGGTTTTAGTTATATCGCTCCACTTCGAAAAGTTTTATTTTACACTTGAATTTTAAAAATTTTGTTAAAAAAGTCATTGGAAAAAAATTATAACATAATCTGTAAAAATTAGAAGATCTATATGATATTATTTACAAGATTAGAAATCGTTTGTTACTATTTATTTTATCATAAAAGAAGTTAGAATATTTATATAATCATTTTTTATATGTACGCCACAAATTAACATTAATGATATTGTAAATGAAGTTAGATATATACTTCAATTTTTACATATTAACTATCACATCACATTTTCCATTTCGAAAATTCACAATTTTTATATTTTCTTTTTCTTAATTTTACTACTAAATCCATAAATTCTGATACACAACGGTAAAATCAAAGAACATTTGTTTATTGTAAGTAGGAAAATTATCTTTTTGCTTGAAGAATATATCTATTTAGTCCATGGATTTTCAAAATGTATATTTTTAGTTTTTAATTTTTAAGAATAAATACAATTGATTCGTGTATTTTTAGAATATATTTTTTTAGTCTCTAAATTTTTAAAAATATGTTTAAAAGGTTACTAAGTAAATTTTTTTTATTTTTATTTTAAATAATATGAAATTCTAAATTATAAGAATAATTTATGAATTTCAATTTAAGAATATTTGCGATTTATTTTGATATAGTTAAATCACAAATTATCAAAAGATATACTTAAAAGTAATTTTTTTTTTTAATATGACAAAATTTATTTGAACCAGCTTAAAATCACTCACAAAATATAAACTAAACTATAAAATTAAAAACTTAACCTTTTAAATTTAACATCACAACACAAAAATCGGAATATGGTGGTAAGAATTGAACTTAAATCCTAAAAGATTCTTTTTAAATATTGGATGAGAAACTAAAATATTTATAAATATAACAAAATTTTATTGTCTATTTACGATAGATCGCGATAGATTACTATTTGTGTTACGATAGACACAGATAGTAGTCTATCGCAGATAAATTGTGTTATTTTGCTATTAGTTATAAATATTTTCTAACGGTCTTGTCATTTAAAATAATTTCCTTAATAAATAAGGATTGTTTTTCAATTATAGAAAAATGAACCAAAATTATAAATATAGTAAAATTTCCCTATCTATCTTATATAGACTACTATCCGTGACGCGATAGACACATATAATAGTCCTATCGCAATTTATCATGGTCTATCACAGATAAATTGTGATATTTTGGTATTACATGTAAATATTTTGAGTAGTTTGTGGCTTAAAATAATTTCCGTAATAATAATAATAAAAAAAGGATTGAATTTGAATATGGGTTGTTTGGTAATTGGTATATGCAGTGACGTATTTCGAGAATAACAGAGCTGGAATAACGATATACGGGTTTACCCTGGATAGGACTACACTCCACACCATCTTTGGAATTGAGTTATCCTTGGTTCTTTGGCTGCTTGGCAAAACCATCGGTTTTTCTTAAATCATTTTTCTATTTTATTATTACATTGTAATTATTTTATTTTTTTTCTTTTTCTTATCCATATTAATTCTTATGCCTTGTATTGTGTTAGTGTATTCTTCTATTTACATTTAGTTGTCCCCATGGCCATGTATTAATTCACCTCTTGGGTTTCATATTTACATTTTACACCTTCTGATTGTTTGTTTGTTTGTTGTTATAATAGAAATTTGAGTGTTTTTTTGTCATTTCATTTTTATAAAGTTTTTGTCATTTATACCCCCACTAGATTTCTTTTGTAATTCTCCATTTATATCCTTTTTGTTCTTAGGTTTTGAGTTTTGTTCTCGTTCGATTCCTAAGTTTCAAAATGTTACACTTTTAGTTTTTAAGTTTTGAGTTTGATTTGAATTTAGTCTTTAGGCTTCTAAATTGTACAATTTTACCCATTGGTTTTATTTCATTTTGGTCTCTAGATTTCAAAAGTTAAACTTTTAATCTTAATTTTTCACTTAATGTTAACCTTTAGTCTTTAGTATTAATGTTTATTAATTAATTATTAGTTAACTTAAAAGAATTATAATTAATTAAGTTTCATTATTTTTTCATCACAATTAACATTAATTTTAAAATTTTCTTTAAAATAATAAAGGCTGAATTAAGTATTTATTGAAAATTTGAGGTTAAAAGTGTAAATCTTGAAATCCAAACATCAACTTGAAACAAAACTTTGTATTTGATTTTAGTTCCTATGTTTCAAATTCAAACTCTATAAATAAAAGTGTAACATCTTGAAATATAGAGACTAAATGAAAACTAGATCTAAATCCTAGGGACCAAAAAATATTTTACCCTGGAAAATACCTTTAAACTTCAGGATTTGTTTTGATTATACCTTAAACTTCGAACATTTTCATCGTTAGCCTGAACTTTGAAATTTGTTTAGAAAATATCTTTAGAGAATCTTTTTGTTAAAATAAAATATAAATTGATGTGACAAGTAGTGTGTAAAAATTAAAAGACATATGAAATAGTTTATAACATTATTCACAAAAATTAACATGACAAATAATGTGTAAAGTTTTAATGAATCTTTATGAGATGAAATAAATGATAATGAGGACGATTTCAAATGTCTATATAGAAATAATATATGTACGCCTTCAATTAATTCGTACATGATTACATTGTCACGTCAAATTTTCATCTTTATTTATTAATATAAAATATATTTGTGTAACAATTTTAAAGTTCAATAGTAGTACTTAAAAAATATTTTTTTCAAATTTAAAGATATAAAAATGTAACATTTTCTAAAGGCATAATTGAAATAAACCTCAAAATGTAATTTAATTTAACCAATTTTTTTGTTCCAGTTATGTAAATTAACTTATGAAATAATTATCGTGTTGCTTTTTTTCCAATACAATAAATAAATATATATATATATTGTTAATGATGGATATATATATTGTAGGTTTGAATAATTATCTTTATTGCAATATTTAAATAATGAAAAAGTAATTTTGAATTTTGAACCCTACACTAACCCTATAACTTAACTTAGGTTAGCAATAATTAGAAACTTAATGATGCTTATTTATTTTTTTTCTTTTTCAAATGTGAGTATAGTTTAAAATAGATAAGACACCAATTATAATTAAAAAATTAGATGGTTTTGATTCTCGACTCGCTTGTAATTGTTGAACTAATTTTAAATAACAATCCTATACTTTGATTATTATTTTACTAATCAAACTATATAACAATAAAGTTAAGTAGTAAATTAAATAAAAACCCAAATAATGTATCGAGTAAGCAAAAAAATCGAGATTATCTAAAAATTGAATTGGTTTTAGTTTGTAAATTTTGAAGTTATTTTAAACTTTTGAAATAATTATTCTCCCTTTTTTGGAATTTAGTTTTGAAGCAATAACTTCACTTATATAGCTAATAATTGGATGGTGATCAAAAAAAAAAAAAATTGAAACTACCATAGTACGGAAAATATATGGGTGTGCAGTGGTCAGTCGGTGTCAGTTTGATAAATTTTCAAACAGATCTTAATCATAAAGGAGTGAAAACTAGCTTTTGGTCGGTCGATATGTTTAGGTCCTTTGAATTTTTTTTTTTTAAATCGGTTTAAAATTTTCTCAAACCAACACTGACAAAGTCCCTTCTCTTCTCCGAATTGACCACCTTCGGGTTTGATCAGCTAAGTCTTTTGGTCTATTATACTCATCCCTAATATATATGGGAAAAATAAAAACTACTTTATGTCAAAACACATTACTTATAGAAAAACTAAATCAAACCTATAATTAATTAAGTTTACCTCTAACCATACACATGAAAAATCAAAGCTTAAAAAATTGGAGGTTCTTATTTGAAAAATTATCCGATTTAAAAGAAGACAACTTAGTTTTAGTTCAAACTTCTGTCATAAAAATAAAAACTTAAAAAATTAGAAAAATTGGAAAATTGTTATTTTAGACATCCAAAAATTTAAAAGGAGATAACTTGTTTTTATTTCAAATTAAACCTGGTTAAATCCCTTATTAATTAATACGTACATAATATATATATATATATATATATATATATATATATATCATATTAAAAATCCAAACATAATCCTATATATAATTATTCCATTTAAAAAGAATTTTTATTTTTCAGAGTGAGAGACAGTTCCATATATATGCAACAAAATCTCCATTTATCTCCAAATTGATTATCAGCAACAATAATTTCCATTTCAAAACAGAAACTTCCCCAACAATAATATCCAAAAATGATAATAGAAAAAAAAAAAAAAAGAAACCCTAATTCATCTCCTTAAATACATTATATCTCCATATCAAACTCTTTTCTACTTTCTCCATTTTATCTGAAAATGCTTCCACCTCCAAAGAAAGTTTGGAATCGTTTTGCCTCTAAAGTCATCTCCAAGCTCGGCCGTTTTCCCAAGCCATCTGAAGCGATAACCCGAACCACACGTCGGTTTTTGAGTCGTCTCGGGACGGTGGACGGAAGGCGGTGCTGCCGCTGCAGCTGCCACCACCAGCCGGAATATTGGGTGCATGTTCACCGGAGTTTTGGGAATAACAATTATAATAATAGTAGTAGTAATTATAATGTGGAAGTTGAGTTTGAAGATGAAGTGGATAATGATGAAGATGAGGAATTGGAAGCCATGGAAGATGAAGGTGTGGATGAAAAGGCTGAGGAGTTTATTGCTAAGTTTCATCAAACTTTGATGCTTGAAAGATTGCAACAACTTTGATTTTCTTTTCTTTTCTTTTCTTTTCTTTTTTTTTTTTTTTTTTTTTTTTTGGCCTTTGGTGGGTTATGAGATTTGATGCTCTTCTCTTAATATTTCTTAGAGAGAGTTTTTGCTCTTTTTTCCCCTCTATAGAGAGAATATTAATATGAAAATGTAAGCTATATGAGAGGTTAATAAAGTTAATTCTAAGAAAAATTAGAATATATATGTATGTCTATAAGCAAATCTTTATCCTTAGATTATTTCTGTATCTCTATGTTTAGATTATTATATATATATATATATATATATATATATATAGTTGAAGGCTAGGAGAATTGTAGGGAATGGTTTTTGTTAGGTTTCATATTTTGGAGACACACACTACAAGAAATAGTGTTTTGAGTGACTAAAATATTAAAACAAATGTTAAAGTGGGTTTGAGAAACACTTAGAGAAGAATAGTGTATAGATCTATTTCACAAAGACCCACTCAGTCACACCTCATTTATTTATGAGTCTATATATATAAACAAAATACAATAAAGTTTTTGGGTTATTTCAAAGAAAGATTGAAAGATAAGTTTGGACAATATGATTTGCTATAATGGAATTAGCTTTTTGTGTGGGATGAAAAGCATCCCAAAACACATATTTGTTAGCATCAGAACATGTAAATGGATTCAATTTGGAGCACATGAAACCCATCTCAAATCTACCTGTTCCACAACATGCTCTGGCTGAATTGCTAAACCCTGTAATTTCCCAAAAAAAAAAAAAAAGGGTAATTAATTATTTGAATTTCCTTTTAGTAGAAAAGAAAAAATTCAACCAAATCTTTATTTGTTGATTGTTAGAGTGGGTTTTGTGTTGTGGAGGTGGATATATTATTTCACAATTAATTTTGAATGTTATATATATATGGTATGAAATTGATTTTCTTTTAAATGTCAATTATGTCACTTTCCTATTATTGAATATTTAGGGGATTTGGATTGAAAATTTTTAAAAGTGATAATGGAATTTAAAATTATTTTTGTTAGTTAATCTTAGAATATATTATAACTGGTAAAATATTTATTTTTTTTCATGAAAACCAAAAGTTCAATCCATACACCCTTGATAGTTGTTGAACTTAACTATTAAAATGAAATTTATAAGAAAAATATCAACAAAGTTGAGAAATTATATAATGTATATTTTTGGCCAAAAAAGAATGAAGGAAAAACTTGGATGAGAGAGAGGAATGGGAGGGAACATTTTAAACTCATCAAAAGAAATTTAACAACAGTGGAAAGAATATAATCTACTTACCTACTTAATCACCAAATTACTATTTATTATTATTATTATTTTAAATTACATCAAGAAATTAAGGAAGAATTACCTTTTTACCCCGAGATTTAAAAACTAAATGTGTTTGGTCACTAAGTTATCAAATAACATTTTCTAAAAGTAAATTTAAAAGGTATTGAAGTATTTTTTTATTATTTAAAATAAAAATGGCATTTTAAATTAATAACAACTTTAAAGGATTGTCGCTTCTCCCCTCTTTTGCTAAAACTATTTTACTAATTTAATATGATATATAATTATTTAAAATAAAAAAAAAATACACCAAGAACCATATAAACCTATTTTTAAAAATTCGGTAACGAAAGATGGATGTGGGAAATCAAGGACCAAACACACATATATTCGTAAAAACTAAGAAACTAAAAAAGTACATTTTGAAAACTTAGAGATCAAGCAAACCTATTCTTTAAAATCCGTAAACTAAAAAAGTCATTTTTCAAAATATGAAGATGATAGCTAAGTAGGCTATCATTATTAAAAAGGAAACTAGAAAGTAAAAGAAATACCAAAAACTATCGATATTAAAAAGAGAGTAGGCCATTAAATTTTGGATAATACTTATCCTTCTCAATGGTAAGTAGAAGAATATATGGATTTGGAGAAGAGAGATCTATCTCATGTCGATGTTTTCATCGACTTTTTTTAAAAATTTATTAAATTTGATATGTCCAATATAGTTTTAAAACATGTGACTTTTGACCAAATTCGAATCTTCACTTTCATATATATATATATATATTTTAAAAGGGAGATATTCACATATACAAAAATTCACTACTCAATATTTTCATTATATAATAGAACGAAATATATCAAAATACGAACTCACCGAAGTAACTAGGATGCTGAATCATATCATAGATAACATCAAATGGATTGGAAAACACAATCTGAATCCCTTCCAATTCCTCCTCCATCATCTCCACTAACCCCATCAATTTGGCATTGAAATCTCTTGCAACTCTATTGTACTTCTCAACACATTCACCACCTCCAAAAACCAACCTTGAGCTCCTCTCCAATGGTAGGCACCCCATCGGCGGGAGCCCCCCGATCGACATCTTGCGAGCCCCAAGGGCGTAGAGCTCCCGGACAAACCCCTCAGCGGCTCGGGCAAGAAAATTTTGATAGTCTTGGAGTGAAAACTCAGAGGATCTTGGAGGGAGGAGGAAGTAGTTTTCTAGGAAGTCATTGGTGCCTAAGCTTATGAGATAAAGGGATTGGGAAATGGTGGTGTTGGCCTTTGATGGGCCAAGATAGTCCCTCAGTTTCTTTTGGTATTCTTTGTAATATTGGAGTTCTTTCCATAGAGGAATCACTGACTGCATAACAAATTGTTTTTAAGACTTATATATATATATATATAATTAAGGCCAAATGTAAAAAAAAAAAAAAAAAAGAAAAAAAAAGAAAAAACTGGACTAAAGTTACGGTTTAAAATGAAAAAAAGTACTTGAAAGGTATACAAAGACTCAAATGGATGTGTTTTGAAAGTAAAAGAAAACAAAATATTTTTAAAAAACAACAACAAAAAATGGATCTATTTTTCAAAAACAAAAGTCACCCTTACTAAACGCATAACAATTAGAAATAGAAAAAAGGAGAAACGACGAGTAGACCATTAGAAACAGAAAAACACAAGAAATGAGAAATAGAAGAACGTAACAGTTTAAAATGAATAAAAGTACAAAAACCAAAATGAGAACTAAAGCCAAACATAGAAAGAGAACAAAATATAAACTTCTATCATTCAAACTAAAATAAAAGTGACCATCGCTAAATGTTTACTAACAACAAAAAAAAAAAAAGAGAAAAAAAAAAAGGAAAATCGAAAAACGAAAAACAAGAAACAAGAAGTAGAAGAGCGTAAGGGTGGGTTGAAAGGACTTTACGAAAACATCAGAAGTGGCATTATCATAGCCAGTTCCAGCAGAAGCAAAGCAAACACCAGAAGCAAAATGAGTGATATTATAAGAAGGATCTAAGTAAGCTGGGATTGTGGGTTTGATCCCAAAGGCTTCAGAGATAAAATCAGTAACAATTTTGCCATTGGAGAACCTTCCTGTGGCTTTTCCACCTTCAAAATCACGACCATAAGGAGCAAAATCACTTCTTAAAATAGTTGAAATATGGTTGTTGTTGCCTGAATCTACTGAAGAATCTCCAAATACTATGATGCTTGGAACAACAACCTTATTTCCTTCCACTCTTTTCTTCTCTACTAACAAAATCAAGATCATCAACAACCAAAACCATGATTTTCCCATATTATTCTAAATAATATCATCTATCTATTCATGCTTTGGTTTCATTTGGATGAAATTCACGAGAATATATATAGCTAAAATTATACGATTAGACAACTAGACAGTCTACAACAAGTTAGGTTAGCCGAAATAAACAACATATCTTTTAATTTACAAACTTTATAAAAATTTGAAACTTTAATGTCTTGTTAAACAAATCCAACTAGACATTAGTTATAATTAAACATGAAAGTTTAGGAACTAAACTAATAATTTAACCAAAGTTTAAATAGTACTTTAGACATTCTAGTATATTTGTGGCCGTCCATTTTGGTTATATTGTGTGCTAACAAGTTTGGTCATGTGCTTTCAACTTTTTGTATTTTGATTTAATAAAATTTTTATCACTTTCTAAATCACAATTTCATAACAAAACTAGTCTTCTTAAGATAATGTCGTAATTTTATATTAAAGGTCATTCTATATAGTATTTGCGTAAGCCTAAATTTAAAATTTTACTTCATAAC